>FXXK01000598.1:0-134317 GCA_900184695.1 Betula pendula | reverse complement strand
AAAAAAAAAGAGGAGAGAGGAGAGAGGTCATTATTTTATAAATTAAAATATTATTTTGGTGAGCTACTTTGCTAAATTGCTGAGCACTGTAGCAGATCATCAAATTTTTGGGTAAATTGTTGAGCCTGATGTGAAACTTTTTTTCAATTTTTTTGTTATTGGGCTCAACAAAGTAGCTTTGTGAGTGCTCTTAAATATTATTTTTAATCCTTTTATTATTATTATTTTTTCACTTTTCTCTCACTCTTGCTCACAACGCCTACCCCCTCCCCTGATTGTTCTTCTTCCCAAATCCCTTTTCCCTTTGTCTTCCACACCGAGAGAAACCGAAAGAGTGGATTTTTCTTCTTGCCAAATCCCCTTTCGTCTGTGTTTTGTCTTCCACACAGTGAGAAACCGAAAGAGCCCTGATTTTTCTTCTTCCCAAATCCCATTTCCCCTGTGTTTTGCCTTCCACATCGAAAGAAATCGCAAGCGTGATAGAAAGAGAGAAATCGTATGCATGAGGTAGGTTTTCTGATTTGTAGGGAATTTCTCGTGGTTGATTTTGGCGGGTTATGGCCACGCAGCAGATGATGCGCTCCCCGCAGGCTTTCTTGAATTTCTCATGATTTATAGAACGTTGAAATCAATGGACGGAGGAAGAGAGAACGATAGAGAGTGAGAAAGAGGCTGGGTTTGATTTTTAGGTGGAGGAAGAAGAGAGCGATAGAGATGGAGAGAGCGGCTGGGTCTGATTTTTGGGCGGAGGGAGAAGAGAGCCACAGAGCGGGAGAGGGAGAGAGAGAAAGAGAGAGAAAACAACTAAAAAAGTTTGTAGTCAAATTTGGTGATTATAGGAGATTTGCCCACTTTGTTAAAGATGCTTTAAAACACAAACGAAAAGAGGGAGGGGGTGGGGAGAGAGAAAGGGATGAGAGGAGCAATGGACAGAGTTTGAGAGGAGGGAGGAGGGAGGGAGAGGAGAATGGAGGCCGAGCTCTCCCTTCCTCTCTGTGCGACACTAAGGGGTGGAAGATCTCTCATTAGACGTGGGACAAGCTCTCACTAGGGAGACGGAGTTGCCCAAGAAACAAAATATATATATATAATAGGCTTTAGGAAAATCCAACGGGCGATCTGAGCACACTAGACTTCATGCCCGTTCAAGTCAATGAAGCTCGACATTAGTTTGGATGGCTTAACAAATCAGAATGAAAGCCGATATCTATTCTCCTGAAAGTAACATAGAGACATCAATAACACCATCTCCTTCAGAGGCAGCAGAATCTACAGCATAGATTAGTTTCATCGGCTGCCTCAAAAAATTTATACCAGTTATAACAAACCACCTAACTGAAACTAACGGGATCCTTAATCAAAAGACCAACGTTGTTAAACTAAACAGTGCATAACCAAATGAGACTTCGCTAGAATATGTCATTATCCTGGTATAACTACACAAAGCCCAATGCAAAGAACTTTACAGCCAACATATACACGATCTTGTTCCTAATTATAACCAAGAACTTTATGCAGGCACCCACAGGAAATTCTCTAAACGTCTCTCTCGGTACCGTGCAGATGTTTGTGGAGTGTTGCCGCATAATCACCAAACTGAATGTCAGTTGGTGGGTGCAGATCAAAAACATACGAGATGGCCGTTGATACCAACATTGGCTTCTTCGTGGTTACCGAGTCCGACAACTTCCCAAAGCTTTTTTCATCGAATGGAAATGACTCGGTAAGAAAGAAGAAGCAATCACTGCCCAACTTTTCAACCTGAAACAACAATAATCAAATACTTAAAAAAAATCCCCGAGTCATCACAACCAATCAACATAGGCTGCACCATCATTATGTTATTAATCATTAATAGAAACCTACTTCCTAGGCACTTCATCATAACGGCTATCTATTATCCACCATTGCGTTATTAAATGAATCCAGTAAATTAAAATGCACACCAAAATTCCAGGAAGGACTAGATTGATAACACATAATAATTGCCAATCTAATGATCCCCAGTTTCCTATTGATAAATCTCTGCAGCTAAGCAGGCAATGGAGAAGGCAAAACATGAATGATTTATAGTATCAAGCATTACCTGTAGTTGTGAAAATCGGAGATTGTTCATGGTAAGGATAACTTGCACTTCATATAAGGCATCAGCCAATATACGGATAGCCAGATATTGAAAGAAATTCTGCAAGAGAATTTTTTGCCCATCCAAATTTTCACAAGTATCAAAGTTAGGAAACCATAGCACACACTTAACTTCATTCCACGGGATTGGGCTCTCCCCTCCTTTAATGATGATCTGATAAGGATCATGAAGGCCCCACAAAATTGTGACACCTGATAAGGATGGGTCACTGATTGAGGTATCGGACAAACATGTTGTGGAAATTATCTTGGATGGAGCACAGTGGCGAGCAAGATTTGAGGAGAAATGTAAGGCCATGTCATCCAGCACAAGAATGCGTCCATGTGGAAATGTGGGGAAGAGTTGTAGAAGGGATTCAGCATTTGCATTAGCATCTTCTGGCAGACATATAGTTGAGCTAGAAGATACTGATGGACCCAGATCATGAGAAAAGAAACATGAATCTCCATTTCGACAACCCTGTCATAAATGAAAATAGAAATTACACTGCAAGCAAAGCATCAAACTAAGTAGCAATTAGAAAATTATTAACTAAATTTTTTTCTTGGAAAAGAAAAAAAAAATCTTATTCTTCAGAAGAGTGTCCCCAGACTGGCAACCTCACTGCCAGAATAGGCATGAGAAAAAATCCACAACTTTTGTGAAGAATGAGTAGCATATCCTGGGCCCAAAACATGCTCCACCACTAGTACAGTTTGAAACAAGAGAACTATGATTTAATACCATTCACAGTAAATTGGGTGCAGACTTTAAATGAGCATCGAGATGTACAGTTCATCATACATTACTTTCCCGACAGAGTTATTCTAAGCCCACAGTGTCCTTATGAACAGATTTCTAGTTCAAACAGAAGGCCAAAAAAATCAACATGGGAGTATTTGATGATCTTATTGATAAGAGAAATGCTATGCTTACAAAACTTTTTACAAAAAAAACTCTTACAAACTGATATGGCGTAATATGATTGGATTTCTCAAAATTTGAATTTATCTGATTTCCAATCATATTGCGCCACGTCAATTTGTAAAAGCTCTTTTTGTAAAAAAAATTTGTAAGTGTAGCATTCCTCTATTGATAATTATTAGTTACTTCATTTTGGGTATATTGTTAGAATGCTACTAACAAGTCCACTGCCTAATATGGGATATAATGTTCAAATGTTAATAACAAATGCATTTCCTAGGATAAGTGCTTTATCCAAACAAGTACTGCAGTTTAATTATGCATAATAAAGATTGTTTTTTATGACGTGGAACCCCCGACCCCGCCTTCGGTGGGACCGGGGTAAACCCCAGATACATGCCCCCTCCCGCAAGAGACAAGATTATGCATAACTAAGATTAGGCCTTAATTATGTAAACAACTTGTCAATAGACTCCTACTAAGAATATAAGATAAATAAATTTAATAGATGGTTCTACTAAGCTCTATTCAGTAATTTGCATTATTATTTATCAAAAACAAAAAAAGTAATTTGCATTATTAAAGTAAGACCGCAAATGCTATCCTTGTAACGACCCAAAAAAAACATTTGCCATATCTACGCTATCACTCCAAAATGATTAGTCAAGTTACAATTGGAACTCCCTAGAATCACTTATAAAACGATCTCATCTAATAAGAAACCAATGTAGAACTTAACATCCATAAACATCTTTATAATCCACCCACTCAATGTGGGCAATTCATCTTCCCATGTGGGACTAACTTTCTAAGGTGTCACAATCTCCTCACTTAAATCTCTGACGTCCTCATTAGGGCACATGTCATGTAGTGCTCCTGCGCCACATGGTGTTATTAGGTTGTTCTGAAACCATTTGTAACGACTCCGTAAAAGCGCTAACCATATATACGTCATCACTCAAAAAAGTTTAGTCAAGTTGCAATTGAAGCTTCCTAAAATCACTTATAAAGCATAATCTCACCCAGTAATAAACCAATGTGAGACTTAGCACTCATAAACACCTTTAGAATCCCACTCAATATGGGCCATTCATTTTGGGATTAACTTTTTGGAGTGTCACAATCATCTTCAGTTGATAATTACAATTGTGGCACCACATTTGTGGGCACAAATCTGCTGATTGCAGAAATGCAGACTTATCTGTGCATGATAATAATATGTCGCAAGTGTGGTGCTGGCAACAAGAATTCTTAGCAAGTGTTAGGAACCATAAGACATTAACCCAAAGAGTTCCAAACTGAAGAGGCTGTTGCAGAAACCGTGGGTAAGCATGCAGTTAATTTTGTATCATAATATCAACTTTGAAAAATTCAACTGCGGATAGCCTTAACAAGAGCATTCTCTATATTTATCATCACTATTCCAATTTGCATTAGTAAAGATAAACAATGTTTGCTATAAATTATGAGATACTTTTAGCAGGAAAAGTCAGCCCTAGGTTGGTATCTGCGTTGGGTGAGACGAGGTTGGTTATACATTTCAAGTCATCCCAACATAGACCAAATATATCTAGTATCGTACAACTAACTGAAAAGAAAGCTCTATAAGCACTTCAAAGGTAATATTGAATTGATTAGAAACCACACATGTGAGATACCTGCAAAGAAAAGAAGAATTTGCATATGGGTGTATTCGCTTTTAGTGAATGAGAAAACGAGCATTGACTGCCCCTGTTGCAGGACCCATTAATAAAAAATACACATAGAGGAGCCTCCCCATTGACATGTGAACTGCCATCATCAAAATTGTTATGCTGATTTCCAGATTTGTCTTCTGTGTACTTAACTTTTATCTGTTATGCATGACAAGTAAATAGAGGATTAGTTTTTATGTCAAGAATAGTGTACACAAGACAGTCAAAGAAGATACCTCTTTGAGAGCAGTTGCAAACTTTTCAACCACATCATTGGTTTGAAAGTGATTGGAAGCAACAAATGGTACAGCAAGACATTTCCTTATTTCACTAGATGGCTCAAGGTGCTCATCTTCCACAGTGCGTGCATTTCTATCTCCACCTGGCTGACATTTGAGAAGGCATGTATGTTCAAATTCATAAGGATCGTAGTAGGATGGTAGGCCATTGGATGTAGCCAGAAATGTGGGCCGAAAACGATGCACTGAACTTAATACGTCTTCATCTGGAAAAGAAAGACACTCAACCTTGAAAACACGCTTCATGTTAAGTTTGTTCCCCTTTTTTTTCGAAAAATAAAAAATAAATGCTTTAAGATTGATGTTGACAATTATACATATGTCATAGAGTAGCTATGGCTGCACAAGATTAATTAAAAAGAAGTGCCTGCTGATATTATCAAAGCATAGATCCATACATATTTCTGAGACAAGATGTAATGATGACTGCACAAGATTATGGAAAGAGCACCATTCTTCTTCAATCTTGGGCAGCAGCGCTGTGGTAGCTTTCATCTCATTGAACTTCAGAACTTGCTTCAAATGTTCGAGACGGTGCTTATCCTTCATAGAAAAGCAAAATGTGCAAATCATGCATTCAGAATATAATAAAAAGTCCAAACCCCCAAGTAAAATCATACTACTTTACCTTGAAAACACGTTGCCAAAACTGAAATGCACATAAGTTTCCCATGAATTCCACATCCTTTTGTCTAGTTAGGACAGCATTGTTATCTCCACAAAAGTAGCAGTCGATATACTTAGTAAACTGGAGGATAACATTAACTAAATCAGATAAGGCAATTGTTAAAGCAAATAACTGCATTTTTTTTGAAACTCAAAGGTTCAATCACTTGATAGGTAATAATACCAAATCTTCATCTCCGAAAGGATGAAGAATGGGTAGAGGTTGCTTATCCATCAATATACCCAGCACAATGCCCTCACGCAGCAGTCCTATGTCTCCAAACTTAAGTATTAGCACAGAAGCATCAAAAGACAATGAGAAACAGGCAAGCAATCGTCCATAAAACGTAGGCTCATAACGGCCTCTTGGAGACGTCTTATCCAACGCATGCATGTCAACAAGCAAACTCAATGCATCTTCAACAACTCCAACATCTGGTGGATCCAGAGCCTTCTGCAGCAAGGCTGGCATCAAAGTTCCAGAAATTAGAACCCTATTCAATTCTCATGGTAAAATGCAAATGTGCAAGTGTGCAACAGATCACTTAATATAGTAATTTTAACATAGCAGATGTTGTTATGACTCCATACATTTTTTTTTTTTTGATGAATAATAATTCATCGAAAGAAAAGGACAAAACCCTCGTCTACAAAAAGTATACAAGACATACAATCACCCTAAAGGCGTCTACAATCTAAAAAATTAACGAGATCTAAAAGATTCGAAGATGAGATGTTAGGAACATAAACTACAACCCATTATGACTCCCTATATCTCCTAGACTTGCGAAAATGTACCCATAAAACTTTTACTTCGCAAGATTTGAAGTTATTTAGTTGGATTTACACTTTCTCATTTGATCATGACCACCAGTATCAGACTAGGATATGCATTTAACTATCACACAATCAGATGTAAAGAGCGCAGCATTAGCTTGACAAAAATTAAAAAATACATGCATGTCTTGTTGGATAGGAAGGTCGGGGGTTCTTTAAAAATAAGGGAAATCAAGTCCCAAACCCTGTGTGCTTTTTCCCATTTTGACTTTAAGATCCCAATTTTCAATTTGATAGACTTAAGACTTGAGTTTAGGCTCATTCTAAATTCGAGACATCCGTCAGAATTTTTGTCATAAATAGCTGTAAAATTTCAAGTATGCCTTCAGATAAGAAAAATAAAAATAAAAAGAAAGCCAAGAAAAAAAAATAGTTGGATTGTGCTCCACGACACTCCCTATGTTAGGGGGTGGCTTTCGGCCACCCCGATTTGAGGGTGTGGCTCCAGCCCCTCTGACCAGGCTGGTCGTGAGACTTAAAGCCACCCCTAATAGAGGGGGTGGCTAGGAGCACGGCCCAACAACTTTTTCTCACTTTCTTTTTTTTTTTATTGAAGGGGCATAATTGTATTTTCATAACCTTTTCTGATGAAAATTCTAACAGAGGTTTCAAATTTAGAATGAGCTTAAACTTGGGTCTTAAATCTATCAAATTGAAAACTTGGATCTTAAAGTCAAAATGAGGAAAAGCACACGAACCTTGAGACTTGATTTCCCAAAAAAATAATGATCATTAGACATTAGGGCTGCACCATGACGACCCTAAGTTTGACAATAACCGGCCACAACACACATCTCAAGTCTCAATGCATAACCTGATCACAGTGTGTTTACCAGGTGGTGTTGGTTTGGTGTAAATAGTAGCTTAGTTCATCTATCTTGTCTTTCTTAAAACCTCAACCATGCTATCCATTCAAAACCAAACACATGCTATTCATGTTAGCAAGACTAACAGACAACAGGTATTCTAAAGAGTGATAAATATTCCAAAATGAGAGTGAAAACAACTACCAGATTCTCAAAACATGGAATAAACTGACAAAGAAAAGTTACTTGGGCGTAAGTTATAGGAACATGTTAGTATTTTACATGTCAACCCTTCTGGGTTAAAGTACTTGTAGCTACTACTGGTATAGATGGCAAAATTGGTGAGGGAAAATCAAAATCTTTAAGAGAACAACTCAATCAGATGCAATACTATAGATATTTATATTTCATACATAAAGTGATACAGACAATTATTTTACATGATAAGAGACACAGATAATTATATCACAGTTAACTCTTTGTTTTTTGTAAGTATTGCATGATAACTGCAAGCATTCATTGAGAAAGTATCTGGCTGCCAGAGGTTTACTCTCATCTCCAACTCAACTTTATGTTGAGCAGGGATTTTCAGCCAAGCACATACCAATACATTCAACCTTCAATGTATGCTTTTTCCACTATATAATGCAAATTCCGCTTGGATCAGATTCCACCCACCAAATACTAGTGTCATCCCTCTACCAGTAATACAGCAGGACATAAATGAAATTCAACTATTCTACATGGGGCCCATAATAAGTAATCATATGTAAGTGAAATGAAAAGGAATTCTGGATCTCCCTTTAAAAAGTTACAAGAGGTCCAGAATTTAACCAAAATCAGATCATACTACCACACCCTTGGGATCATTAATGGCTTTGGATTCGGCACAGCAGATCAGAAGCACTTGCTGCCTCAATGACAACCTCAGTATAGATGGGCAATCATGATCCTCAAGCTGGCCGAAAAATGATCTTGTCACCAACCGATATACCTGGCCATCACAAGTTCGACCAGTTCTTCCTCTACGCTGCTCAGCCTACAGAACAAAGTGAAAATAAGGAACTAAGCATATAATGGTAATGATAATAAATTAATTATAATTAATAGCAATAACCAGTACAACTCCACCATTACCTGAGATTTGGAAACCCAAACAAGCTCCGCAGAATCCCTTTTTCGGTTCTTGTCCCAAAACACTTGTAAAGATCGGCATGAATCGATAACAAATGCCACCTTAGGAATTGTCACAGATGACTCTGCAATATTCGTAGCCAATATTACCTGCACAACACAGTATTTTCAATAGAACAGCCACAACCACAACAAAATGTATAATTAGTGGGATAAGCAACTCGATCAACAACAACAAAGAAACCAAAAAAAAAAAGATCTTCTAGCCACTAAATATTGGTAAAGGAAGAAAATTACAAGAGGAAACTGCGACCCATATTCTAATAATCGAAACTAACTAGATTTGCAGTTTCAGTAGTATCAAAGATCATGCTTCATATAGAATCAGTATGATAGTAAAACTAGCCCTTATATTCTCCTTACAGTAGAAATAGCATATTAAAAGATAATGCTACTGGCATTAAAAAAAAGATTATGTTTAATAAAATACCAAAGACTGTTTCTTTTATGTTTAAATATCAATCCACTTCCATCCCTTCCTTCATCTTCCCTGAACGTGACATATAAATAATCATAATGCAGGGCAGAACCACTTATGGCATACCTTACGATGGGACCTCCAGATCTTCATAGCCTTAAGAGCTTCTTCAGTGTCAACACTGCTATGTAAAATCTCAACTTTGAAAGATGAACTCAGCGACTTCAGAAGGTTCCATTGCTTCTCCAGCGAACGGTATGTTGGAAGGAAAACCAGAATGCTCTTTTCAATGTCTAGCTCATTCTCATGGATATGCAACACCAGATTATGAATAAGTTTGTGCACATCAGGCTTAATATCAGCACGAGCCATGGAAGGGATTGGACCAGAACAATAAGATTGTAACTCTGAACTTATGCCAAGAAATTCAGTTATCTGTACAGAAAACAAAAAGATAATTAACAAATATATCAGTAAATTATAAATACCTCTCATAATTAAAAAATCATATGCCATTCTGAACTCTGAAATTGACTCTATGACCTCATTGTTTCCAGCAAAGCCATGTTTCATGTACAAGCCTAATCTTTTTCCAGAAGCCCACATTACTTCCTTTTCTTGCCACATTATTTATATTTGATATCTTTTTCATCATATGGTGCATATGCACTATGTAAATTTTTTTTCTAAAGCATAAAATTCTGTTGCATATTCAATCTAGTAACAGCCTCAGGTCCTTTTCTTAATGATTTAATTACTATCAAATGAACTTTATTCCTAAATTTTAACTTCAATAAACTTTGCACTTTTCAAGCCTCCTCACACCACTCCCTATATATTCTCTTCAAAATCAAATCATATGGACTCTGTTAAGACACTTTATGCACCAACACGAACCTCAGCCTGACAATATTCCCATCCCAACTTACTAACAATTTCTTACTCCCTCGTTAACTGTTTAAATACTAGAAACTTTCACCAACTTATTTTCTTATTCTTCCATTGATAACATTCATGTGAATTTTTGCAGTCCAGTTTTACCGAATACTAAGTACTTCCTAATCTTACGCTCCTCCATCATCCAGTCAAACACATGAATATTGCAGAAAGTAAGATCATAGGGTTCCACTCCATAGAGTTGATACATCTCAAGATGAGTTATTGTATAGGCAGCCCTAAAGAAGACAAATGGAGTGTGTTTCTTATTTTTTAAAGTCATGGTTTCTTGTTACTATAATGTTAAGAGCAAAGAAATGTTCTTTGAATTGATACGTGCACCTCACGTGAATGAGAAAGAAAAAAAAAATGTACGCATTCAAAGTACAAGTAATTGCCTGTTCAAGATATGAAACACTTCGTTGAAATACGGTTTTATGATTGGAGCTAGGGATAGCAAGCACTTCAACTCGTTCCCCCCTGCCAAGATCCTTGAAGTAATCCCTGTATCTTGAAATATCTGCAGTAGCAGACATCAAAACCACCCTGGAAAATCATAAATTTATTAGATCCTCACACAACTTAGCTCCAAAATTTTCAATTAAAACTCCCAACTTTACAAGAACAAGAGTAATCCACAATCCTATAGAAGTTAAAAAGATAGAGTCAAGTAAAATGACCAGATAGTCAAGGAGCACAAACTTCACAAACTAACTCAGTAACCCTTATTCCAATGACTTTCGGTCAGCAGAACTCAGTACATGAAAAATATGACCAAAAACAGAAGAAAGAAAATGTCAACCTCAGGTCATTGTTCTTCATCAGAAACTGCTTCAGAGAGACAAGAACAAGATCAGATTCTACGGATCTTTCATGTACTTCATCAAGAATAACAGCCTTGTACTTAAGTGCATTCATCCCCTTCTCTTGCAATTCATCCAACAAAACTCCAGCAGTTTTGAAAACAATCCTTGATCTGTGAAACATACCAGGATAAAAAGCATAAGTGTTACAAATACCTTCTGAGTAAAGAATGATTTCAATAAGGACAAGGCATTAAAGAAATCTGAGCACAGAGAGAGAGAGAGAGAGAATTGGAACTAAGAAAGCACTGGCATAGAGTCAACTATTTACAAGATCCAATAAAAGACTGAATGCGTGAATTTTCGCAAGTTGTAATCAGCTCAAAGACAACTACTGCCAAAGTGCCTAAATATAAACCTAAACTGGTATTTCTCAAATGACTCGCCCAGGACCAAATAGAATGTGCATATATCGTAATCATGTAAATGTGAATAAGCACCATGACAATGCCATGAGGCTAATAAGACACAGTAATGTTATAGATATGACAATATCTTGTCTTGACTGATGTTGTCTAAGTTGAACAATAATTGTGCTCGACAATAGCCAATGTTCTTAAAACCAGCTCCCATAAAAAAATAAAAAAAAATAAAAAAAAATAAAAAAAAATTTTGGGGGATCAAAATCTGAGTGCATCCACAAAATAAATAAATCCAGACCATCACACCCATGCATAATTACTTACTTACTAACAAAAAAAATCGTGATACTAGAACCTCAAATACTATGCCAAAGAAAGACAAAGGAAAGATCGGTACAAATTACTGCCAAATTCTTCGAGTGATAATATGAAGCTCAAACTAATACAATAGAACATGCATAATGAGTTTGTTGGCCATTAAATACCTTTCTGATAAGTGCCTTGAATGACCTATGTGATATCCAACTTCTCCTCCTACTTCACAGTTGCGCGCTTTTGCAACCATTTTAGCAACAGCTACAACAGCAAATCTCCTAGGTTGTGTACATAGTATGGGTTCCATGCCCTCATCCAGGAGAAACTGTGGAACTTGTGAGCTCTTTCCTTGAATTAGACCAAAAAATGTGAACAGCATAAAAGGGATAATTAAATTATTTAAGCAAAACCCACTCTCATCCATGTGCCCTTAAGATATACCAGCAAAAATAGAAGAAAGTAGCAAATTTGATTTTTCTTTCATGAAAATAAATGCAAGAATCGTCAAATTACTTGTTAAATTATCACCACATAATCTTCGACAGGTACAGAATGAACATCCCCAACTTTAACCTTTATTGGGTTTTTGGACTCAGATAATACAACGGACAACTGGAGGTAAAAGCATGTATCAGAAAATTGTGCCAATATTCAGACACACATTAAGTGAAGACAATCTATTGTGTCCTACCGATTTAAAATCAGTGAGAACAAGACTCACCTCAGTCTAATAATCAACTAGACCAAATGGTTGACTATAACTCAGTTGAGCAAACAATATCACCTTATGAAGTCCAATGCAAATAAATAAATCACAAATCCAACATTATGGTATCTTTCTCTCCCTATATTTTCCCATCCACATAATCTATCATACATGTAAACCAAGACAAAACCATACTCCTCACTAGTTTTGTGGAGCCAAGCTCTAAATAATTCAAATTGACATTTTCTATTTCTCATCGTCTGAATTTCCCAGAAAAAGGAAATACATTGATTCAAACAACTATTTAATGCTTATTTCATTTTTCTTAACAACTAAAAATATCGGAAACTATATTCCAATTTGTTTTTCTCGTCAGAATAACAAAAAGAATTCTTCTTCTTTTTTACTTGTGCTTTTTTCTTTTCTCAGTTTTCACAACATCACATCAAAGATCATATTTCCCTTAGCCTTCGAAATAACCAAACAAATCCTAATTCCAGTTTTCCTGTGTTTTCTTGGGAACCAAGCAGAGCCTAAAAAAGTCGAAACGATCATAGACATTAAAGTTCCCTAACCTCCAACACTCAAACGCAGTAGTGAACGTTAATCGTAAAGATAGATAGATAGAGAGAGAGAGAGTGCGTAGCAGTACCACAGCCAGTCTCGCCGACGATGAGAGTGACGCGATTTTCAAGGATTTTCTCGACGATTCTCTCCCTCATCGCCATTACCGGAAGAGACGAGAATTTGGAGGACGAAAACGGAGACGAATACGACGAATTACAGGACGAAGTCGGAGACGCCATTGCCACAATCTCTCTTTCTCTCGCTCTCGCTCTCTTGCTCTCTCGCAATGCTTACTAGAGAGAATAAAGCGAAAGGAAGTTGAAACGTAGACTGACTTTGCTTTCGCTTTTGCCAGTCTCCGTCTCTTCCGGTTTCAGGTCTCTGCGGCCTGAGCTCACGAAGTCACGAGGCGGTGATCGGCGGGGTTTCGGTTTACGTGAGCTTGGGAGAGAGCGCGAAGGAACGCTGACTAGAGTCGAAGCGTTTTCGCATCTGATTTGACTACTTTCTGATTTGGCCAATTGCGTCACGGGGCAACGTTGTGAGTTGAGTACGTGGAAGGGCGCTTCAATTCTTCGTGCGCACGTTAAGTCGAGAGAGTGGGGTCCCGGGCTGGGGATTTTGGGGAATCTGTGTCGTGGGGCCGAGCTCGTACATGTCTTTGAATCTGGGTCGTTGATTATGAGTACAAGTCATGATCGTGATGAGTGGACAAAAGCGAAAAAGCCGAAGCAAGTAACTAATCTTTCTAATTTAATTCGAAGACTAGGTGCTAGATTTTATAATTGGTTTACATTTGTTTTATAATTTGTCCACACATGTTAACATAGGATTCAAGTCATATTCGGGGTTATAAGAATTTAACACTCTAATATAAAAAATAAAAAATAAAAAATAAAAAAGAATTTAACACTCTTCAATTATATGTCGACACATGTTAATAAATTATTGAAAAAAAAATGTACATCAATTATAAGTCTACCATTATTCTAATTCAAATCACCTTAAACAATGAAACCCACCCAGGCTCCCATTTTAGGAATATTTCTATGGTTCTCAATTTAAACGAGGTATTAATTCAATATATAGGTGAAATCACGTAAATTTCTTATAAAATTGGGTTGTAGGATGATATAAAATTTTTACAAATTGAGTTATAATAAAAAGAAACATCCTACTTCTTTAATAGCACTTTTTTTTTTAATAATATGTATTTTTCACATGCTTTTCTTAATATTATATATCTTACTTCTCCATTTCCTATCAATCTCCTATAATTTTTTTTTTTTGTTAACTAATCATTGGATTTGTAGGATATGAGATGGAAAAACAATATTTCTCTCAATAAATAAATAAATAAAAATGACAAAAATCTTTTCACAGCCACACTAGGTTCGAAGAAGTGGAGAAACTTCCTCAAACTCAATATATAAAATGATATGTGTCTGTTAGCATATGATAAGATATATTTTTTTAACAGTATGTGAAATATACATATTTTTTTAATAAAGTTTCTTACAATTTTTGTCCTACTATTAAAAAAATATGTAATTTTTACATGCTCGATGAGCATATGTTATTTTTATAGATTGTATTAGAGGATTTTCTCAAATTATTTAAAAGAAAACTCTGTCTATTATAAAATAAAATAAAAACATATACTTAAAAAGAAACATGACAATTTTAAATATTAAATTTAAAAAATTCTTACAATTTAACTTGTAGAAAATTTATATCCCGTGAAAATAGGATTCATGATATGGTATATTTTTATATCATTTTGTTAATACACAACAAGAATCCACGGTTAGCCTCCATGTAATGGAATTTTTACGGGTTTGCCATATCATACATTCTTAGGAGGTAGGGCTGTAATCGAGTCGAGGTATAAGATTTTCAGCTCAGCTCGTTTAAGAAAATATTTAAACAAGCTGAGCTCGAGCTAGAACCGGGCTTAGAAACTCCAGCTCAAGCTTGGCTCGTTAAACAATACCTGAGCTCGAGCTCAAGCTCACGAGTTCTCGAGCTCGATTAAAAGGTTTTAACTAGTCGAGCCCGAACTTGATAAAAAGGCTTTTCAAACCTTATATAGGCCAGTTATACTCATTTAAGACTTATCGAGCCTTAAATTGGCAGCTCGGCTCATTTATTAAGTTATAACCTAGTTATAACCTATTTTAATTAATTGATTTATTAACTTAATGGTATTAGTTTAGTATATGTTAATAATATACAATGTTCATTATAATACTAATCATTTAATTTGAGACTATATTAATAGCATTGCTAAGTATATAATGATAATGAATCAATAATATAAATTATAATAATTAAACCTAACAAAGTTTTATGTTATTCCTATTATTATTTGATCTAATGTTTATATAGTTATATGGTATAAGTACAATGTTCGATAACTTAGATCATATGATAATGATAATGATAAGTATATAATGATAATGAATCAATGATATAAATTATAATGACTAAACCTGACAAACTTTTATCATATTCCTGTTATCATTTGATATAGTGTTTATATAATTATATGACATAAGTGATAAGTATAATGTTAGATAACTTAAATCATATGATAATGATAATAATAAGCCAGTTTATTTGAGCCTTAAACGAGTCAAGCTCGTGAGCCTTACACAAGTCGGTCTATTTGAGCCTTAATGAGCCAGGCTCGTGAGCCCCTGTCAAGCTTAGTTGGGCGAGTCGGGTATGTATCATTAACTAATCGAGCAGGCTTTTATAGTAACAAGCAGATTTGTACTGTACTGAGCTCGAGTTCAGGTCGAGTTTAACCAAGCAGGTATCGAGCGCGCTCGCGAATAGGTGGGCTCATTTACAGCCATACTGGGAGGTATATGTGATTTTACATCCATTTTATATAGGCTTTCAATATTTCTTAACACATATAATATACTTAAGCGTAATGAATTATAATTTGATTTTCACTATTTAATGGCATATCTAAAAAAAAAAAAAAAAGTAATTATATATGTCACCCTCTATATCTACTTTGTGTCAACCAAAAGTGATGTGGTTTTTAAAATCACCATTAAATTTTTTATTGATCATTATTGACTTTTGATCTAATGGTGATTTTAAAAGCCACTTTACTTTTTGTTGACACAAAGTAAACATATAGGATAACTTGTATCATTACTAATAAAAAAAATTACAAACATATTGTTTTGACTATTATCAAGTGCTAAATGTTTTTATTATTATTATTAGACATTATAATAGAAGTGTCAATGCAAAGCAAACATAAAAATATTTTTTTAAAAAAAAACAATAATTCAAGAATGAGTAATGATACAAGTCACCATCCATGTCTACTTTATGTCAACCAAAAGTGACGTGACTTTTAAAATCACAATTAGATCAAAAGTCAATAATTATCGATAATAAATTCAATGGTGATTTTAAAAACCACATCACTTTTAGTTGACACAAAGTAGCAATTGAAGGTGACATATATAATTATTCTTCAAGAAGTGTTATCCCGCAAAGAGATAATATAAAAAGACGAGCAAAAATTTATTTCAAACTAAGTTGAAGGAAATGAACAAAGTTTTTTTTTTTTTTTTTTTTTTTTTTTTTAATTGAGTTGAGAAAAATTATTCAAACTTAGCCTATTAAACTGATATTTATCATTGAAGTATGTGATTCTTACATATATTTATTATAGAATCCACATAACACATTATTATCACATGCATTGTTAATATGATTAACAGAACATGTGAGAATCACATGTTCTAAAGATATTTATTAATTTCTACCAACTCATAAATTCGTCCAATTCAATATATTAAACTATCACATGTCTTTAAAGTATGTAATCACATGTTTTATTAAAAAAAGCATTTAAGAATTAAAATACATGTTAGTTTAATCTACTAAATTGAAACAAATTTCCTAATTGAGAAGAAAACTTTGTCCACAAGGTATTCAAAAGATTTCCATAATAGTTGAAAAGGCATAAAAGGAAAAAGCTTTTATCTCATTCGTTTCTTGTACATTGTTAACACAACACGTTTAAGTATGTTTTAATTGAGATTTTTTTTATTCATTAGTTGAGAAATATTATTTAATAAATTGTTATACAACTAATAACTGTAATAATGTAGTAGCAAAAATTAGTCATGAATTTTTATTTTTATAAGTTTTTATTGATTCAAATGCTAATATTTAGTGTTACTGTCACATATTCCAAATTGTATAATAGTCATATAACAATCTATTATATAACATTACTCTCAATAAATAACATAGTATAACCACTAATTCATCATTACCAACTAATAATAAATACAACATTTTATTCTTAAAAGGAGATTTGGATAAAAAGATTTGGGCTTGGAAAAAACTATTTCTATAACCCGACCCGTTGCCATTTTGCATCCAAAAGCTTGCAATATCCAAAGCCATTATGGTAATTTCAACGCATCAATAACCAGGTAGAGCGACCCATACTGGCTACCATCGAACGCCATCACAAATCACATTGAGAGAGCAAAGAGAAAATGGCGTCAGGGTGGGGAATCACAGGGAACAAAGGCCGATGCTACGACTTCTGGGTCGACTTCAGCGAGTGCATGTCTCGCTGCCGCGAGCCCAAAGACTGCTCTCTCCTCCGCGAGGACTACCTCGAGTGCCTCCACCACTCCAAAGAGGTCCCCTTCTCTTCACTATTTCCATTCATAAGATTAATTCATCAAATATTGATTATCTTGATTCTCATTTGCGTGCTTGGATCAGATTGTAAAGCTCTAGAGCCTTAGATCATTGGACTGGATTTGCCTGTTGAGTCTGAATTTGTTCCTGTTTGATTTCGTATGTGAACCCTAAATCCGGGGCCTTTGATTCTAATTGGGTATTGGGTGCCTAGCTAAGGGTTTGTGTGCTTTTGATAAAGATGCAAAACCATTTTTTTTTTCGAAATTATTGTATGGGTAATTTTGCTAATCATTTGTTATTGTCGTTTTTAATATGATTTTAGCTGGGATTTCTGTTTAAGCATAGAGTACATTTAGCATCATAAGCGATTTGGTCACAAATTGTGTGGGTAAGGTGCCTTTCTGAATGTAATGGTGGCAAACTTGTTTTTGTTAGTGGCATTCACATTGTTTCTGAAATTTGAGAAGCATGTTCTGGAAAGCCTGGTGTTGCTTAAACCTTATGACGTTGTTTGGGGTTTGGGGGCTAGGTATGGCACATGCCACTATAGCTGGTCAATTGAAGAAGTGAAAAACTAACTAAAGTTTGTATGATTTGACATACCTTTATCTGGCTGCCCATGATCTGCGCCAGCGATTGTTGTCGGCTGTAAAGAAATCAAAAGTCCCTTAATCAGTAGATCATTAAGTAATTTAGGCAGATATGCCACAACTTATCCTTGTAATGGCTTAAGTTTATCCAAAGACTCGATTTGATTTCCCTTAGCCTTACGTAGGAGAGTGGAGATTTAAACAAAAATATATGGATATCAGGACAAACCTTTGTTCGGGTTACTCTAACTAGAAAACTATCTGACATGTATCAGGGGAATGGGAAAGAGAACAATGTTTCCTACATTATGCTGCCACTGATCCAAATCTTTTGATAGGCATACTGTCAGCAAAAGAGCAAGTTATATTGTTTCATCAACTGAATCTAATTGATGTTTCATTATTTTGCCAATTATTGTTGCTCATCCTCTAGGATTTATATTTTTCATAAATTTGTTCAGTCTTGTTAGAGTGATACCTTAAATTTGACGTGTATATGGCGAATAAATGCTTATGTTTTTCTCTATTTTCCTTTTTTAAGGGGTTGTAACGATCTAGAAAAAAGCGATAGCCACATCTGCGCTATCAAGTCAAAATGACTAGTTAATTTTGAAGTTTTTTTAGAATTTCTTATAAAACCCAGTTTCACATATTAATTAGGCAATATAGGACTTAACAATTATGACTATTTTTATAAATTACTCATCATCTTCTTAATATGAGACTGAGGTGTTACAAATTTTCACTCTTAAACTCTTGACGTCTTCGTCAGGGCTACGTTATGCAGTGCTCCAGTACCACATGGTCTGGCGTTATTATATGACTCTGATACCATTTGTGAACTACCCAGGAAAAAGCTTTAGCCATATTTGCGCTATCACCCCAAAAGGACTAGCCAATTTGTAACTTCTCTAGAATTTCTTATAAAGTCCAGTTTCACCTAATAACTAGGCAATGTGGGACTTAACATTCATAACTATATTTATAAATCATCCACTCTATATGGATTATTCTTTATCTTTTAAATATGGGATCAAGATGATACAAACTCTCATCTTAAACTCCTAACGTCATCGTTAGAACCACGTCATACAGTGCTCCAGTACCATATGGTCTGGCGTTACTAGGTGGCTCTGATACTATTTGTAATGACTCAAGGAAAAGCCCTAGCCACATATGCACTATTACTCAAAAATGACTAGTCAATCTTGAAGGTTTCATATAATTCCTTATAAAGTTCAGTTTCACCTACTAACTAGATAATAAACACTTATGATTATCTTTATAAACCATACACTCTAGGTGGACTACTCCTCATCATCTCAATATGAGACCGGGGTGTTACAAAAATTGCATGAGTTAGAATAAATATTATTTTCTTAGTTGCTTGACATTTTGTAGTTCTATATATGATATGACATGGATATGCATGTGAAGCTTAACATATATGCCTATGTCAATTGCTCCACATGGAAATCTGAGTTTAGTACTGAGGAGGGTCAGTTGGAGGTATCCTCGACCATACAGAAATCGATTTTTCTGCTTCTGCTTCTTTTTCTTGTTCTCTTTCTCCAATTCTTTGTTTCAGCAAGAAATTTTAAAGGTGAAAATTACTTGGAACAATGTTATGTTTGACTCTTAGTGTAAAAGGATACAATGATATTTCAATTGAGGAGTATCTTCAGGAAAATGAGCTCAATGTCAACAACTGAATGTGAAAAACGATGTCGACTTTCTTCTCCAAATATCCTATTAAATTATAGGGTTTGTTTGACAAGTAGCATATCATGGCTGGTTAAGGAGTTCTATTGCTTTTTTTTTTCCTGATGATTACAGCAAATGCAATACTAAAATGTCATATTCCGTCAGAAACTACACTTTTCTCCACATAGATTGTTAAGAAAAGAATTTGATTACTGGCCCCCTTTTATTTAATGCATGTCTCATGGTATCTCATATTATGTTAATGTTTAATGGTTTGTTGGTTTTCTATATGATCTTAACATCTGACATGGCAAAAGAAAACATGATCTTTACTTTCTCAGAGGAAATGCATGTGAATTGCAATGAAATAACATTTTGATTCGTATGGTCACCTGTCATCTCGACCTATATTGTTTGTATTGAGTCTCGGTATGTTTTGTTTTGAACTTTTCTGCAGTTCCAACGAAGAAATCGGATCTATAAGGAGGAGCAGCGTAAACTACGAGCCGCTGCACGGAAGGCCAAAGAGGGTGGAGAGGGCATTGATACCCATCATCACTAGCCCGTAATTGATCATTTTCTTAGACTTGAGAATAAAGATTGTTCGGAGATGTTGTATTCATAACTTGTTCATGTTATTCGTCTTTTGTTTCTCCTGGAATTTTGTGCACTTCTTTGGCATGTGCAACGATACGAAGATCAACTTGTTTTGCGCTGGATGCATATTGGACACTGATTTTCTTGGTGAATCTGGAATATCCTGTTAAATTGCAGTTTGAGTAGTATATACAATTTCAATGTTGGCGCGCATTTTAAAAAGTTTAAATAATGTGATATCATATACATGTTAGATGTATGAACTTTAAATTCTGACAATGAGATTGATGCTATCAATTTCATTTAAAATAAAGAGGATCATTGTCCTATATCGAAATTTTTAAAATATATATATTGTGATGTAGATCCTCGTGTGTGTAATGATTTTTGCCAAATAATTTAAAGTATTATCAGTAGCTTTTCTTAAATTTTTTTCGAATTAAACTATTTTTTGCTTCTTTATTTAAATAAACTACATAACAGCTTTTCTTATCATTTTTCCATACCATTTAAAATTTTTTAAAAATTAAATGTTAGGAGAAAGAGATAGTAAATATAAAACATTTAAATATTGTTTTAAACAAATGGTAGAGAAAATAGAAAGATTTTTATATTAAAATAATGTTAAGAAAACTACTTTTGATTTTCTAGATGAAAGGAATAACTTTTGGTTTCTTTGATATTTTTTTAGTTTAGAGAACACTAATGGAAACTGCTACAAAGGTTTTTTTAACAGATTTTCCTACACTATAAAATGAAATAAGGTTTAAGGAAAGTTGTTGTTAGTACTCTAACAATAATAACCATGTTTTACCATTTAAAAACCCTAGGAAATATAATTTTTGCTATCCTATACATCCAAATTGATTTTATTCATTAAAAGTATTCAATAATAGTTTATTACAGTTTTTTTGTATTTTCTTTAATACACATAATAAGCAAAAAAAGTTGAGCATATGTGAAATTTAAGCAGCATATGAAGAAATACTAGAACCTACTTGTTCTAAATATCGTAGGATACAAGACTCATCTACTCGGAACATATGAACCCTACAATTCCCCTCTGGCTGAAATTGGGGCAACCTAATACAAAACATGCGATTCCAATCCATTTTCTTGTTTAGTAAAAAAGTGGAACCTTAAGGTCATGATGACACCCAAACTGTATAATATCTTAAATTATGGTTTTCTTGATGCCTCTATTTACTCTACTTTTATAGCTCTCTTTCCGAAAGTTAAAAATCCATCAAAAGTGATAAGAGTATAGACCTATTAGCTTATGTGATGTATTGTAGTACAAGTTAATTGCAAAAATACTAGCTAATAGGCTGAACAAAGTACTACCTTGTATAATTTCTCAGAGTCATATTGCTTCCATTACTCGAATGCTCATTTCAGATTATATCATGGTGGTTTATGAGGCGCTTCATTCTATAAATGTCAGGATGAAGGGCAATGAGGAATATATGGCTCTTAAATTAGATATGAACAATGCATGTGATATGGTGGAATGATATTTTTTGGGGGCAACAATGAGAAAGATTAGTTTTACAAAAAGATGGATTTATTTAATTATGACTTGCATCATAGACAATGTGATCTTTTATTCCTTTATTTGTTTATTTTATGTGTGGAGAGTTTTAATTCGCTCTTTCAAAAAGCAGAGAGGGATAGAAAAATTACAGGAATATCTATAACGAGGGGGGAACAAGGTTAAATTTTTTTTTTTTTGGTTAATGATAGCTTACTGTTTTGTAAAGCAAATATTATGCAATTGTGAAAAATACAGTGGCTTTTGGATGTGTATGAAAAAGTATCAGGACAAAAACTCAATAAGGGCAAAACATCTATTTATTTCAGCAAGAACACTAGGAGCGAGGTATGGGATCATTTTCTATCCATTGCAGGGGTGCAATCAACACGAAGTCATGAGAAGTATATGGTTTACTAGCAGTAGTTGGCAAGTTGGAAAATAGAACATTCAAAAGTGCTTGTTAAGGAAAGGATATGGAGCAGGTTCAATGGTTGGAATGAAATTTATTTGTCACAAGCGGAAAAAGAAATTCTCCTTAAAACAGTAATTTAAACTATCTTCATATCAGAAGTAGAAAAGATCTTTTCCTGTAGCCTTTTTTTTTCCATTCAATTAGGAAAAAAAAAAATTCAAGCTATCCACACATATAGCATGAATGTCTTTCAAATGCCCAAGTCTTTATGGTGGGAGATAAATTAACTGGTGCTTAAATTATGGTAGAGGCACAAAGAGAATGAGGCCAAAGTTGCATGGATGAGCTGATATATAATGGGACTCTTAAATTCTTAGGGTGGCTAGGATTTCGAGATCTGGAATCTTTCAATACGATGTGTTTTGTAAAACAATGGTGGAGATTATTGCACCATCCTAACACTCTGGTGGGCTTGGATGTTTATGAAAAAATATTTTTCGCAGGACACTTTTTCTGGAATCAAGATTGGGTTACAAATCATCTTATGCTTGGAAGAGTACACAAAATGCTCAAGGTCTACTAAAAGCATGATTAGTGTGGAATCTGTGGATAGTGGTTGGGGACAGGTCTTCTATTAAAATATTGGATAAATGGCAGTTGACTCCTACGTCTTATGCTGTCAAAACACCAATAAGGGTTCTTGACAGAGAAGCAAGAGTAAAGGAGCCTATGCAGTTTGGCCATAAGCCCCACAGACAAAAAGATCAACTAGAGTGGATTGGAACTTCGAGAGGGAATTTTTCAATGAAAAATGCTTACTACTTTGAAAAAGAAACAAATATTCAATGTAAAGGGAGGAAGTTCAAAAGCTCCATTCATAGTTGTTTATGGAAGAGGATTTGGAAGAGTAGTGCCATGGAGGTAGTAAAGACATTTTTGTGGAGGGCTTGTAATAATCTGTTGCTAACAAAAGAAATTTTTTTCAAAAAATGGATAGTGTCATATCCACTTTGCCTATTAGTGGGTTGGAGATGGAGACTATTAGCCATATTTTGTGGAAGTGTCCGTCCTCAAAAGATGTTTGGGTTGCCTGCAGTAGAAAAATCCAGAAATATTCCAGTGATGAAAATGATTTTTCAAGCGTATTAGAATGACTAATTGAGAAAGTAGATGTGGAAGATTTCAAGTTGGTGGCTACAATTGCAAGAAGAATATGGTTCCAAATAAATATAGTAGAATTTGAAGGTGATTTTACTCATCAGTCCCATATAGTAGGGAGTACAAAAGAGTAAGTGGAAGATTTTCAAAATGCTTCACATCACTTAAGGGTTCATGATGCACACAGTCGCCTAGTAAAGAAGCCAAGGTGGATAGTACCATTTGTGGGTAATATAAAGGTAAATTGAGATGTTGCGATAGACATAATAAAAATGAAGATGGTGTAGGTGTGGTTGCTAAAGACCATTAGGGGGAATGTATTGACATCTATGTGTTATAGAAAGCCTTTTATCTTAAATCTGACAATGACAGCAGCTTCAACATCATAGAAAGTAGTGAAATTTAATATAGACTTAGGATTAACATGTCGAAGGAGATGTGCTGGAAATAGTACATGCTTTGCCAAAATATGGTTATTGTTGGAGTCGGTACAAGCAATTGATTGACGATACAAAAACAGCATTGAATAGTTTCTAGTCATAGTATTTGGCGCATACTAAAAAAAAGCAAATGAGGAAACTCACCAATTAAAAAAGATATGGTTGATCAACCCTTGAAGTAAGTTTGAATGAAATATTATATTGTATTTATCTATGATATTGCACTCATTGATATTTTTAGGGAAAAGTTCACATATTCTCATCAAACTACAATCTAATTGATAATATTTTTAAAACTTGAAATTGAGACAATATCCTCTCGAAACTACAAAAAAATTGTCAATGTGCCTCAACAAAAATACCCTTAATAAAATATATATATATTTTTTTAAAAAAACAAACTAAAACTAAAAGTTTTAAAAAACAAATAAACAAATAACAACCAATTGTATGAACTTAATTTTTTTTTTTAAAAAACTATTATTTTTTTTTTAAAAAAAAAAACTTAAAAAAGTAATATTTTTTTCCTGAATTTATTAGATATTTTTGTCTTATTAAAAAAATTGAAAGGTCATTTTTTTCTTTTTGCTAGCCTTGGAGACATTGATAATTTTTTGTAGTTTAGGAGGACATTGTTTCAATTGAAAATTTTGGGGGACATTGTTAATTTGATGATAATTTAAGGGGGTATGTAGACTTTTCGCATATTTTTAAAGAATAAATATAAAATCAGTCCTTGTAGTTAGCCTAAATTACAAATCGCTCAATGCGATATAAAAAATAATTTAGAGATCCTCGAAGTAGGCTAAAAGAACAAGTTAGTCTATGCAATCAAATTCCATCAAAATACTAGACAAATTTCATTAGTGTGCCACGTCAGCACAATTAAATGATGACATTTGTTACTCTTAATTAAAAAAATATAAATATATTTAACTAAAAAAATTAAGAGTGACATGTGTTATCATTTCATTTGTGCTCATATGTCACATTAATGAAATCTGTCAAGTGTTTTGATGGAATTTAACTTCATAAAATAAATTGTTTTTTTTGGCCTACCCTAAGGACTTCTAAATTATTTTTGAATTGTAGGAATCAATTTATAATTTAGGCCAACCACATAAATTGATTTTAGATTATGCTTATTTTTAAGTTGTTTCATTGTAATTATTTATGAAAACTTCACTTACACCCCTCAAACTTCCACACGTTTTGAAATACTCCCATTGATATTTGATTTTTTTTTTTTTTACTTTGGCCCCTCATAGTTTCAAAATATCTCATTTAACCCCCTCCATTAGGATTTTCTGTTAAATCCTGACGGAGTAGTGCAAAAATTATTAAAATACCCTTCATTTTAGATTTTTTTATAATTTTTTTAAATACATGAATATTTTGAAAATTTTAATAGGATTTAACGGTGAAAACAGACGAATAGGAGCTTAAATGATACAAATTGAAAGTATAAGGCCCAAAGTGAGAGAAATCAAATATTAGATGAAGTATTTCAAAACTTGTGCAAGTTTGAGGGGGTTTAGTGAAGTTTTCCCTAATTATCTTTAATGAAAGCCTAAGAGCATTTTTATATGACTCTTTAAAGTAGATATTTTTCTATTTTAGAGAGCCAAAATTTATTTTAGAGCATTTTGGAGCTTCAATCCGACTCTCTACTTTAAGAAAAAAAGTGGGGAGCGCTCCCTACTAGTAGAAAGTACTATTTACTTAATATATATTTTTTTAAGTAATAAAATATTATTATAAAAAAGGAATAGGGAGAAACAAAAATGATTTTATCTTCAAAATATGGAATAAATGTAGGGAGCGAGCATTCTCATCCGGCTTTTTAAAGTAGGAATTTTTTTACTTTAAAGAGTCAAAATTCATTTTAGATCACTCTGTTGCTTCAATCCGACTCCTTACTTTAAAGAAAAAAGTAGAGAGTATAAAGTCATTTTTACTCCATATTATTATTTAAATTAATAAAATATTAATCTCTCTCTCCAACTGTTTGCCTTTTCCAATTTTTTTTTTGTTTTTCTTTTATTTTCTTAAAGTATTATATTTAAATGAAAAAATGAAAATGAACCCTTAATTTAAGGAGTTGTATGTAGGTGATTAAAAAAAAAATAGATAGTTAAAGTAAGAAAAAATAATTTTTATCTTAAAAAAAGGAGTAAAGCCTTGAGACATGCCACTTTTTCATCTGTCATACATTTCATTTTTAAACTAACCATTGGATGTGGTCTAACATATTCAATAGTAATTTTAAGGGGAAACTTCATTTACCCCCCTAAACTGTCACGCCTTTTCCAATCCCCCCAATTTTCAAAACTTCTTAATTTAGTGTATTTGAGTTTTAATTTTTTGTAATCCCTCTCTCCGTTAGCTTTTTTCGTTAAATCCTAACCGAATGGTGTTAAATTACCTAATTACCCTTAATATTTCTCAATTTTTTTTTTTTTAAAAAAACTGACCCAACGTGGGTCTATGTGACCCAACGCGGGTCACGACGTGACCCAGAATGGGTCAGCCGTGACCCAACGCTGGGTCACGGCCTGACCCAATGTTGGGACACAACGTGACCTAACGCGGGTCACGACGTGACTCAGAGTGGGTCAGCCGTGACCCAAACAATTTTTTTTTAATAATTTTTTATTCAGAAATAAGAGTAAATTGGTAATTTTTAAAAAAGTTAGAGGCATAAAAGTTATTTCATCCCTTTAACCGTCTAACTTAACAAAATTGACTAACGGAGGGGGGATTGCAAAAAATTAAAACTTAAATACACTAAAATGAGAGATTTTGAAGATTGGAGGAGAAATTATAAATGCGTGATAGTTCAGGGGATAACTGATAAGTGAAGTTTTCTCTAATTTTAAAAACGACATTAATTTTGAATGAACACAAAAAGACGTAAGGGTAAGATGCATTATTACTTTTTCTCCCTTTTATAAAATATCCAAACCGTACAAGATATAAGCGAACGTTAGGGTAACACGTTATCTTTACCTAACCATAGTTTAATTCCATACCCACCTCGTACCTTCCACCCATTCTCAAATCAAAACCCTAATCGGATCGTACGTCGCCTCTGCGCTTCCAAGGTAAAGCTCTCATCCACCATCTTCGAACCCTAGGAACCCCGATTTTCGGTCACATTCTGCTACTTGGTGGCCGAGAATGGTCAGAAAGATAGAAAAAGAAGGCTAGATTTTGAATCTTGAATCTTGAATCTCGAATCTCGAACTCTATGTTTCTCGAATCTCGGCTTTGGTTTAATTTTTGCCCCGCGAGTTTTCTGAGCTATTTATCGCTATATTAGGTTTGCTTCAGTGGGTCTTTTGTATGTTTTGGGTCCGAAATGATGAGGAATCTGAGATTTGTGATTTTCACGCTGTTTCTTTTCCTGCTTTTTTATAAGCAACGAAACGGAGCTGTTTGGTTATTTATTGCTATTGCTTTTTGCTTGGTTTAGGCGTAATTTTTAGGGCTTATGGTTTTCGATGGAATTATTTGTCTTAGGAAAATGAGTAGCCGTGCGAGCCGAACTCTCTATGTCGGCAATCTTCCAGCGGATATTCGTGAGAGAGAAGTGGAGGATTTGTTTTACAAGGTAACTCAGTTGTTGTTTTAACTGTTTGGGTTGGCTTGAATATGACATGCCCTTGTGATTTTCGGATTATTCGGTCGTGTAGATATGTAACTGTAATGTGTGCGTATTAGTGTCATGTTTAACGAACATGAATTTAAAATTCCTAAGGTTTATAGGTAAGGCAAGGATTACATAGCGTATTTTCTCGGTTGAGGTCTTGATGCTTCAATTGGGTTCTGTTTTATGTAGTTTCTTTTCTTTATTATTATTTTTTGGGTAATGGATGCAAGTTGCAGATGGTTTTGAATAAGGTGTATGTGATGCTTTGATTAATAAGGATGGTTGATCTTTGTTATCTGCAGTATGGACGCATAGCCCACATTGATCTGAAGGTCCCACCAAGGCCTCCGGGTTATGCATTTGTTGAGGTGAGTTTAGGGCTCATTAAATTGTTTTTTTTTTTTTTTGGGTTCTTCTTGGTTTCTATCTTTCTTTCTTTCTTTCTTTCTTTTTTTTTGTCATTTATTGTGGTTTTGGAGATTTGTTTGTTACAGTTTGAAGATGCTCAAGATGCTGAAGATGCCATTCGGGGTCGTGATGGCTATGATTTTGATGGGCATCGGCTACGGGTTAGTCATTCTTATATGTGCATATAGGATGCCTGCATCGACTCTATGACAGTGGGCTTATCTCATAATATGTTCTCATATCTTCTATAGGTGGAACTTGCACATGGTGGCCGTGGACATTCATCATCAAGAGATCGGTATAGTAGTTATAGCAGTGGTGGTGGTGGTGGCGGCGGTGGCGGCGGTGGTGGTGGTGGCGGTGGTGGTGGTCGGAGTGGACGTGGTGGAGTGTCCAGGCGCTCTGAATTCCGTGGTGTGTATTTAATTGAACACACATGTACTTTGATATGTATTGGAAATATTATGTCTTCTGAATTTGTTCTTGTTTCACCATGCAGTGCTTGTCAATGGATTGCCTCCTTCTGCTTCATGGCAAGACCTTAAGGTGAGCATTAGTGTTAATTTATTGCTAACTGCTCCTGATTATAACTCTTCCTCTGTGTGCATGTATGTGTGGGGAGTGAAAGGATATTGTGGAATAAGAATTTCTAAAAATTATTTTTTTACATAAATCTGGATGTCTTGTATCAGGATCACATGCGACAAGCTGGGGATGTTTGTTTTTCCCAAGTTTTCCGTGATGGTAGTGGTAAGATACAAATAACTTTAGTGGCCTTGGCTTGAAGTTTTGTTTAACATTGCAGAGATGTCAGAATTTGAGATGGCTCTTGTTTTCTATTGACCTTCATTATCTCTTGTTTTCTCTGTATGGGGAAAGTATCTAAAAGAAAGTTAATACGCAGTTAGAATTTCTAGTTCCAATGGGAGCTGTGCCGAATTCCTTGCTTTTGACATACTTGTTATTTATAACTAGATTTATGACACTGAGTGATGGACATTTGAGATTGTGTTGTATGTGCTTTTATAATTTTTATTTATAAAAAATTTATTTTCATTGTGATTGTTATGTTGTTTTGGTCTTCTTCTTTCATGACTGGTATTCGACCAAGAGCTCAGAAAAAATGCATGAGATTTATCTTTTTGTTTTAAATCTTTGTTTCATTCTTTTGTAGGCACGACAGGGATTGTGGATTACACCAACTACGAAGACATGAAGTATGCAGTAAGTTAAATATCTCCTTTATTGCTGATGAACAATGTGAATGACCTTCCCTGAACTTGATTTTAAGCAGCTTTAAGTAGTACCTAGATGTGTCTGAATTTTTACACAATTATTCTCTGCAGGTAAAAAAGCTTGATGACTCCGAGTTTCGGAATGCATTTTCTCGGTCATATGTCCGTGTATGTATTAAGTTAGATGCTTCGAGTATTGCACTTTTCCTCTCTGTGGGTGGTCTTTGTTTATTATTGCATTTGTTTACAGGTTAGGGAATATGATTCAAAGAGGGATGCCTCTAGGAGCCCTAGTCGTGGTCGATCCTATTCAAAAGGCAGGAGCTATAGCCGCAGCCGTAGTCGTAGCCGAAGTGTCAGTCGGGGCAGGAGCAAGAGGTTTGAGTAGTTATATAAAGTTGTAGACATCTTAGTATGTCTTGGAGTCTATTGTTTATCAACTCTGTAATTGCATTAATGCAGCAAGTCTCCAAAGGCCAAATCTTCGCGCCGCTCACCTGCTAAATTGCGGTCAAGGTCTGCTGAGAGATCTCGCTCTGCTTCAAAGTCTCGTTCTATGTCAGGGTATGTATTTTTATCTCTCCATTAATTGTGTTTTTGATTCCTGATTATGAAATCATGCTTGATGCTATAAGGTCTCATTTTTCCATGAAAGATGGAGGATATACATGAAACACTGTTGGCTACTTTTTTGATCTATCTGGGGTTTTTGGGGTACACTTCAGGGATGAGATCTTCTGAGTTAGTTTGCACAGGCTGTTAAGTACGGAAATAACTTAGGGGTTACATAATTAGGTCATTGAGTTGCAGGTTAGTGACTCTTTGAAGGTGTCTTTTATGGGAGAACTCTGGTGCACCTGATTCAGCTTTAGATTTAAATCAGTTAATAATTTTCACTGCACAATCCTTGACCCTTCATTATCATTACTGAAGTATGTTATGTGATTTTAATTTAGTTGTGCTAATGCGCATGCTATTTATATAGTCCTGTTGAGTTATTGTAACTCTGTAAACATTTAAGGTTTAATATAAAGATGATTAGGGGGAAGAAATATTTGCACACTTCAGATTAACATGGCATTATGCTGGAAAATTTGATTAATTAAAATATTTTCTTGGGTTGTCATACATACTTGTTATTTAATTTTACCATCAATATCTTCTCTATTTGTGCCGTCAAAGGTTGGGGTGATGGAGAAAACATACCGGATTGTCAAAGTTCTTTTTTTCCTCTTTCCTTTGTTTGTGTGAAAATTGCCTTCTTTCTGTTTTTTTAGATATGGATACATGCAGCGAAGTGGGAATTGGATATTAGGATCTTGGTGGGAAATGGTTCAGTTGCCTGCAACTCTTTTGGTTGTGGAGGTATGCTGTTTTTTAGATGGGCAGCTTTGGAAACCTTGATGGTGCCTCTGTTCTAATTCTTTTAGCATTGCAAATGTCCATGGGTGCTAGATTGGGAACAAAGGAGATCATGGTTGCAATAGTAAAGCTGGATATCTGGGAACTAAGTGCCATTGGGATTTGGATATCACCATCAATGAGCAGTAGAGACGATTTCATTATCATTTTCTGCTCCAACATTTGCCAAGCTAGTAGGGAGCACTATCTGGCCTTTCTGGATTTTTGTGGTACAGTAGGGAAAAATTCTCTTACCTGTCCACTAGTGTCTCAAAAATGCCTTGTGATGCTTTCATTAAGATTTCCTCTTTATGAATTTAGGTCATGTTCATAAGCTTGAATTATATAAATTGTCTGATATTTTTCTCTGTTGAACTGCTAAATATTTATGGATTTTCCTTGAATCCATTTTGGATATGGTAACTCTGACGTGGAAGAGGCATCACGGCTCTTGGATCAAATTTGGTTAAAGGAACGTGTGGATTTTAAAATGAGTTATTTCTGAAACTTTTTGCAGATCTCGATCAAGATCCAGATCTCCATTGCCTTCGGTACGTGCTTTATTTGTCATTTGAACATATAGTCTTGTGACCCTAAATCTAAAATGAGTAATGTTAGAGAGAGGACTCATGTCTTCCTTGTGTCCTCCCAAAATTGATGTGGTTTTTAAAAATTATCATTGAATCAAAATCTAATAGTGGTATATCACAAGACCTGGGTTTCCCTCCAGCATTACTCACCTAAAATGGCCACAATAACAGGCCCCATTCAATGGGTGGGCCGGACACTCCAGACAGATGTATAAAGACAAAATACTGGGATAGTTGACCTACTAAAGTCTCATCTAGTTTCTTAATAAACTTTTTATATTCTGTTCTGGAAGTATCATAAGATATGGTTCACATCTAGGTTGCCTGCCACTTCAACAGACCTGTTCTCCTTTGTGAGTCAGAGTCTGGTCTTAGATTCTTGATATTGGATTTAGGTAGTCCTGCCATTAGTTGAAAAAAAACACTTAATGCAAGTTCTCTTCAGCGTCAGAAAAGGAAGAGTAAAAGCCCAAAGAGGGGCAGTGCTAGCAGGAGCCCAAGCAGGAGCAGGAGCAGGAGCAAGAGTTTGTCCAGGTCTCCTCCTTGGCACCAATTTCCTTTTTCTAGGCTCATTGTCAGGAACCATATTATTTCTTATTTCAACATGTTCTCTCATTGTTCCTTGTGACCCTCGTATCTTTTGCAGCTTCTCTCTGAATCCTGATTGCAAACTTGTTTTGGCAGGTGAGATCTGATTGTAGCTGATAAGTTAATTCCTGAAGCTTTTATGAGGGTGAGGTTTTTCAACTTTTACCATTAAAAATTATCACTGGCAAGCAGTAGTAGACCTATCATGAACAGACTTGCAGACTGGAGTAAGGAGTTTGTAGTTGGATTTAAAATAGTCAACGTGTTTTCTAAATCTTTGCAAATCATTGTTGGATTGAAACTTGGAACATTTACCGTATTTTGTATTGCACATGTGATTTGCTAAACTCCATATTTCCATATTTTTAGGGTGGTTGATGTTGATACTTGCGTTCTCGTTCTTTGATGAACCACATATGATGTGGTGGTGGTGGTTTTTTTCTTTAAATTTTCAATGTTTTTAATTGCGTGGAATTTATGTGCTTCAAAGTGACCATTTTTGAAAGAAAGAGAATGCTCAGGAAAAAAAAAACATAGAATAGTTTTTGTTTTTTTTTTTGAAAAAAATCTGTGGAGTTCTTGTGTACCTTTTGTTAAAGGTCCTGTTTGTAGTTGATGATATAACCTTTTAATTATTTATTTTTTTTGTTTTTTCCTTTTTCCCCCTAGACTTTGTTTTGGACTTTTTTTTTTTCCTTCAATTTTTAGTATTTAATCAAAACCTATGTGAGACGTTGAACAGTTTTTTATCAACTACATTCACCTCCTTTAATTATTATCTGTTTTTTTATGCCTCTTCCAATATTTTAATTCTGGAAAAAGTATGCATCCCCTTCAAATTAACACCCAATTTTGAATGTTCCTCCAAATTAAAGATTGCATCAATGTATTTTCAAACTACCAAAAATGTTCAATGTTCCCCTTTAGTCCTGAAAATAAGCCTAAAATTTTTCAGAAAGACAAATATACCTATAAATTCGAAATAAAAGGAAATGAAAAATTAAAAAAAAAATAGAAACAAAAGATGGAAGGCCACCCCTGGCCGAACCGTTGGCTCCCTGAGTCTGATTATTAAAACAGATGCTCGAGTTCAGGAAGCGAAGGGTGGCGAGATAGTAAGAGTCGTTCGTATTGGAAAATATGAGCTTGGAAGAGATTCAACAAGCGTTCTCCCAAGTCCCAACTCCGCAAGGCTCTAAGCCTGCTTTGACGGAACTCGAGCTCGTTATTCTAGACCATACAGAACTGTGGCCGTGAAAGTTCCATAGCTGAGGGATCTAGTTGGGGAGCTTGAAAAGGGTTTAGTACTCAAAAAACAAAAAAATAAAAAATAAAAAAAAAGAAAAGGGTTTTTTTTTATTTAAGTACTGAAAGATGTGGGTCATGAACGCAGAAATTGTGTTTGTGAAATTATTTTATGCCTTTGTTGTCAGATGATTGTCTCAGGTGAGGTCTGTGTTGGGTGGGGGATCAAATCCTTTGTGGAAACCGTAAATTATTGAAGCTTCTTTTGGGATACATCGACCATTTTTTTTGTTTACTCAATAGGTACCCCAAGGCTATGGTGACACTGATTCCGCCCCTCCTCCCCCCTTTCAAACTCCTTTGGGAGAAGTTGCAAATTTTTGTTAGTTTGAAAGTGACGTTGACGCAATTTTTAATTTGGGAGATGTTGCAAATTGCATATTAGTTTGAGGGGTATGTGTATTATTTCCTTTAATTTTTATAATAGCTTCCTTTTGCAACCCAAAATTTCAAAATTTTTTTGTATAAGATAAAAATGACTTTAATTTTCTCCCAAAATTTTATTTTGTTAAGGGTATTTTGTCATCGCGGATCACAAAACGAAATATTACAGCTCCAATGGTAGATTGAGAATAAGATCATTTCTATTTGAAATAAAGAGAAATAATCGGGTCGTACATGGTTCATTTGAGATCATTTATTGACCAATTTCCTAGTTTCTATCATTTATTTGGTATTGCTATTTTTGTTTGGATAAATTGTTGGAGAGGTTACTCCTTCTTAGTTTGATCCCGTTTTTTCTTATTGATTAGAAAAAAAAAAAGAAAGAAAGAAATAATTTTACGGTTGAGATTAACTTTCATAATAGATAACCTTTGATAATAAATATGTTATTATTTTAAAATTTTTAAATGACATGGCACTATATGTACCCTTATATACTAAAATAGAGGCCATTCTTTACTTGGTAAATTGGGATTTGGGGGTATTGTAAAAATTAAAGAGAATTTTTTAAAAAAATTTTCTTTTGAATGGTAAGAAGCCTGTTACCCGGGCAAGTTGAGACACCCAACTTCAAATTTAGTGCGCAGTTGGGTTGTGTCAATTGTCGCACACAAGTATAGACACCAAATCCCGTCACTTCTTCGCGTAGCCCAAATAATGGCTGTCAAGTCCTTGTCCATTTTTAGTCACAAGGTGACAAGATCTGCACATGGTGCAAACATCAAAACTGTGGCGTACAGCTTGTGAAGTGGAAGCGTTTATTTGGTGTGGCCCAGGATGTGTGTCGTGGCATCCATTCGGCCCCAAATGTGTCTGTCTGTAGTGGGCCCCAACGTATTCTTTCCCCAATTTCTGGCCTCAAAATGTGAGCAATAATAATTGTTTGCCGAATTAATTATTATTATTATTATTTTTTTGTAATTGTTTTGCCGAATTAATTGAATGCCATATTTTTAGTTTGTGGTTCCTGTTGATTTTACTCTTTTTCACGGAAGGATACAGGAAGGGAAAGTTTATAATTAGAGTACTAAAGCTGTTTGGTAGATTGTATATTACCCGTCCTATAATTAGATAATGTCAATTATATGTTAAAATAAGTCTTGGATATTAAAATAGCAATCTCTAAGTTTTATCCCCCTTAGTGGAATGACTGTAGTTATAGATTTTGTTAGGGTATTTCAACTTTTATTATAATTTTGTACAAAATAAAGTGACACTCTACATTACACTCTCACGTTAATTATAAGTAAATTTAATTCTTTAATATATTATATATGTAAACTTATAAATTGACATGAAACTGTTATATAGTTACAATTAAATTTAATTATTTAATAAATTGCATATATACCACTTTTGATAAAAATTTTAGTTGTTAGTCTTTTTTTTCTTTTGTTTTTTTAAAAATTCTTCTGTTTTACCTCATAAACAGAAAAAAAAACACTAATATTCTCTAATAAAAATTTCTTTAATTAAAATGTAGTGTAAAATTTATCTTTTATGGCATTTAATAAAAATATAATACTTTAGTTAAAAATATCAAATATATTTATAAAAAAAAAATTATTGAAAAAATAGATAATTATCCGTTCGAAGATACTTAACTATTACATTTGATATTATGTTATGATCTTCTGGAGTAAGTACAACTCGGTCTTAACGCCACCATTTTCGCTCACAAAACCACCTCTCTCTCTCTCTCTCTCTCCAAAACCCAACTCATACCTCTCTCAGAAACCCACCGAAATCTCAACGACAAACAAAACCAATCCATACCCATCTCACGAATTCTCTAGAAACCCATACCCATTTTGAAAAATCCACAAGAATCCAGAGTGAAAACCCAATAAAACAATGACGAGCACGGTGTTCTCGAAGCTCTCCGATGACGTCGTGCTCAACATCTTCTTCAAGCTCGAGGACGACCCGCGCGACTGGGCCAGGCTCGCCTGCGTGTGCACCAAGTTCTCGTCCCTGATCCGCACCGTCTGCTGGCCCCACAAGTGCTCCGCCACCATCCCGTCCGTCGTCTCCGAGCTCATCTCCAGCACGACCAGCTCCTCCTCCCTTCCCGGAGGCTGGGCCGCGCTCCACAAGCTCGCCGTCTGCTGCCCGGGCCCCCTCCACGCCGGCATCCTCCTCGAGCACTACGATTTCGGCCTCGAGCGCGAACTCGGCCCCGACGAGATTTTCCGAAACAACCCATCTCCGATTCCGATTCCGATTCCACCACCCACCACCACCGAGCCATGCCCGAGCCACTATACAGACGATGCTAATTCGGCAGCTGAACCTTCCTGGTCGCTCTTCGACGACCTATACTATGATACTGTTTACAATAATTCAGATTCCCAAGATGGTGACCAGGTTGTTGGCGACGAGGTTGTTGCTGAGAACGACGGTGTTGGCGTTGTTGAGGTGGAACCCGAATTTCCGGTGTCGAAGAGGAGGAAGATATATCGGTCGATGCGGTCCCATTTGGCTACTGGGGTTTGGAATTTAAGCCGAGAGCAAGGTAGCAAGCTGCTCGCGAGGCAGTTCCGCGACGATTGTTTGTACATTTGCGATTGGCCAGGGTGCGTTCACAGCGAGGAGAAGCGGAACTACATGCTGTTTAGAGGGATTTTCAAGAACTTCAAGAGGACCCGGGTGTGGAGGACGATAAACGATGGGAATAGGAGCAAGATCGATGTGAATTGCGCTTTCTGCGCGTCCAAAGAGACCTGGGATTTGCATTCTGCGTTCTGTTTGAGGCGGCTTTTTGGGTTCCACGACGACGGCGAGCCGGTTGTTCGAGCTTATGTCTGTGAGAATGGACATGTCTCCGGGGCGTGGACCGATTTGCCATTGTACACCTAATGATGTCAAGCATTTGTTTCTACGTTCGTTGTTGTTGTTGTTTTTTTTTTTTTGGGTTATGGTTTCTTGGTTCTTTCATTTCTCATTCATGTCTCCAATGATTAGAGCTGTGTTATGTTTGTTATTGTTGTTGTCATATGTATTAGCCGTTTCTCTGATTGGACTGGAGATTTAATAAGAGAATGTGTGGTTTGAAGTAGCAAATTAGTTTGTATGTGGTTGTGAGATTTGTTAAGAAAGGTTTTACGCAGATGATTCAAATTGTTTTGATGAAGATTCAATTTGAACTTTGGGATTCGAGTATTGATTTAGTTATCAGCAATTGGTCATAGTTTTGATGAACTTATTAGATTATGTTAATACAATGGTAGAAAACTTGTGGAAATAACATTTCCTTATTTCCATTTATACCAATTTTGCAATTCACTGTTCCTTTTTTGTTCTAATTCTGCAATGCATTTATTTTCTTTTGTATTTGCTAAAGATAAACTTGTGGAGAGGATCATAGAAATATTCGCACTGAGGATGAGAAGAAAAGCAATGAGGCTAAAAGCAAAGGAGTAGAAGTACATTTATCATGGGAGGTACCACAATTTAGTTCCGACTGGCTTAGGAAAATGAGATTTCATTCCACGTAAAGGCAAGGTACTTTGCAACCCAGGCTCAAATGACTGTCACTCAAATTTGGGAATCTCAAGTGATTATATTTGTTTTTTACCCATTTGTCATCTCAATTCAAGAGTAAACTATGCCGCAGCTCCTAAACGAGCTTCTCTTCTCATGTGGTGAATGTGGTGAGCAGAGGTATCTATGTGAAGCAGGTAATGGCTATATTTACTCTGCTTATGCCTTCATGATACTGCTGCGAGAGCAGAAAGCTTTATTTCACCAGTTTGTCTTTCCCTGCTCCTTACAGGCGGCTTTCATAATTTATATGAGTTGCAGCTCTGATGGCACCCCCTTCATGGTTAATCTAATATGGACAAAGCGGATTCTATTTGCTTGTTCTGCACAATTAAGATATTAGAACTGTTATTAGCTTTTTTTTTGTTGAGTACAAAACTACAACTAAACAAGCCTTAGACAAATTAACATAGGAACCAGTAGGATCCTTCCTACTTACATTAGAAAGAGAGGGAGAGAAGATGGGAATGCGGCCAGAAAAGAATCTACTGTTCTTAGCTTGGTATTGCTTCTACTCTTCCTCACTAATTGACCCCATTTTGTTTCCGTCGATTAGTCACGGGCCAAAGGATATTGATGCCTCTATTGTTTTTCAGAGCTTATAAAAGGAGATAGATGCCCCTTTGCAGGTTCTTACTGCTATTGAAAGAAATTAAACTAGCCTTCATTTTTGGGAGTTTTCATGGAGGTATTTTTTTTCGCATTCGAAAGAGATGCAGATAGAACCACTTTAAAGTCTTATCAGCCCAATCTAGCCTAGGGCAGTACATTGTTCTCCTGTTCAACCCAATTTATGTTACATTTGGATATTGAGGAGGACTGTATAACTTGGAAGTTATACTGCTAAAGAGCCTCTCTTTATACTTGTATGGCTATTTCATGATACTGCTGGTTTTATACAGTTCTTGACTCCTTAATCTGTATAGGCATGATGCTTCTGCTAGGTTCACAATGAATTGGTTGTGAATTGAACTGGGGGTATGTTCTAAACTCTGAATCCCAAGTCTAGTCTAGTGTCATGCCATGTGTTAAATATTGGAAAACCATATAGAGAGATTATTTTGGGATTGGAAGATGCCTTCTGGGTTCCTCCATGCTCTTGGCTCTTGGCTCTTGGCCTCTATAATGAGTTACTCTTTTTGTTTTCTGTCTTTTGGTTTCGGTTCTCAAAACAAAAACATTAACAAGCGATTCAAAATATAAAACAATTAAAACTATTTTTAGCTTTACATCTCTCTCTCCATCTTTTTCTCTTAATTAATCTCTCTTTTTTCCCCTCAATTATTTATCTCTTAATTAATTATTTAGTTATAGCTACTTATCAAAAAAAAAAAAATTATTTAGTTATAGCTAATAATTTTCTTCCTATAATAGTGACTCTCACTTGATATGTTAAAATTTTCATGCTTATTAGCTTTAATATAAATGTATTCTAAACTTTTTCTTTTCCTTTTCCATTTTATACTCATTTTCTTAAATTTGAACTATAGTTTTATGTCAAAAATTTACATAAAATAATAATAATAAAAAAAATCCCAACATGATCCAAACTTCAAAAAGAAAAAAAAAGGGACCTCAAAGGGGCAAGTGATCACAAAGTTATGATTTTTAGGCATGGGTCTTATAGTTTTTCTTGAGACTTAAACCGCCAAACTTGCTGTCTTAACATCTAATAGATCATAGATGAGTTTGGTTTAACCGTTTATTTTTTTCAGAGAAAGATATTTTTTTCGCTGAATAATCTGTTTTCCTATGATAAATGGTTGGTTTTTTTTTCTATGATAAATGTTACCGTAGTGTTTCTTAAGACGAAACACCTCCCCTTCAATTACTTGGGAAAAAAGTAAACACCATTTGGGAAGGCAAACTAAACGAAGACCATTCCCTTATCTTTTTATGTCGTACTCTTGCGCGCCCAAGTTCTACCAACCACACGTGGCCAAAGAGTTTGTATGGACGCTAATAAATTATCGTCAATGAGAAGCGCCAAAGTGTTTTGCTTTGCGTCTGTGTACGTGTGTGAGAAAAAGTACTAGAAAGAACTACTCTGCGTGAGTAGTGAGAGAAAAGTGCAATAAGCTGGAACATGTCGAGGCTCTCTTTCTTGCTAGTTTGTCTACTGAGTTTAGCAGTGGGAGTCTCCAGCTCCCATAAATTTAGCAGGGATGACTTCCCACCTGGCTTTGTTTTCGGTTCAGGCACCTCAGCTTATCAGGTTAGTTAATCTATATGCTTCTTGCATGGCTTCTAACTTTGTGTGTTTCTCAGTCTTTTTGTTGTGTATAAAGTCCATATTGTGAGCTACAATAGCAACATTGATCCAGAAGATCAAGAATCAAGGAAAAGAGAAAAGAGAAAAGAGAAAGAAAAAGAAAATTTATGTTAATGAATGATCTAATGCATTTGTCATAAATGAAAGGTGGAGGGAGCAGCAAACGAAGATGGGAGGACTCCTAGCATTTGGGATACTTTTGCTCAGGGCGGTCAGTCTACTTTTTGTTTTTGCTAGCTGTATGTTAATTTTCGGTGTTTTATTGGTGATTTATTTGGATGCTTGTTTTATTTTAGCAATTAGATCAGCTCCCGGTACTTTCCTTCCCAGAACAATTTATAATCTATATACTTGTATTTACTTCTGTGATTATGTAGTTTGAATTTGAAAGCCATTTAGATAGATCAGACAGTATTGTAATACGTTCTTGATGAGTACCATTGCTCTTTTTCCCTTTTTGAATAGTTTTACAATAATCCACTAATCTTAAATTTAAATCTTTTGCCAAACTTCCACATCTGGACATTTTATACATTAATGTATATATTTATTGGTCGAAAGCCCAAAACAAATTTCCTCTGTATAATCTGAATGATTTGCATATATAATTTAGTAGTCTACTAACCCTCTGTTCCTTTCAGGGGAGTGGTAAATTACATCTGTATATTTACATCTGGGTGTGTTGTTATTTGACTAGGAAAAAAAAAAAAAACCTATTGAAGTGTCCTTACTATGGGCATTGGAAAAAGACTAAAGGAAAAATCAAGGCGCCCAAAGGTCAAAGAACATTGAGTTCTTGTATCAGAATCCAGACCTGGTGTGGTTTAATAAAATCATCAATTTATTAGACTTATGAATGTGAGATATATTTATATTGGTAAGAAAAATGACATAATTTAAAAATTTCCTTCTCAAACTTACAGGGAGCGCACACGGCGCAACCGGAGATGTAGCATGTGATGAATATCATAAATATAAGGTGTATACTATATTCCTTCATCAACAATCCTTTATTATAAATCAATTAATATCCTCATTGTTATAAAAGAAAGAAATTGTCCCTATCATGTTATATTGATTGCAAGGAATATCCGGCAGCATACGGAGTGCTGCTGCTGTATGAAAGATGGTGCATTCGTGCTTTTTGTGGTGTCTATAGAGGGAATAAATAATAGAAGTTTTAAGAACCGCGAAAAGACTTTAAAGGAGATCAAGTTTTTAATTTTCAACACTTTATATCTTTAGATAGCTGCTTGTCTCTCAGGTGGTAATTAATTATCATATTTTTTTTTGTCTTTTTTGCCCTTACTAGTTAGATGGTTTCTCTTGTATACTTCCAGTGTACATGGTGGTGCCTTACATTTTTAATGACATCTCGATTACTTATATAAAAAAAAAAAATTACTTCAAGGAGTACCATCTTTATTTTGTTTGAATCACATCACTGTGTGTACATTTTATTGGGGTAAGGTCCACATGTGATGGGCTTCCTGTATCTCTTGCAGGAAGATGTGCAACTAATGGCAGACACAGGCCTTGATGCCTATAGGTTTTCCATCTCATGGTCAAGACTTATCCCAAGTATGATCACCAAACTATCATTTGTTAACTAAACAGGAACCATTGAATTTCTAGTAATTGTTTTTCAAATATTATTGTTCATACAAGAGTGTTTGTGTTTTCTTTTCAGATGGAAGAGGGCCTATCAATCCAAAGGGTTTACAATATTACAACAATCTCATCAATGAACTAGTTAGCCATGGTTAAAGCCAGATTTCCATCATAAATGATGCCGATTAGCAATCTTGAATTACTAAGATAACCATGCCTTGGAACATTCTGTTTCTAAATATTGCTTTCTCTCTCGATTGCACAGGAATCCAACCACATGTTACTTTACAGAATTATGATTTTCCTCAGGCGCTTGAAGATGAGTACGGCGGATGGGTTAGCCGAAAGATTGTGTATTGTTCTTAACTCTTGTTCCTTTCGCGCTTGGGGTAAATTCCCCTGCCAAGCATTGTATGGGGTGGTCAGTACGATTGAATTATCTATATCTGGATGCAGGAAAGATTTCACAGCATATGCGGATGTGTGCTTCAGAGAGTTCGGAGACAGGGTTTCGTATTGGAGTACTGTTAATGAGCCCAATGTGTTTGTCCTGGGAGGTTATGACAAGGGATTTACGCCACCTCAGCGATGTTCTCCTCCATTTGGTGCGAAGTACTGCTCTAGGGGCAATTCTTCAACTGAGCCATACATAGCAGCCCATCATATCTTGTTGGCACATGCTTTGGCTGCAAGATTGTACAAGAGAAAGTATCAGGTGTCTATCTAAGCTTTTCCATATGAAGAATTTCAATTAATGGTATACAGATCAGTCAATATTGTCCGTATATTTTACGTTAATCAAATTAAGAGAATTCTGGTCCAGCAGTAATAGCTGTCCTGTGTTTAAAGTTTAGCTTTGTGTCTGATTACAAATTCTTCAGATATAGATATGATCTTGCCATTCTAAATTCTAATGCTACATATATAAAGAAATTTATTTGCAATGAACATGTTTTTGGCTTTTAGAACACACATTTTGATGCAGGAAAAACAACAAGGATTCATAGGGCTCAGCATCTATGGGTGGTGGTTTGTTCCTCTAACAGACACGAAAGAAGATGCAATCGCGACTCAGAGAGCCATTGAGTTCTTCATTGGTTGGTAAATAACATATCCTAGAAGTGGCACCATTTTTCTTTAAACCTTTATCTTTTCCTCTTCTTGTTTCTTGTTTGTATATTGGTATCTCTATGCTTTGCTTCATTTCATTTCATTCTGCTTCTATTGATTTGTAATTTCAATCCCATGTGTGCCAAAACACTAGTAGTAGTTTGGGGAAGGTAGGAATTCCTCTAGTCAAGTTTTATGTTGGGTTTTGAGACTTTCAAAAACCTTTTGCTGTATTACTCTGCTTTGTGCTGCAGGATTCTAGATCCCTTGGTGTTTGGAGACTATCCCAAAATGATGAAGGAAAATGTGGGCTCTAGACTTCCAGCTTTTACAAATCATGAATCCAAACAGGTGAAGGGTTCAGTTGACTTCATAGGGGTAATACATTACTTCAATATATATGCCAAAGACAACTCCAACAGTCTCAAGATGGAATATAGAGACTGCAGCATGGATGCAGCAATAAAGTTAATCCGTAAGTTTATTTACTTATTATTATTACAAATTAAGGACTGTTTTCAGTCAATGATTGGTCAAGTTCGCTGAGTCAATTTTTCTCACTGGTTTAACTTTTATTCTAGTTCCACATAGCGGCCCTTTAACAGATTCTTCATGTACTATACTGTCTCTGATACATTACTTTTTAACTCTATGAATTAACACTAGGCCAATGCACTCCACCAAAAGTTAGTCATCTTCTGTTAAACACAAGTGCTAGTTTCATACTGTATAAAGGATGGACAGAAATAACTTCCTGATTTTCTGGTTGTGACAGCAATGCAGGCAAATTCATCATTTGAGGTAAGAGTTAAAAAATAAAGTAAGAAGTAGGAATTTTCAGCTTGAAAGTGGGACTGAGTTGGTTTATATAGTTCACTCTTCAGTAACCAGCTTTATTTTACTCAGTTTCCTATTGCACCCTGGGGTCTGCAAGGACTGCTGGAGTATGTCAAGCAAGTTTATGGCAACCCTCCTATCTACATTTATGAAAATGGTCTCTCTCTCTCTCTCTCTCTCTCTCTCTCTCAAATACACACATGCGTGGACACCCACACAAACTCTCTAGGTAGTTGCTCCGTGAGTATGTTAAGAAGTAAAAAGGTGTACTTCATGTACAAATATTTTTCCAACGTTCATGAAATGTTGGTTTTCAAGTTGTGTGAAATTTTAGGGTAAGTTATATGATTATAAAAATTGCATCTTATATGAACCATGGAGGAAACCTTCACCCTGGGACTGTAGAAATCATTGCAAGTGAAATGACCATTAACAAATCAGTTTTTTTTTTTTTTTCAAATTTCAAATGAAGTCTCAATAGATTAATCATGTCGAACAAACAAGTGGCTAAATTTTTTAATCATGCCAATTTTGTTGGTCTCTTAAACCCATAAGATAGTTGGCCATCTTGCATTGAGCATGGGATTGGGCTAGATTGTGATTAATCGCTACGACCGCATGTTTCCTACCTCCAGGATAGCTGCGGTCTTGCAGACAATGATCAAGAACCACTCAACCATCTTATTATAAGTATTTTCATGGTGAAGCAGTGCTTCCTACATTGTAAGATTTGTCATTTTGGTTCAGCACTTGGTGGGTTGAGCAGGGTTTGGTTGTGTTGTAACACTCAGTATGTAATGTCTTTCATTGTGTTTTATATCTAATTGGTCATAGTTGGTATGGCATGTCTTGTTAGGTCAGAGGATGCAACGGAATTCAACATTGGATGACATTCCAAGGGTGAAATATATGCATGGATACCTTGGAGGTGTTCTAGATGCATTGAGGTATGCATACTTTACACTAAGCTTTCCCGGCTAACTACCATCCGGTACAAATATTCTTTCTACCTCCGTTATGGGAGCTAAATCTGACAACTATTGGGCTTACAGAAGGTCATGTCTTTAACCAAAAACATCCAACTTATATTCAATATGAAGGATTAAAATGGATTTTTCTCTCTAACCATTGGCCATCCAAGAGCATTTGGCTAAAGCATACTTTCTAATTTTATGTTTTCCATGGACACATATTGGTCTCTCATTCCCACCCAGTTGTGAGAGGGAAGGTAAGGCTTCTATGGACACATATTGCTCTCTCATCACACACACACACAAAGAAAGTAGAAGACACTAGACTTGATCACCATGACTTGGGGATGAAAGCTTCCTATGCTGTAGTGGTCCATTAAAATCTTATGAAATGCCTAGATGCTATAACACCTTAGTACCACATTGGGAAGATGAGTAGTTCACGCAGAGTCGATAGATTATAAAGGCATTTATGGGTGTTAAGTCTCACATTGGTTCCTTACAAGGTAAGACTGCGCTTTATAAATGATTATAGAGAGCTCTAATTGCAACTTGACTAGTCATTTTGAAGTGATAATGCAGATATGACTAATGTTTTCCTTGGATTGTAAAAAATGCAACCTTAATGAATTGGGCTCAAATGCCTAAGTCATAGTTTTAGAACCGTTATGATGGTTATGCAAAAAATTTAGGCTGAACTTGAGATCAATATGGCCTTCTAACCAACTATCAGCTTGCATTCTTGGAGAACTATTACTCCAATATAAGCATGTGAACATTATGGTCCGGGGTCTACTTTGGCTTAATGTCATTGCTCGCTTGTTTAGTATTTGTAAAACTCCCACTTGTTTCGTATTTGTAAAAATCCAGTGTACACAATCATATTTGGCATATGTATACATAATCATGATCCCAATTCTATGAGTTTTAGCTATTTGCATAGTTACTTTTGTGTCGAAGTATATATTTCATTGAGGAAAACTAAGATACGATAAAAAATTGAGGTTATTTTTTTGCTTCTCTTTATATGTGAAACAGAATCATGAAATGTTGTGTCATTGTCCTTCTACACTTGGTTGATTCAAATTGTTTATCTGATATGATACAAGTGTTTGTCTTTTTCTTTTCTTTTTTGCATCTTCCCTAATTGTTTTTCTGTCTTCTTGCCTCATTTCATTCTTAATATTTGGAAGGAATGGATCAAACACAAGAGGGTATTTCACATGGGCTTTCCTGGATGTGTTCGAGTTATTGGATGGCTATGACTCAAGCTATGGCCTATACTATGTAGATTTGGATGACCCTGATTTGAAGAGATATCCTAAACTCTCTGCAAAATGGTACTCGCAGTTTTTGAAGGGAAGAAGCATCAACTCAGATGGAATTATTGAACTTGAGAAGAGTTTGTCAGCTCTCTCTCATACTCACTTTCAGTAGGTTCCTTTCGTTCATTTCCATATAAACATGTAATTTACTTGAAAGATACTGCATGACAGGGCTCAACTAGGACTAGCCTAAGCAGCTCTCATCTACCTATACTACTAGTGTATACAGTCTAGATGCTCCTACTAATTTGAAGACGTGCTGAGATTTGTTACACACTCTTCTCCCCTCCCCTTTTTTCCTCCATAAAATTTAATTTTATTTTTAATATTCCATCAATCACTTTTTATTATTTTTTTTACTTTTTATATTACATCACTCATTTTTTATTACTATTTAAATAAAAAAAAACTCACTAAAAAACAAAACTTTTCACTTTTTCATATAAAAAATTCATAACATTCTTTGTATTTTATATTGTATCAATCACTTCTTATTACTATTCAAAAAAAAAAAAAACTCCAAAGTTTTTAACAAACACTCCCTTTGTCACAGCCTCCCCTTCGCTTCCCTAAATATCAATTATTTTTTGTTGATTTTTGCTAGTTAAATTTAAAAGGCAAGTACTGATACAGCATTTTCAGATGGTTGATAACATTATTGCATCAAGTTTCAATTACATGCGTTTCTAGCAATATACAGCATGATCACTGCGTTACAAGTTGATAACAATTTGGTGGTTGGACCAATATAACTCATCAATAAAACATACGTTATATCGTTGCCTTCCTCCATATGAATAGTTGATAAAAAGTACAATATCATTGCCACTTGTCTTGTTACTCTTCATATTTATTTATCACACTTATTTTACGTCACATCAACCATGCCACTTAAACAAAACAAAATGAAAATCACTTAAAACACGTTATATTAGTTAGTATGAAATGAGTGTGATAAATAGTTATGAAGAGTAGTAACATTACAAATAATGCTACATTTTACACTCATTTTATCACGCTCATTTTACATCGTTGACGTGGCATGAGTTGAATGAAAGTAGAATTTTTTTTTTTTTTGAAGTGGTCATTCAACCCATGCTACATCTGCCATCTGCCTGTGAAGTGGGAATTAATTGCTATCAAAAGCATTTATTAAGACGATGGTTGCAAGGGCGGTATCAAACAACTCAATGTCACAAAATAATATTAAGGGTAAATATTTCAGAATCTGTGTATGTGTGTGTGTGTGTGTTTTTTTTTTTCATTATTCAATTTTGCCTTTTAAATCCCAGTTTTATCAATCTAAGTCCTGAGTATATGAACATTTTAAATTTAAGATTCCGGTCAATTTTTCCTTCAAATAAGTAAGAAAATGACATGAGAATATTATTTTGCATTTCTCATTAAAAAGTTTGAAATAAAAAAAGATGGGGTGACTGTGAGCCACTACTAGTGACCCGAGTGGCTACCTCCAAATAGAAGGGTGGCACGCAACCAGCTTCCAATTGAGGGGTGGCTCACAGCCATCAAGTTATTATTATTTTTTAATGGAAATGATATAATAATATTGTTCACATCATTTTGTTATTTACTTGATGAACAAATTAAAGAAAAGTTAGACAGAAATCTTAGATTTAAAATTTTCATAAACTTAAATTGGCCAAATTCAAAAAACTACAGGGGGGTGCCAGAATTTTTTCCTAAAATCAAAAGCTATAATTTTATGCACGGTTTAATAATTTTAAAGACCATACTTTTATGTATAGTTTCAGGTAATTTTTATTTCTTAAATTTTCATGCAACCTTTTTTAGGTCCATGAATAAGAAAAAAAAAAAAGAGTTAAAGGAGAAATAGAAAAAGAAATACAGGTGTAAAAAATAGAATTTCCATCAAATGACTGTCAAACAAATTGAAGTCTTTTAGGGGCAATATTTTCTTTCTGAATTCCAAATAGGCTCAGAATTTGAATGAATATGCCGTTATTAGATAATATCCAGGTCAGTTGCAAGTAATCTTTTTCCTGTATTTTGTTTTCTCTTCACTGTTTTATTACATCAAAACATTTTTTCAAACAAAGTAAATTAGAACACATTCAAAACACATTAACAAACAAAGTCATAGAGGCTATCATCAAGCTTCACCAGTTGAACATAGCAAAAAGTACTGAACACAACACAGAAACTGTAAATGCACCACATATTAAGGCAACCTCGAGTTTAACAAAGCTAGTTCCAATACATACATCCATATAAAGTTTAAGTGTAAACAATCGTAGAAAGAAACTGATGCTCTAGCACCACTAGATTGCCAAAAGAGATTTACAGGTTTTGTGGTTACATAAAAAAACAAGTTTGAAAAAATGTACAAAAATGGACACGTGCTTATGAATGAATACCCACAGTAATGTTTGTTTCCCGGCATACTTTAGATGCAATGCGTTTGAAAGTTTCAAATGGACAAATTGGCCAATAAACTTTTGCAACCACGGTAGGGGGGAGATCTTCTAGGACCGATGCCGAGGCCATAAGCTGCTAGACCTGTTGACAGAATCAGAGTCACCAGCAGCATGATGATATGACACGTGTGCTGAGTCCCTGCTGGAAAATACAGGTGGAAAACGAGCCAAGAACTCTCTTTCCCACCCATTATGTAGATGCGGCAAAGGATTTTCTGCTTCAAGGTCCCGGACTGAAGGAGTTCGAGGATAGATAGGAAAACCACCATTGCGATCGGGTTGTAGGGGTGCTGCCACTACTAGGGGCAAACCCCCAGGAACGTCGATTCTCCTGACCGTGGGAATGCTAGGTGAGGGCATGCCTGGTGAATTGGTAGGTCGTTGCTGAAGATGGAAGGGGTGGGAAGCCTGGATCATTTCATGGGTGCGAGCATTGTGTCCTGGGTAACGAGGAACAGCAGAGGAGACAAATGAGCTACCAGCTCTAGGACCAGACCTACAAAAAGTAGGGCAAAGAATATTTAGTACACACCTCAAATAAAGCAATTTCGGCATTTCACTGAGACATTTTATGATAGAACGTGCCTTTCTTTTTCAATTGTTTTTAGAGAGAGTAGATATAACCATATACAAAAATGGATAAATTTCAATAGAATCTTTGAAAAAGACTTCTTTAACTTGAAAAAACAAAGTGTTGGTTTTTAAGATATGAGAAAGACAAAAAAAGCCATAAACAACTTTTTATGGGAAATATCCTTGGCTTTGTTAGCAAAGAGTTTCTCACAATTGTCAAGCACTAAAAGCATGTCTAAGACTTCCAAACAAATTATGTAAGAGGTTCATCCCACAAAGAACGCCAATTAATTGCAAGACCCTAGTGCAACTATAACCGATTTTCCATTCAGCATAATAAGGAGAGTAGAGATAATTTGCACTGTATAAAAAACCTTTGGCTTTTTTAGAAAAGAGAAAACATGTTTCTCGCAACTCTTAGAATTAGAAGCATTGTCTAGGCACTTTTAAAGAACTGCCCAGGGAGAAAAAAAACAAAAGAACCTTAGCTTAGAAAGCTTACCCATGAGCAAAAACAAGAGGAGATGGAAACATTCTGGACCTTGAAATAGCATCAGAATCACTGTGAGTAGATCCCCGTGTTGCTGGTGGAACAGAAGCTGGATCAGCACCATTGATATGGCTACCAAATTGGGAGAAGGGAGGGGAATGATGGCCCCAACTATGATATTGAATGCCACTGGCAGAAAAAGTATGGGGGTTAAATATCTCATTGTGTCCAGATAGACCATTCCAGGGATAATTGAAGTGAGGATCATCAACGCTATCACTAGATCTCGAGGATGGATGTGGAATTGGTCCAAAGTATGCAACATATGAATGAGCCAGAGATGATGCATCAGTGTTTTCAGTAGGCATGCCATGGTGTTCCCGCACATCGTGATCTATACGTAGAAGTTGCATTCTCATGTTATATAGTAAATGTGGCAACTAAGAAATTGACTCTGGAAATCAATAAATAACTGAAAACTTACATGTGTTTGATGGAGATTCCACTTCCCTGAAGGATAGTATCAACAAGTCAGAGACAACAATTAATGAAAATGTTGGGAAAGGGGGAGACCAAGTTTTTAAAGCAGAAAATAGACAGTGAAATTACTCAGAAAATTAAATGCCATAGAAGCAGAGTAATGTACAAGAGAACCATAGAAGCTCCCTTGCAGGAGTGATTCACAGACAAAGTATTTGTAAGTTAACACAAACTGCATCAGGAAGTAAAAAAGAAAAAGTAAATCAAATGTAAAACCACAAAAGGGAGATCAAGCTTACTCAAACGATGTAGCAATTTGGGCTAATTCACCAATTGGACACCAATGAACTCTAAATGGCTGCAAAGGATTAAAAGAAAAACACAAAAGCAAAGTGAGAAATGTGGTAAGATAACACAACCATGTATATCATGAGCAGATATGGTATGAAATTTCTCTATCAATATTACATTTTAAAATGGGAAACTTCACTTACCCCAAACTACCACGACTTTTTCAATGTCTCTCCAAAACTTCAAAAATTTGAAATTTGGGTTCTAATTTATCAGCCTCTTTCAATTACCCCTACTGTTAGGATTTTTCATTAAGTTAGATGGCTAACAAGTAAAATGTCTGTTCTACCCCCATAAAATTTTTAAAAACACAAATTATGTCCTTAGTATTAACAAAAAAAAAATTAAACAAAAAAAAAAATTCAAAACAAAAAGACAACCCATGGCCATGCCGTGGGTCAACAAAATCCAACTTTTTTCTTTTATTTGATTTTTTATTTTTCTTTTATTTTTTTAAGGGTCTTCCTTCTGAAGAAAAGGTCTATTAACTTCTTTTCTTTTTGTCTTAAGAATGAAAATTTGTATTTCCACTCATAGGGTTTTTCCCGCATATGCTCTTTCATCTTTGAAATCTCTTTCCATTTGAATTCTTCCATCATTTCAAGTACATTTGTTCTCGTGTATAAAAGCCTTCACCTCTAAAAAGGGATTTCTCCAAAGCTTTCTGTGCACTATTTCAAAGATATAATATTGTAGTAAGTCATATTTTGGTCATCTTTGTTTCCTCTGTTAGGATTTTCTATGGGGTGATTGAAAGGGACCGATAATCAACACCCCACATTGCAAATTTTTGAAGTTTAGGGAGACATTAAAAGAGGCGTGGTAATTTGAGGGGTTAAGTGAAATTTCCCTATTTTAAAAGGTTTTGGAGGGAGCAAATTCAAATTTTATCTTGGAGAAGAAGAGAAGTATGTCCCCAGTGGTTCTGGCATTAGCCGTTTGGGTTAAGGGTGTTTGAATATTTTTGACCCTCCAAAAAAATAATTTGTTGAAAAGGATATACTTTAAAGGGTTCTAAATGTTTTAGGGATTTCCATAAGCTGTAAATAGCACTTATTTTTACTGACTACTGCAAACACACACAAACAATGAGAGAGAGCAAGAGAGAGATGAGTCCAAAATCTATGTTAACATACACACACACACACACACACACACACACACATTTTATCTGTATCTTTGCAACATGCTGAAGAGAAGACAATGTTGTCTCAGAGTCACTGCATTTCCTGTGCAGGACTTGGCAAATTGAGAAATGTGTGTTTTACAATGTTGAACCATAATACTAAAGGGGAAATTAGTAGTGCTTTACCATTTCAGAATAACTTAGGTCGTAGGGATCCTCATCAGGATTCCAGTCATCCATGCTAAACTCAGGAAACGAACGAGCAAAGCCATTGGCATACAGCCATTGGCCTTTCTCGACCTTTCGGCAATTTGGGCATTGCATCTCTCCCTTCGTATTAAATGCGGAACCAATGCAATCTGCAAACCAGATTAGAAAGGAGCGCAAACATGTAAATGCATGCATGGCATAAGAAGGGAGAATTGTCAACAGTCTTACTTTCCTAGTCAAAACATAAACAATTGAGAGGTGGGGAAACCATATCCAGTAGTATTAAAAAAGAAAAAAGTACATTGACCTTCTTCAAGGCTTCGCAGAATTACACTGCATTCTTCCCCACTGCTTAAATTAGACACTACCCTCCCTTAGATTAAAGAACATTATACATACCAATCACACTTAAGACATTAACATCCACTAAAAATGAATATTAACTATAAAATTGATAAAATGTGTAAAATACTAATTTTCCATTAAAAGTGCAGTGGCCACTAAATTTATGCTTAGTAAGCATAATACTAATTGTTGGGGTTTGAATAATTTTAAGGAGCTTGCTCCTAACTAGTTGACCTATTGCAGCTTATTTCTTCACAGACCTATTGCTCCTTATTCAGTTTAAAAATTACGTTATTTTTTTAATTTGTTAAAAAAAACTCAAATTTCGAAGAAATTTACTTCCTGTGAGGGTGAACATAATTTTTGAAATTAGGACAGAAAAGTTAGACATCAGGAATCAAGGGTCCAATAACAATTTTCCAGTGAAAAAAGTTTCTTTCCTTTTTTTGCGTGAATTAGTAAAATAAGTTGAAAACCTTTGATTTTAGTTACTTGAAGGTGATTGCTATATAAGATTTTCTAATTTAAGGGAGATTACTACCTAATTTGAAACAATGAAGGAATGCAATGTAATTTCACAAAATCTAGATGGAGGTTAATGTAATTTAATTGTCCCTATTAAAATTGGCATCGCTATAAAAATATAAGTTTATTTATATTGTGAGTGTCCATTTGTGTGTGCATGTTATATGAGTGAAATCCAAAGTCAACAAATTTCAAACCAAGCATAGGATTCATAACTTATCTGAAGAAGTAAGGAAGGTTATTGGATGCTCAGGCACAGATTGCTACTTAGTATTGAATTGTGTATGTCTCTACGAATTGAAATCTGTACAATCCATGAAAAACTGAACAATTCCAGTAGGTTCTCTAGGTTTTAAAATAACTTCACAGGGTCGATTAGTACTTGTTTTGAACCAGGCCACACAAATGCAACCTCCTTTGAGATGAAGTTCACAATCTGAACTAGAGCACAATAGTTGTCTCCCATTGAACTTTTTTTTTTTTTTGATGACGAGGAACCCCTCTAAGGCAAAGCCACTTCGTGAACTCACCCTTGTCAGGTAAACCTCGGACCCATGTAAAGCGCCCCCTCCATACAGATCGGATAATACTCTGGCCTCGCCGGCGAGCTGGCCCCAAGAAATTGTTTGCACCCAAAGGGATTCGAACCTTAGACCTCATGTGACTACCACAAAGACTAAAGCTCTTACCACTTAAGCCAACCCCTTGGGGTTGTCTCCCATTGAACTCAATGCCCTTAAACCTTTACTTACCAACAACTTTAGAACTGTGTCACCTTTTTGTTTAGCTCTTTACCTGAAGTAGCAATGGAGATTGATATACTTGACCTTATGATAGAAGGTAAAAGAAGCAGGAAAGAGCCATCCGGAGCATGAGAATTTGAGAGGAAAAAGATTGCTCCGGAAAATTCATGAGAAAAAAAAATTGAAAACTCTACATAAATGCAGCATCTCAATATACACACACACACACACATAGATGTTTTTAATAATAACACCAAAATATCCATTTTCTTTCAGACTAGTTTACATGATCAACATCATGTTCCTAGTAGATGCTGATCCAAACTTCACGTGAAAATCATTAGACAGAGACTTAGAGAGTCTATTTTTCCTTGCCTTGCTGTTCGTCCATTTCAACATCCAGAATAAAACTCCAATATCTTATGTACTAGTTTTTGCATGACTTGCAACATTTGTATCATTAAGAAAGCCTAGTTCCATATGCCCTTGAAACTAATAGAACAGTCACTCTACACCCAAAAAGAAAAAGAAAAGTATCAAATTACTGTGCCTTATGGAAAGTATCCGTTCCTAGAAAACAAATCTTTTGCCATTTTTGACTGCTACAAATTATTCCGACTATCAAAGTGTGAAATCCTTCACATCTTTTCAAAATATCCATGTGTTCTACACTTTTTTCTTCTAGTACAGTCAATTAATACCTTATATTGTCGTAAGCAAGCATTGACAAGCATTGACAACAATTAGAGATCTCAGCTCATACCATCACCTACTGGGCATCAGTATCCCTATTCAATTATGCACAGATTTTCCTCCCATTAATTTTTACTATCGCCAATACCATCAGTATTCTTGATAAGATTTCTACACCAAGCTTGATTTTCTGTAAAATTCAACCAAGGGTCTACATGCAGTGAAATTTGAAACCATGAAGATGCCCTTCTCCACACAAAACACATTTACATGCCCACAAAGAATCTGTTAGAAGCATTCAAAATTCTACAACATCAATTGCAAACGGTCACTAATTCTTAACTTACAATGATAAAATACTGTTCAGAAATTTAACTTCATTCTCCAAAACCCTAAAGCTTTTTTTCTTTATACTTCTATTTCAGAAGCCAAATTTCTACATATTTCAACAATTTCAATCACCAAGCAAGTTTTATTCAAACCACACAGACAAGAACAATCTCGCTTACCCAGATGGAACTCATGCCCACATTGCAGCTTAGCCCTGGATCTTCCTCCATTATCCGACACCAAATCCAAGCAAATCGAGCAATGAACCCCAGAAACTTGAGGTTCTACGCCCCTAATACCACCACCACCCCCATCCCCGTCCATCGGAAGATGATGCCGATGATCACGTTCGCCCTTTTGAACCCAAACCCACAACTGATATTTCACCGCAAAATCTTCTCTCTCTCACTCCGCGTTCTTCTCTCTCCGAGCTGTCAGATTACGTGGTTTGGACCTTACATGGACTTTCCTGGAATCTTATGCGGAATAGAATAGAATAAAACTAACAGGCACCCGGGCCGAAAATCTTGTCCGGGTTTTTCGATTTAAAGGAACGACGTCGCTTCAGTTTCCTTTTGTTTCCACTCTAATTGTGGTGGCGACATTTTAGGTTGTAAAGGCGACACAGTTTCGTATTAAATACTAGTAGACTTTATAATTTGGGTAAAATTTAGTTCTTGCATTTTCCTGCGATTTTATTTTAATTCATAATTTTTTTAATTTTGACAATTAGATTCTTAAGGTTTTTTCTAATTTCAAAATAAGTACTTTGTCAACCTATCTTCTAATTAATTAACTGTTATATCAAATCAAATAATTAATGTTATGTGACTCTTGTTTGACATGTCATGTGTCAATTGTATGTATCACGAGACATAATTATTTTAAATTACCAATATATTCTAAATAAAAAATAAAAAAAATTAATATTTATTTACAAAAGATAAGTAGCCGGCCAACTTTGTCACAACAATTGACACATGACTTGTCAAATGAGAATTATATAGTACTAATTGAGTGATTTGATGTAGTATATCGTTAATTAATTGGACAATAAATTGACGAAATGACCTACTTAAAATCAGAAGAACTAATTGTTAAAATTAAAAACTAAAAAATAAAATTCAAACCACATGAAAAGATTTAATTTTTCCCTTCTAATTTTATACTAGTGGTGGAGACACTATGGTGTGCAGATTGATTAGACAATTTTTATAGTTTTAATTTTTTTTTAATTAAATGATTTTGATTTATGATAAAATCTGACTTATATAATAAAAATAATTATTAAGATTTACATATTTTAGTGTCAATTCACTGAAAAAAAACATATAAATATTTTGTTTTTTTTTTTTTAATATCACTTTTTAATTTAAAGGATTTTGAGTGATTCTTCTCAGGGATGAGACCAAGATGCTTATTTAGGAGAGGTCAGATCTAACTTTAAAATAAAAATCTCTTTTTGGTTTCCCGTAGATTCAGCATCGAGAATATGTGTGCAATAAGGTATTTTTGGTGATTGATGAGATCCTCACTTTTTTTTTTTTTTTTTGCGGAAAAATATTGATTGGTAAAGATCAGCGCCAGATCGAATATATATAATATTTGTAATATATATTATATCTATAACGTATATATGAAGGTGTAAAAAGTCTGAAGTTTACATTGTTTAATACTTGAACAAGATTTTTGACATTAATAAATATATATTTTAAAGTAATTTGATTCTACTACCATCAATAAATTAATTAAATAGAACAAAATATATCTTTGGAAAATAATTCTATATTAGATGTTAGGTTATAAAGAGAAAGGCCAACAGTAGTAAAGGTAGCTAATATTCTCTGTGAAATATTGATTAACACAACTGATGCTCAACCATTCCAAAACAAGCCTTTGAAACTCTTTTTTTTTTTTTTTAATGAGAATTTTTTTATATTCCATTGATAACAAATTAAGAGTATATCACTTTTACATCAAGAGCATAAAGTTAAAATAAATATAGCACAACGCTATGAAATTACAAAGTCATAAATTTAGATAAAAAATTCTTATAATTGAAAAACTATCTATGACTTCAGTTACAGCTAATTTATGTACAATTTCAGTTAAGGAACAGATCTGCTCTGAACAAACTAGATCTAAAACATGGATAATCTAAATTCTCACAAACTTTATTTTTCAGCCATGAGAGATAGTCTTTTACATCGATTTATTCCCCCTCGACCCAAAGGTCAAGACAAAAAGAACAAAAAACAAATAAAAACAAATAAACTAAAAACAAACAAATCCCCACAATAAGCAGCAGCAGAGAAGTACGACACGCTCTAGCACACGAGACTCAATGGTTAATTGGTGTAGAAGTAATGAGAAACGGATAAATCGGCTGAAACAAGTAGATCTAACCTTGAAAAAATTAGATCTAGATCTAGATCTAAAAATTAGATCCAACACAAAACCATCAAAACGAAAATCATAAAAGCCTGCAGAGAAGATACCAAACACTATTACCAAGAAAGAAAATAGAGAGTGACAAAGAAGGGGGAGGATGAACAGCTCATCCTCTCAAGAGAAACCGCACAAGACCTTTCTCCAACCCTAAAATCACAAATAAAATGCAGTGTGTTGCTACAAGCCTTTGAAACTTTATTAAACAAATTAATCAAAATCTTTAATAAGAAAGATGAACTTATTACTCGTATATCTTTTACACAAACAGGCCAGGCCATATCTTGAAGCAACCTCCTTAATTCAAAAAGACAAAAAACAATATTACATAAAGTCTTTCACACGTTTATTGGACCTAAACTTGGTTGATGCAACCGCTGTAGGTACTGTCTACATTTTATGAAGCAGGATATCATGGCAGCTTAGTGTTTGGTTTTGGGCCTCTTCACAATCATGACGGTGCAATGAGCATGATGAGCACAGTAGTCACTTACACTCCCTAAAACGGCCCTGCATGCATGCACAGACTGTAAATTTCCATTAATTGATGATCGGCATTAATATTGGCATGTTAGTGCAGCTCGAAAATTGGTTAATTAGGGCATGCATAGGCAATTAATGTTACCTTTTTATATCTCCATATCCATGACAACCCACAACCAACACAGAAGCCTGGTGTTTTTCCACAGCCTCACAAAGAACATTCCGAGGATCTCCTTGCATCACCTCCACTACCGCTTCATTCTCTGCATATATATAAATAGAGAGAGAGAACAGAAAACAAAATGCTCCTAATGTGAGTTCTTGAATAGCTTTCATGTTATTAGAGCATACATACAAGTGCATACATTTAAACACTGTTTTAAAATAATGATAGAGTTTTCTTTCAAACTGGGTTGGAAGAACTTTTTTCAACTCAGTCTATAAAAATGTCATGTGTCTCTTTGCATGTGAAAAACATATACTTTTTTTAATTGCAATTACAAAGTTGGAATAAATTTTATAAAAAAATGCATGTGCTTCTTTTAACTTTGTTCTTCTAATTAAAAAAAACATGTACTTCTCACATGCAAAGTGGCATATGACATTTTTATAGATTATGTTGGAAGAACTTCACCCAACCGAGTTTGGAGAAAATCTTTATCCTTAAACCAATAGTTTAATGTGAGTTGAACCTTATAATTAATGTCAACTTAACTTTCTTTCTTTTTTTTAAGTGGGACTCTCTTATTTCAAAATTGTTTAATACATTACATTTAAAACATTTCTGGACCTTAAGTATATATATATATATACAAATTTTGGAAATTCTATAACATCAGATTCAATTACAATCATTAGATCAGTACTCCATCTATGCTTTCGGAATAGAACTCAACAATATTGAACTGAATGGAAAAAACTCATTACCCTATCTAATATACTTACCAATTTATTGCGGCATATTTCCTCAACGTTTTCTGCAACTCGGGCAGCTATCTTTTTCAAGTCTGCCTCTATCTATCGTAAAATTTCGGAGGCTTCTACAAAATTAATCAGAATACCAATAATTAAAAAAACATTCATATATACAAGTAATCACGTGTTAACTCCATGTCTACCTTATATTTATTAAAATTTATGTGACTTTTAAAATTATCATTATATTAAAAGTCAATAATAATATCATAAATTTAATGGTAATTTTAAAAGTGACATCAATTTTAGTTGATACAAAGTAGACATGCGGGTTGATATATATAATTATTCTATTTAATAAGTGTTCAACTTGTATGTTTCATGTTTGAAAGAAATGCTATATATGCTTACAAAATATTTTACAAATAAAATTTTTATAAAGTAATGTGACACAATATAATTAAATTTATCAAAATTTTGATTCATCTAATTTTTAATCATATTTTGAGAGATTTGGAAGGCGTACAGGGAATGGGAAGAGAGGGAGGAGAGGGTTTGGCATGGACAATGACAAGCTTGAAAGCAGGGTTAGAGTAGGGGTGTCAAAATAAGTTGACGAGTCGAGTTCAAGTCAACCTGTTTGACTCGCCAACCCGTTTAGGCTTAACACGAACATGACCCGTTTGTTAAACGGGTCGACATGACATAATTCGCTATTTTAACGGGTTGACACGACACAACCCGTTTAACCCGTTTAGTTAACGGGTCGAATCGTGTCAACCCGAAACCACCCGACTCGTTTGACACGATTAGGTATTCAGGTCAAACTTACCCGACACGACCCGACTTAACTCAGTTTTAATTTTTTTTTAAAAAAATAATAATTAATAATAACAATTAAAAAAATGATGTATATATTTTTTTTTTTCAAAAGTTTTTCATAGTCATTCATTTGGAAAAACACATCTTAAATTCATTTTGTTAAAAAAGGTATCAAAAGTTTATCAAGTAATGCCATTTCAAAAAGAAATATCAAATATTCAAAAGTCCTGGCATATGGCCCAATCACCTAATTAAATGATTCCTAGCTATCATCTATACATCATGCATATCATGAAAAACACTCTCTTTTGGAAGACTCAATCTTTGTCAATAAAATGTGTTGTGAGGCACATGTACCCATCAGTTGTCAAAGAAGTCCACAAATCAGATGTTAAACAAATTCTCCCTGGAAATGATATGAAAAGCTATTGTAGAGTTTATTTTAATAGGAAAATAAAAAGTAGTTTAGTTCCCTACATTTAAGAAAAAACTAAGAAAAATTACTGCTACTGCTATAAGAGCATTCTCATCAGCCTCAGTAAACTACTAGCCAAAATATCTAAAAAAAAAAATCTCTCTATTTTAGTTATATATTCACTTTTTCAAAATACTTATATCAAATTCAGCATTTTAGCTATTCACTTTCACTAATTTTTTTTTTGATTTTTTTTTTCAGCAATCATATCTTTGAAAAATGGCAGATGAAGCTCAACCAAAACAAGATTATATTGAATCACACGCACATTGTTCCACAAAAATAATGAAATCAGGAACTCTGATTTTTGAGCTTCGAGGAAGAATATGAAGCAAGTTGACCAACTGCAACTACAGAGCCAAATCTAAAGCTTCATGAAAAAAAAAAGAAAAAAAAAAGAAAATAAAACAAACAAACAAATGAGGAGAGAGAGAGTATGGGAGGGCAAGAGAGAGAGAGGAGAGGAGATAAAAATATAAATAAAAAAATGAAAGAGTATGGGAAGGCATTGTGAAGCGGCGTGTTTCACCTTATTTATTTTTTATAATATTTATAAACGGGTTATCGGGTCAACCAGGTCACCCGACGGGTTAACCCGATTAACTCGTTAACTAAACGGATTGACCCGTTAACTCCGTAACCCGATAACCTCAAACCCAAACTCAGTATTTTCGTATCGTGTTCGTGTCAGGTTCGCAGGTCGTGTTAAAAATTGTCATCCGTAAGTTAAAAGCAAAGGGAGCGAAAAAGTGCTTGAGGGTCCATTCCAAAGCGTATGTGCTGTGTTCATGATCGTCGAAACCAACCACCATCACTTGCTTCTCCGATGTCTCCGATGTCTCCGATTTCACCATTAATTAATTGGACCTAATCACCGCTGCTAATTCGAATTAATTCCTTCTCATTTGCCACTTTTTGGCAAATTAATGATATGAGAATTAATATAATTAACTACTAATTACACTTCATTATATAAGATCGAATTTGTAATTACCTGTGCTTGTAAACGACGTAGTTGTACGTCCTTGTGTACTCCACTGAAATTACAAAAACAATGGGCTGCAATCAAGTTAACTACTTTCAAGTATTTAGTTTCTCTACCATCGATCCACTGGAATTTCGTAAAAAACAGTGGGTTAATAATGCGTTCAAGTACCTAATGGGTTAATAATTTCTTAATTTACCCTTTGGTTTCATTCATTCAGTATTTGCCTATTTGGTTTCTCCACTATTATTTTAGTGGAGATTAATGTATTACAGCTTTTGTCACAAGCCCCTCACAAACTTATGTGACAATTTATGTAATTAGTGACTATAAAGAAAAATGCTACACACGCTTTTAAGTGCATAATTCTTAACGTGACAGTAAAAATTATCATTAAATTTTATATGGATTATTATTAAATTTTAGATCCAATTGTGACTCTTAGTACTATGTTACAGAGTATTGTACATTTAGAAGTGGGAGAATGGGAGAGTGTGAGTGTGTGTAAGCTTGTACAAACAAAGTGATTATAAAAAACTGCTAACCGCCTAGGGCGGGCGGTTTTTTTTCTTTACGTTAGGTTGCAGAGAAGATGTGAAAGTTAGAGATAACAATTTGATTTTAATTTTAATTTTTTTGCCCTAAAAAGAGGCCAAAAATACTAAAAACTATCCAAAACTACCTAAAATAAGTCCTAAAAAGAAGCTCAAAACTCTAATATAGTCCCATATATAAAAAGCCGTTATTTGGTGTGATTTGTGCCTCAAATAGCTGCTAATTGGTAGTTATAAAATAACCTCCAACTACTTAAGGTGGGGCAGTTGTAGTTATAAAAATAGAATAACCGCCTAAAGCAGTTGTGTATAGCATTAATTTCTCTTCTAAAAAAATATAAATTGTCACATAAATTTATTAAAAAAAAAATAAATTGTAATAAAAGCTGGATTAATACCTAACATTTTTTTAATTCCTGCAGATTCTGACTCTCTTTGTGGTTTTGATAAAATATGCTACCCTTAGTTATTTGTCAAAAATTTTAAGACCCTTAGTTAAACTTACATGCAAGCTTTTAGTCCAGTGACGCATCTATTTGATCTACTATATATAATTTTAAAAGAAAACTGTGAAAATTATCTGTTTTGTCCCTTTTAATCTTTGAACCGTCATGCATGATGACAGTACTACCGCATGCGTGTTGAAGGAAAACTCTATTTTTTTTTTGAAAAAAAATAATCATTGTTTATTGAGAGTTAAAATGTGAATCAAATGATTTGAATTAATTATTGATTATTAGCATAAGTTTTTAGAATAACCGATAATTTATATATCATAGTATTAAAGTCGAAGTCATGAGTTCAAGTCTTAACTTTACCGTTTATCCCATAATAAACATGTTGTCTAGTTTCACGCATAAGGATAGATAAATATATTAAAATATTAATTAAATAATTAAATTTACTTTTTTTTGTTAACTTAAACTTTTGAGTAAGTTGTAATTTAACATAATATCAAAGCAAATGTTTGAATTCAAACCTTATTTATATTATTCACCTTTCATTTCAATTAAATATTCTACATTTTGACCTCATTTTTTAAAAGAAAAAAAAAATGTTGTAATATTAATTAAATAATTTAACAGAAAACATATTATAGTGAAAGGATTTAAAATGTATCTTGAAAATGAGAGAAGAAAGGGACTCAGGGTTTGGTTCTCTATGGTTGTTTATTAATATTTTAATTATTGATCTATAGATCTATCTCTTGTGGATGTTCTCAATTTACCAAAGAGTGTAATGACTAATGCCTTGTGATTAACTGCACTACTGCCAAAGAGAAAAAGATGGATAGGCAATTTGGGATTGAGAAGAAAGGTTTAATTGCTTATATATCTAGAAATCTTTATAAATTGCTTTCTTCTTGACCAATTAGATATATCTCTCTTATTCAATTTTTTTTTTTAGTTAAGTTTACCTCTTTCCTTTTTTTTTTTTTTTTTTTTTTTTTTAAAAAAAAAAAAACTTTTATAAGAGAAAAAACAAATTCTCTCTAGTTCAAAATTGAAAAAAAAAAAAAAATAAAAAATTGAAGGGTTATTTGCAATTCAAAAGATATATAAATATATGTTACCACATGGTGAAAATATACACATTACAATTAAAACTATAAACATACAATTAAAATTTAGTCGTCAAAGCTAAAAACCAAAGCAATCATATAATGCAATGATACATTTATTTGATGGTGCCTAGTGGCCATTGCACCTGCTGCCTGTTGAACCATCTCAACAGGAGGCTACTTCTCTAAGATTTTGGATCCAGTACACGCCGGTGTAATACTTTTTTTTTTTTTTTTTTGGCCATTCATTTTAAATGAATAATTCAGATCATGCCAGCAATGTCAACAAAATTTTAGGGTGGCTTTTGGTAGGTGTTGGGTGGGGTGGTTTGTCACGACCACCCCTGATTCCCACCTCCGATGAGAACCAGGGGTGGTTGCCCTGCCCCACCACTCTTTTTGTTCTAATTTTTTGTTATGATTTGGATTGTCGATTTGAAATGAACGGTCCAGATGAAGTATATTGCACAGTGTAATACCAAGGATCTGGGTCCACTTCTCCATTAATCCAATAATACAGAATTGCGGCCAAGAGATTTTGGAGAAAAAAAAAGGGGTAAACTATAACTTGTTTTACTGTGATTAGATGAAGATCTAATTATATTTTTTATATTATTAACTTATAAAATAATTATAATAAGCCTTCTTATAATTTAGGTTAAATTAATAAATTTAAAAATACCCCTTTTAAATCGTTTTAAAATTTAATTTTTACAATAGAAGTTGGAAATATATAGATTAGGGCTATTGAGACTACAATAGATAAAACTCATTACAAAAGACCCGTTTCATTAAGTTGGGAGAGTTAGTGACAGAGGGAGGGGGGCCGGTAGGGGCCACGGCCCCCTCAAATTGGTAGGAAAAAAGAAAAATATAGGTAAAATTATTTTTTTTTAACCTACTGGCCCCTATCCAATTTTTTTTTTTTAGCCCTACCCAATACAAATTTTGGCCTACCGAGTAAATTTTTTAGCCTAACCAAATAAATATTTTGACGTTATCCACTAGAATTAGATTTCACCTGATATCTAAAAGCATCCCCAATTAGCTCTCTATTGTTTAGCTAAAATTTAGCTCAAAAACTCACTTTTTTTAGTTTAACTAATCATTTTTCAAAATTTCTCACAAAAAACTCTTTAAATCTCTCTCTATTCTATTTAAATATAATTTTATATTATTATTATTATTATTATTGTTTTTATTTCCTCCATTAATCTTCTTCTTCTCTTCATATTCTTGTCTGCACTATTTTAACACACACAAACATCAACAATCACAACACTAGAACACCCAATACGAAAACCCAAGTCCAAAAGCAAAAAAATCCACAAATTTAAATCCACAAATTTTTCACTTCCGTATCACTTTTCTCACACTCTCTACCAACCAAACAGAGCCCAACATCTCTTTTTTTTTTCTTTTTTTTTTTCTCTTCTTCTATGTTATGCTTACTTTGGTTCGTGAGATGCAAAGTCTATTTCTCGTTTTTTATTTTATTATTCTCTTTTGAGAGGGATTCTCGTGCTAACCATATGAAGAAGCGGGAGAAAGTTTCTAAAATAATAAAAGAATTGAATAGCGTGAGAAAGTGAAGATTAAATTTGAAGATAATCTTTGACATGGGTTAGTTTATAGAATTTATTGGGGACACTCTTAGAGACCCTGATTCTTGAAAAACAACCAAAAACAAATTGTTAAAAAAAAAAAACTTTATCCCTTTTCCATAAAATTTCCTGGCTCCGTCCATGAGGAGAGTCATCATAATAAGTCTTGGAATTGTTTCAATGATCATAATCTTAAGAGGCTATGACTTTGTAATCAACTGTTTATTTGATAATGAAATTTCTTTAGTCTCATGTAACTTTTTAAGATGTATAAGTATAAAACATAGAAAATTACGATTTACAATAAAATGAGTGGAGAAAAACATAAATAAGTATACCTAAACATCTTGTACAACCATTTGAAAAATCAATTTGGTGAAATCCAATTTCAAAAATCAAGATCAAGATCAAGATTGGACCGAATTTGCTTGGTTGTAAGTGGCCAAGTTGGATGTTTTTTCTTTTTTATTTTGTTTAAAGTACAACAATCGAATCAGAGAGGTTGCATAAGGGGTTCCTTCCCACTACAGATGGGGAAGGAGGGGACAGGACTGGCTGTTATTTCGTACCAAATAAGCATTGGATGCTAGCTTTGAAAAAGCACATTGGCAAGGGGCTGTTGCCGATAACGTGTTCGATGAAATTCCAGTGTAGAAAATGAAGGAGAATTCCTAACCGCCCATTCACAACTGGGAATAATATATAGAAACAGATGACGCAACAAACATCATTGCATGAAATATCACATAATGTACAGTCATCAAATTTATTTTATAATGTAAATCACTTGGCTTATTCAACTACTGTATGTGCTTATGTGAAGCAGGAAAAGTGGCTTAGTGTTTGGTTTTGGGCCTCTTCACAATCATCACGGTGCAGTGAGCATGATGAGCACAGTAGTCACTGACACTGCCTAAAACAGCCCTGCATAAAAATCAAATACAATGTCAAAAGTTGTAAGGATGAACGATATTTTAGTGAATTCTTACTTGTTTCAGGGAACAATACAAGTAGATAATCTGATCTTCCAGATAAAATATCAGAGTAATGGCAGAAAACAAATTCAGATAGTTCATTGTTGAGTATTCATTGATGAGTAGAAAACAATTAAGTTCCACATGGAAAATATATCATTAGTATAAGGAGTTAATATAGCACAGTTAGGTTTAAATCTATTAACTTAAGTTTTTGGGTTGAGTGATGTCGAAGAAATAAATCTTTCCAACAGTAGGGTATCAGAGTCGAGAGTTCTGCAGGGCGAGAGTTGAACACAGCCACATCACAATGAGTGGTGTCATAATATGTTATATTAAGGCCTCATTCAAAGAACTTCCCAAGAAATAAATCTCCCCAACATTAATTCCTCAAATTCTCTACAATTTTGCCGTTGGAAACTATGACAACACAAATAAGAGTAAGAACTTAGATCAATACCTCTTAATAGCTCCATAGCCATGACTACCAACAACCAAAATGGATGCATGGTGTCTCTCCACGGCCTCACAGAGAACATTCCTACCATCTCCTTCCACAGCCTCCACTATCACATCATGCACCTGCATGCAATCTGAAAATGTCAAAAAGAAGATTCCTGGGCAATCTAAGTTCATAGGACAATGAGTTCCCATGTATAAGATAATGGAACTTTCCACACAAGATACAGGTACATGCCACCACTAGCCTCCAAAAGCGCATTCAGCATTAACAAGTGGTACTACCAAAGGCAATTTCTCAAAAAGTGCTCTGTTTTTTCAGGGCATACTATTCAAATCTTGATCCAAAATTCCAAATTTTGCTTCAGAGACTGGTCTTAGATACTTGGGCAAAATAATTTCTCAAAAACCATGTATTCTTAATTTTAGAATATCAATTCCTTTAAAAAAAAAGAAATATTTATTAATTAAATAATTTTATTCACTATATTTTGAAATAAATAGTAATTTAACATATCTTTAAAGCGAAAGGCCCTGAATTTAAATATAAATAATGAATAATACTACATCCTCCACTCAATCCTCTTTTTTTTTTTTTTTAAAAAAAGGGCTGATGGGCACACAGTAAAATGAGGTGCAGTAGTATTACTCAGACTATCCAAGTTAAATAATAATAATAATAAATAAATACCGATTTACTGATGCAAAGTTCCTTGGCCTTTTCAACGACTCGGGCAGCGATCTTCCTCAAATCGGCCTCCACCAACGGCAAAACCTCGGCCGCTCCTACAATTTCCACATCAGCAAATAAATTTCCACCAAGTCATACATTTTTCTTGTAATTCCAAACCAGTCACAACCACCATGTAATAAAAAAAGCAAGAAAGAGAAAAAAAAAATACGTGAAATTAATTAATATATGTGTAGGTAATCGATGGGTACCAGGACCGGCGAGGCCGATGGCGGAGATGGGAGTGGGCTTGGCGTGGACGATGACGAGCTTGAAAGGAGCGTTAGAGGCGCAGGGGACGAAGAAGTGGTCCAGCGTCCACTCCAGCGCGTATGAGCTCTGCTCGCTGTCGTCGACCCCTACCACCATCACTTGCTTCTCCGAGCACGCCATTTCGAATCAGAGCCAATGAACTGTTCCACTGCCAACTAGTGCAAGACGAATATATAACAGCCAACTTCTTTTTTTCTGCTTTATAAACACGAAACTGCGGGCCAGAGAGGACCTGACTGGTGGTTTCTCGAAATTGCGTAAATGACACGTTTTAATTGGATGGTTTCGTTGCAGGTAACGTCAGTGACTTCTAGCTGCTACTATCCACGTGATTCGAGTCAGTGCCCAAAGAAAAATGCTTTTTGTATATCTTTTTGGTCCATGATGGACCTCTTTTTTTTAAGGCTTAAAAAAATAAAAAAATTAAAAAATAAAAAAATAAAAAATAAAAAATAACAACAAGCATTTTTCTATTCCTATTCCCAGAAATTTCGATTGGGTGCTTCGATGGAGGGACTGACAGGTGGCATACGTTGTCTTACTCTTCTCGACCGGATTGGACGATGATTCCAGTGCCTGCCAATAGCTTTTTGCCATCTCAACTTTCGAATAAGCATCCTGATCCACTATTAGGCTAAGTATAAATTTGGATACATGATAAGATAATGATAAGAGTAAATATAAACATAAGTATGACATATGAATAGTATTTTTGTAAATTTTATTTATTAAAAAATGATTTTTTTTTTTATTTTTTTAATCTCATTTAGTCTTATTCAGTCTGGACTGTTGTATATCACGACTCTAATGATAATGATAATAATAATGATAGATGGTAGTCAAATTTTCACTTTGGATTTGGGTAAATGATCATATATTGATCAATTGTCCTCTTATCGTGGGTTGCCGGTGCAGGTTTCCGGTGAGCCCAATTCGTGAACTCCTGGTTGCACCATGAAAATTTTGAGGAGCCGTCTTGGTGGGCCTCTCTTTTAGGTGGTTCGCAATTGCAGGTCTGAAATTCGGGCTCTTGTTGTTTTCGGCCCAACTTTGGACCTTTCAAAATGGACCCTCAACAATGTTTGGCCTGTAGGGTTTTTGATCGAGGGCTCTATGAAAAAAACTGTTTTTTGGTCTGGAAAAATAATTTGGTCAGGTCGTGTATTTAAGCCTCTAGTTGGGCTGAGCCCAAAGTACAATCGTTTAGCCCAAATAGAAATGGTCAGGCCTTTGACCCTTCTTAAAATTCTCACAATTTATTTTTTAGTCCTTTTTTTTTTTTTTAATTCCGATTATTTTCTTTTTTTAATTGAATGGGGCAAAGGGTTACAAGGGATTCCGATTCTTTTCTTGGAGGTGAAAGTTTGTGTTGGAATTGGATTCCAGGGAAACCATTTCCCACCTCAAATAAATAAATTAAATATCATCCCTTCAAATTGTAACTAGAGAAATCTTTATACTGAAAATAGTGAAATCTTCAAAAAGCAATAAGCTTAAACAGAGCCCTTCGGAGTTCGGAGGCCACTATTTAAAGCATTCTACAATAAGTCAATGGTGGCTTGATTAACCGAATCTCCTCCTCTTCCCCACGTTTTTATTTTTATTAAATAAGAAAATGTTTGGGATATTATACGTATTTTATTACAAGTTCTTTACAAACTGATCTGTCAGTTTATAGTCGGTGAAATGATCAAGATTGAATTGTTATTAACTAATAAAATTGACAAGTCAAACTTTTTGTTTAATCATTTTATCAATTATGGGTCATCATGTCAATGTGCAAAAGACTTGTAATAAAAGTTGTAATACTCTTATCAACACTCTAATAATACCACTGTAATTAATTATACTTTTTTATTTTTTGGAAAAATCAAATGTAGTTCTTAGGTTTTTATGTGATTACAATTTAGTCTCTAAGTTTTCAATTTCAATAATTAGGTCTTTAGATTTTCTTCTAATTTTAAATAGGTTCATCCATCAACTTATTGTTCATTTAATAAATGATATGCTATGTCAAACCAACCACTTATTGTCACATGACTCTCGTTTGACATATTATGTATCAACTGTATGTGCTATGTAGTACAAATACTTTAAATTACAAATATACTCTAAATAAAAAATAAATAAAAATAATAATTTCTTTATTTAAGGTATATTTAGTAATTTAAAAATAAATGTGCCAACGCAGTACATGATATGTCAAAATGAGAGTTATGTGACATTAATTGATTGGTCTGATATAATACATTATTAATTAATTAAAGGGTTCTTGACACATAAACTTATTTAAAATCGGAAAAAAATCTAAAGACCTAACTGTCGAAATTAAAAATTTAGATATTAAATGAGCATAAAAAAAAAAAAAAAAACCTTAGGACTAAATTTAATGGTTTTTTTTTTTTTGGGTAAACTAATTACACCTTTTAATATTATAGGTACACAATGTGAAGAGAATCATTATCTCTTCTCCATTAAAAGTGCAACTAAAACAATGGGTGTGTGCGGCGCAAGAAACTCATTTGAGAAGGCAAAAACTTTCACGTAATGATGGCCCAAGTGGCAAGAGGGCATATCTTGTGCTGCAAGCCTGCAAATGCATGAAAGAGAAGTTTGGATTTTGGAGGAATTTTAAAATGATGGACAGATCTATATTAGGAATTGTTAATTCACCGATAATTTTAAAAGTTTAAATGATAAGAAATTATGAATTTAATTATTTAATTAAAAATTTAATATTTTTTTTTTTTCAATAAGTAAAGTCAAACACGTAAAATATTTAATTGAAATTTCATAAATAAATATTTTTTTAGAATATCATGTTAAATTACTAATTATCCTAAAAATTTAAACTCGTTGAAAATAATGAATTTAATAATTTAATTAATATTCTTTCAGTAACTATGAGTTTTAGTTTGTACTTATTAAATCTCTCCGACTAATAACTTAAAGCTTTTAGATTATATGATCTTAAATAATATTAGAGTACGTCCAATTTGTTTGTATATTGATAATTGTTATATACCACATTAATATTTCACCACTATCTCCCTATGTCGATATGACATTGACAATTCACTATTGATTTTTTTTTTTTTAATTTTAACAATGACTAATTTAATAATGGATTGATAATGTCACGATAACATAATATTAGGATAGTAGTGTGATTACTCTTGTATATTTGTTGAGTAATGCAACATACTATACTCTCATCTCAATCCCATCCTACTGGATTGATGTGGCAGTACCTATTAATTTTTAGATCATCCATTTGTAAAGAAAAAAAAAAAAAATCAAGGTTTGATCATGAACACTACTACATCAATCCAATGAAATAGGGTGAGATGAGCACTTATACATCTCAATCTTGTTTATGTATTTGGAACCTGATCAAAGAGACTGTTGGAGTTTTGAAAAGAATTGAATGGTGGAGGAGATTGCGGGTAAGTGAATGCTCCTGCACCTATTGGATGGTTGGAGTTGAATTCAAAGGGGCCACTGACGATTACTATAAGTGGAAAGAGGAGAGGCAACAAGGTGGAATTTTGCCACAGATCGACCCCCTGTCGGCAAAGAAACATGCTGAAACAATCTACTCGTAGTGCTCCCAAAAGACTTATTGTTATCTTCTTATCCTTACGTGGGATCTACCTGGAGAGAGGATCTAAGTCAATGCTTAAGAGAGAAGAAAATTCTTCCAAAAGCATGAAGATTTATGAGTTAATTTTTTAAAGAGAAATGCTTGTGCACCTTCTAGAGATCCTTCTAAGGGTCCTTCTAGGATTATTTTTGATTTTTTTAATCAAATTGGGGCCCACCTCTCAATGAAAGGTGGGCCCCAATTTAATTAAAAAAATCAAAAATAATTCTAGAAGGACCCTTAGAAGGATCTCTAGAAGATGTTCTAGCAAACCCCTTTTTTAAAACTTTTGTGTTAAGTTTTGTTTAACAAACTCAATCTGCTGTACGTTTATTGATCTTAAAGCCTAATTTGGAGGTTGATTTCCTAATCAAATATCTGAGCAAAAAAGAAAAAGAAAAAGAAAGAGCTAGCTAATAATGGAAAAGTAGAAAAACTGAAGCTGTACAGTTCTTTGTAGCTTCCTGTGGTTTGGTGTTCGGGCATAGAGAAGATAAATGAATAATATGGTATTTTGACACCAAAAGAGTTACTTACAAAAAATAAAAATAAAAAAGACACCAAAAGAGTTAAAAAAGCAATTTATTCATGCATAAAAATCTGGTTCATTGATTTCCAAGGGTTGGCCTAATGAAGACTTAAGGTCTTTAGGGAATATTACATCTTAAGTTTTAGGTTCGAAACTTTTTAGGTGTTATCTCTTTCCTGGGGTTAGCTAACAAAGTCTACAACTCAAATATTTAATGCTAAGAGTGATGCGTAGTATTGGACCAGGAATTAGTCGATCAATTTTGAGGCTTTGACCTCTACGCTCAATAAGTTATAGTCGTATGGTGAGCTTGTGATACTGTCAGACCGCTATAAAGGTGAAGTTAGATACTTCAAATCAAAAATAAAAATAAAAAATTTGGTTCATTGATAAAGACAATTTAACAGTTGAATGGAGGGTTGTTCCAGACAAATTTGATTTCAGTGCAAGAGAGGTACTGATTTTTACTTTTTCTCAGTGTTATTTTTTTAAGAGAAAAATATATTTTGGCCCCCCCAAACTGATCAGCTATTTTTGTTTAGCCCCCCAAAATAACAGCTCATACACATAGATACATCAAACTACCTACTCCTTGTAAAGTAGCCCCCTCCGTCCACTTGAGCCATCTGTTTGAACGGAATAGTGGTCACGTGCGCGTCACGTGACCACTTTTATCACATTCTTCCAATAATGCCCCTTACTTTTTAAAATAAAATAAAAAATTATAATTAAAATTTTAAAATAATAAAATTCACATAAATATTTTTTTTTTTTTTTTTTTTTTTTTTTAAAAAAAAAAAAAAACCTCTGCAACGGGTGGCCGAACCACCCATGGGTGGTTCGGCCACCCAAGATGTAGGTTGGGGGTGGCTATCGAGCCACCCCCAACCTACTGGGGTGCCACCAAGCCACCCCGTGGTGGTTGGGGGGTGGCTCCGGCCACCCCCAACCAAAAGCCACCCAACCCACTGGGTGGCCGATAGGCACCCCCATGGTGGCTGGGGGTGGCTACCGGCCACCCCATGGTGGTCAGGGGTGGCTGAGAGTCACCCCCTTCCCCATTTTTTATTCTTTTTTTTAAAAAAAAAATTTAAAATTAAGCTTTTTTATTAATTAATAAAGGACAAAGTTTTCCTTCAAACTAAGTTGGAGAAACTTCCTCCAACCTCATCTATAAAAGTCCTATGTGTCTCTTTGCATGTGAGAAGCACATATATTTTTTAATTGTAAAGATAAAGTTGTAAAAAAATTATAAAAAATACATGTGCTTCTCACATGCAAAGAGACGCATGACACTTTTATAGATGAGGTTGGATGAAGTTTCTCCAACCCAGTTTGGAGGAAAACTCTGTCCATTAATAAATATGGGGAACATTTAATTTTTTCAATTGTCAAAATAATGCTAGTTTTGAAATGAGGTGGTTCAACCATTCTTAAACTTTGTTTTTTTTTTTCTTTAAATATTTTTTAGTTTTTTTTAATAAAAGTAAAAAGTATATATATATGCATTTTAATGTAACCTGACACCTATAAACATTACAAATTTGACTGAAAATTCAATAGAATGACCACTTTCATATTCATTAAAAACTTATGCAGTTAAAACTGAAAAAATAATTAATTTGAGGTATTATTTAAATTAGTACATTAAATCAAAGATTTATTTTAGATTTTTTCAATTTTTATTTATAATAAAAGTAATTAAAAAAAAACTTTTGTTTTAGATATTGGTCAAACTTAGATTTTCAAAGGGTAAATTCGGTTTTTCATTAGTCAAAATAAGGATATTTTTGAAAAATAAAAGTCAAAGTTGACTTTTCATCCAACTTGATGGTCAACTCGGACGGAGGGGGCTGCTCTACAAGGATTAGATAGTTTAATGTATCTATGTGTATGAGCTGTCATTTTAGGAGGACTAAACAAAAACGGCTGTCAGTTTGGGGGGCCAAAATATATTTTTTCCTTTTTTAACATNTAAAAGTAATTAAAAAAAACTTTTGTTTTAGATATTGGTCAAACTTAGATTTTCAAAGGGTAAATTCGGTTTTTCATTAGTCAAAATAAGGATATTTTTGAAAAATAAAAGTCAAAGTTGACTTTTCATCCAACTTGATGGTCAACTCGGACGGAGGGGGCTGCTCTACAAGGATTAGATAGTTTAATGTATCTATGTGTATGAGCTGTCATTTTAGGAGGACTAAACAAAAACGGCTGTCAGTTTGGGGGGCCAAAATATATTTTTTCCTTTTTTTAACATATATAATAAAATACCATTGCATTGTGATTTTTCTCACACCAAAATATTATTAAGAGTAGTGATTGACATTACACCAACGTAATTGAATAGTAATCATGCTGGTGTGCAAATTTATTATTATACACAAACATGATTATTGTTTAATCAAACTGGTATGATGTTTATCACTACTTTATTATTAATTATTATCACTACTCTATTATTAATTAGTGTCCGCATAAAGGCCTAAAGGGTTATTTAGTACAGAATTATAGGCATAATTTTGATATAATTAAAAGTATATATATAGCTTAATTTGTAAATAAGATAGGGTTTATTACGTAACCTCCCATAAAATTTCAATATATGGTCTACTTGAGTGCTCGACAATATGTAGTGGCCTTCGCACCCACTAATGCTTCTATTTAAGCATCAGAATATTTACACAAATCTTCTTTTGTTTTTTGGTCCCTCAATGATGCAGATTCGAAGCAAGAGCTCAGATGAATTTACAACCACCAATACATTATACAACTTTGGAAAATTAATCTTTCAAAGACAAATTAATCGTGGACTAAACTATTCACCATGTTCATGAACAATATGAATGACTTCAAGTCTTCTTATCATTTTTTTTAACGGCCGAAAACTCTCTTGAGGTAGGGTTTTTAGACTGGTGTAAGACGCTTTTCACATTAATAAAGTAAGATTTGGTTTCCCTGCAAGCGTAACTCCTAAAGAATTGTTTGTAACTAAAAAAATTCAAACATTATACCTGTCATTAAGTTTAAGGCCTTCACCACTTGAATGAGTTCAAGTCTTCTTACCATTGTTAATGAAATTAAATGTTTTAAAAACAGATATCACATGTTATGTTAATTCTATTAAAAATAGATATTAAAATTTAATATTCTAAAACTATATGTGAATCTAATAAATTAAATTAGAAGAGTTTTGTTCCACCCATTTTGTATGAAAACTTTATCCTATAACTACTTACTTACGTAATAAGACCAAATTTGTCTATTCAGAAGATTTTGATTGGATGTTGGCAGAAAAGTGCGTCGGTTCTTTCACCATATGTCTATTTTAAAGCGAAATTATAATAATGGTGAAATTCTTCTTGCTCTTGCTTTTCCTTCGTGCGCTGAATTAGAAGAGCATGCGCAAGACATGATTTAATTTAGTCACGTTCAAAAACAAAAGTTGTAGTTGCCTTCCATGATTTAATTTTTTAATTTAATTAGCACTATCCACCATGCTAGTGATGGTCATGAAAATAGGATCTATAGTATTTATTTCGTGGTCATGATTTAAAGTAAATACATTTAACCGTGTATATAAAGTTATTATTAGCTTATCTTGTAAAAAATTTTAATTATGTAAAATTATGTACATCATTAAATATATTAACTTTAAATTTTAACCATAAAATAAATATCATTATTCTCATTTGAAATGATTTGAGATGGAGAGGATCTTTGCCATGATCATGGTGGGTAGTTTTCCCCAACAGATTGAGTTTTTCTTTAAATTAAGTTTAAGAATTTTTTTTTAATTTAGTTTATAAAAAGATATAAATTTATTTACATGTGAGAAGTACATATTTTTTTAAAAAAAAAAATTAAGGACAAATTTGAAAGAAATTTTATTAAAAATGTATGCAAAAATAAATATTTATCTTTGTAATTAAAAAAAAAATATATATATTTCTTACATACAAAGAAATATATGTCATTTTTATAGACTGAACTTGATCCTCCAACCCAATTTTAAAAAAAACTTTGTCTAATTTTTAGCCTCACTCTCCTTTATAATATGCATTTTAGGTAGGTATATTATTTTTTTCCAACTCTATGGTCTTTCCCATACAATTCTTACAATCTCACCATTAAATTTACAATAATCGGACAAAAAGAGAATCATAAAGTTTGACATTTAGCATATCTTTTTGAGATAAATATCTACTTTTTCTTGTCACCTTACATGATGATAACAATACTATTAGAAGAAAAAAAAAATGATAAACTTCGGACAATCAATATCATATAGTTTCTATGAACCAATGATTGGCTTCGATTTTTGAGTCTGAAAAAGCTCTTCCGTAAAGCACAAGGCTATGTTGCAATTTGCTTTATTATCCTCTCAAGGTCTCAAGAAAAATGTTACACACTTCCATTCCTTTTTTTTTTTTTATTAAGTGTAGGCTTTTTAATGTGGTAGTAAAGATTATTGTTGAATTTAATGATAACTTTTGAATGTAAAATCAGAAAATATGCACTCGGAGAGTATCCTTAATGATAGTCTTCGGCCCAGGCTGAATGAATAGTTCATTTAGCCTGGGTACGTGGCAGCCAGCTGCCATTTAAAAAAAAAAAAAAAAAAAAAAAAATTTTCCTGCATCAAAGCAGGTTCCCTGACAAACCAAGCCCCCCAAAATCCATTTCCCCCCAAGCTCGCCGCCGACAAGCAGGTTCCCCGACAAGCTCGCCGCCGCCGTCCGTTCCACCCACGTCGCAGCTCGACGCCGCCGTTCCCCATCGTCGTCGTCGTCGCACGGGTTTTTTAGAAATGAAATTTTGGGGAGAAAATTGGGGGGAAGAGAAGCTGTTTCTGAGAAATGAAATTTTGGGGAAGGCCGTGCGAAGACGACGACGATGGGGAAGGCCGGCGGCGGCGCGACTGAGACGTGGGTGGAACGGACGGCGGCGGCGAGCTGGGCTTCGGCGGAACGAGAGCGAAAGGAGCGGGGCGTCGAGCTTGCGGAACGAGCGGCGCCTCGCGTCACCGCCGGAAAGCTGACGCGACTTGGCGCCGCTCGTTCCGCAAGCTCGACGCCCCACTCCTTCCGCCTCTCGTCCGCCGAACCCCAGCTCGACGCCGCCGTCCGTTCCACCCACGTCGCAGCTCGACGCCGCCGCCGGCCTTCCCCACCGTCGTCGTCGTCACACGGTTTTTTGAGAAGACGAAACGCTGGGTTTTGGGGGGGTGGGGGTTGGCTTGTCGGGGAACCTGCTTTGATGTAGGAAAATTTATTTATTTATTTATTTTTTTTTAAATGGCAGCTGGCTGCCACGTACCCAGGCTGATTCATTCAGCCTGGGCCGAAGACTATCATTACTCAAGTATATATAATAAGAGTGTGAAGAAGCATTTCTCATTGTATGGAATGACTTGGTACTAATCATAACGCTTCGCTGTCACCCACCAAGAATTCAAACAAATCTCACCGACTCCAAAATAATACGTGGCGCAAATATGGCCCAACAAGCCGACGTTTTACTGCGAGTGTTTGTCGGCTTATTGTTGAATTTTCGAGTGTTTGTCACGAAAATGAACATGGACGTGGATAACAAGCCGACGTTTTACTGCTGCCTTTTCTGTTTTTTTTTTTAAATAAAATTTGTAACAGTTTTATTGCTGCGTCGAGTTCACGGTCATGTCTTCCCAAAAGGGTCCCAAAATTACTAGAAAATATTTTTCCTAATCTTCCTATTCCTTTCGTTGTCTCTTTTATTTTTTGGATCAGGCTTATTTTTTTGTCTTCTTTTCAACGATTTGATATTCATAGGTCATGAAAGAGAGTGGGTGTTCACTCGGAAATATTGGACAAGATTGGATAAATAATGGGTCTTTCTAGATTAAAAAGAAAAGGAAAAAAACATATTTATTTCAAGCATTATTCAGCAAAAAAAGAAAAGAAAAGAGAAAAGAAATCATATATTCTTTCTTATTTTCCTCTTTTATTCTAATACCATTTTGACTTTTGAGATATTTAAAGAGTTATTCAAGCAAAATGAAAGAGAGCTAAATATTTTATTTTGTTGTATTTAATTATGTATATGATATCATATTATTTAAATAATTTAGTATCATGTATACTATTAAATCTGTAAAATTTAATTTTAACTAAGAAATTACTTTTTTTTTCATTTCAATTGAAATTAACATAATATTGTTTTATCTCGAATGTTTGAAAACTAGATTTTAATTGTTAAATAATTAGTTGGTATATTCAAAACTTTGTACCGTTTGAATTGAGCGATTTTTCAAGATATCTTAGTACATTAGTGTGTATTCAGATCCTATGTAATCTCTTTGATGCTTATATCATGGGAGTCCATTATTAATACATAAACTGATTAAAAAAAAAAAGGTTAAAAAGTGCTGTTAGAAGTATTATAGCTTTTATTATAACTTTTTTATTGGAATAAACATTTGCTCAACAGGTACAAGGTCCCGAATAAAACCAGGATAATCGTTATACCAGACATTATTTAAAGACACAAAAATAGCAGCTTTAGCCAATTGGTGTGAAATTTCATTAGCTTCCCTCTTGACGTGGTTTGGAATCTAGGATTGGAATCTATCCAGCTTTTCTCAGGCATTAGCTATCAATTGACCGTACCGAGTCCATGATTGATCGTTCTTTCGAAAGCCTTGCACAATTTCAAGAGCATCTCCTTTCAGAATAACTCGTTGAACCCCCAGCTCACAACATAGGTCGGCTGCCTTCAACGCTACTACAGCCTCTGCAGTGGTAGGATCCATAATAAAGGGCACAGTGGTACTCATAGTTGCCAACACTAAGCCAGTATCATCATGTAAAATCACCCCAATGCCCATCCTCCTCGCTAACCCGTCAAGAGCTGCATCCTAGTTGCATTTGAGCACCCCCTCTGGGGGTTTTGTCCATTGATGATAGGATGTAGACTGTGTGAGCTCTGAGCCGATCGTAAAGGGTATTGGGCTCTATGAAATTTCATTAGGGTCTCCTTAGTGTCGTGGGCCAAGTAAGCAGGAGTGGAAAGTCTGCCACCGAGAGTTTTGTTGAAGCCAAATTTGACGTGCTAGACAACAAGCGAAAATGAAATCCTCCTCTTTAAGTTTCTCATCCAGCTTCAGAATCAAAGACAATCCATCATCCTCATCAATTGATAGCTTTTGAAACTTTGTGGGACATTCCATCCACACAGCTAGCCTTTGCTGAAGCACACTCCCACAAAATATGTCCAGTAGATTCTGGAGAAAAGCCACACAATGGACATAGCGGGTCAGCTAAAATCTTTTCCTTATGGAGGTTGGTTTTGGTGGGGAGCAAATTGTGACAGACGCATCATAAGAAAGATTTTACTACCCCTGAAACGTGATACTTATGTAAATTATCACATCAACTAATAAACAATGATTTTTTTTTGTCAAATTTTATTACTTAATTTTTTACCTATGTTATGGCACTTGACACTTATCTAAATTACTACATTAATTTGTAAGAATGTTGTAATAAAAGCTATAATATTCTAAATATTTTTTAATTTATTATTATTATTGACGGTAACTATCTTCCAAAGCTAAAACCTTCAAAACTATCACATAATCCATATGTTCAAATCGATTTTACTAATTGTTAGTTACATATATAACTTATCAAATAACCTTTAAAAAGAATATATAAAACCAACTATTATTTGAGAATAAAAAACTGTCCTTTCAATTATTTAGATGGTGAACAAAAAATTGATATAATTGCTGAAGGAGCAGTGATTGCCATTAGCTTACGCCGAGGCTGGATGGAAATAAAAAAAAAAAAAAAATTGTCTAAACTATTCATTCAGCTTAGATTAACCAGAATAATTACTCATTGCTGAAGTATTAGGAAATTTTTGGCATCGGCAAGCTAGTAAAGTGCTGACGGCTCTTCATGAATGGGACTAAAAAGAAAGAAAAGACTTTTTTTATTCTATTCGAAAAGAAAGAAAAGACTTGGTACACTATACACGGGACAAAATTGTCGGTGAAAATTTTGTCAACCTAATTTATTAATTTGATATTTATTTTAAAAAGTTAAATCCTTTATTCATGTAACACGTAATTCTTAAAGAGCAACGATTGGCATCAGTTCAGGCTGATGCTACAGTGCATCAGCCTGAGCTAAATCAGAGGAGGGAAAAAAAAAAAAAACACTGTTTACGGGGCTCATGAACAATGTGCCTGGGCTGAAATGCTATTCATTTCAGCCCAGGCTGTTATTTATATTTATTCATTCTTAAATACATGTAATAATTATATACTCTATAAATAAAATTTTTAACCCAATTTTTCAATCCTTAATGTATATGTATATATATATATTTTTTATACTGTCTAATTATCACTCACATCAATATAGTTTATTACGTTCGTTACTCTTATCTCATTGCTCGGCTGTGAGGCATTAGACGAAGTTGGAAACCGTTACTCATCACCATCATCTTAACATGCCACACGTGACACGGCAGTCCCTTTTTGCGTGGCCGAATGGCGTACAATAGCGTTGTTTCATTTCGTCACGCATTAAAAGAAGACCGCAGAAATCTTGCGAGCATTTAGATTGCATGAAACCCACTGTAGACATTTTGTATGTTTATAAACAATTGTTCACACGAGAACACGGTTAAATCACTAATTTTTTTTTTTTTTGTCTAAAAGTTTAAGCAAATAATAAAATATTAATGTAATAATTTAATTTAAGTAAATAGAAAATGGTAAAAATAAAATTGAAGTTCATGACATTTACTTTGATACTAGATTAAATTATTATTTATTTTAAAAATTAATTAATTTATATTTTAACACTCTGTCTCACGTGTACTTTTGATCTCTTTCTTAATGGATAAGTTATAACATATTAAATATTTAATTAAAATAAGATGAATGATAGAGATGTAGTTTAATTTATAATATTTGTTATGATATTATGTTAAATCACTACTTATATAAAAAATTAATAAAAATAAATAAATTTAATTATTTAATTTATATTCTAAAATATATAGATATACATAATCGTGTATTTTAAGTACCGATGTTAATCAACACTTTCCAATGCAATAATGTCGGCAACGGACTGGTGGAGTGTTGCTCCTTTTAAAAGGATTGCATTCTTTATTTTAATTGGAATTAGTGAGTGTAATATATATAAAATTAGAAGTAAAAAAGTGCAAGTGGTGCTCGTTTTTTTTTTTTAAGTTTTTTGGTATTGTATTGTAAGTGGTGCTCGTTGAATAAGTGTTAAAAGAAGTGCATAGTGGTGCTCGTTGAATAAGATGAGCATTAACTAAAAAGACGTTTTCTTTAATTTTGAACTGAATTAAAAAGACTTTTTTAATGTTTAGTCATTGTTCCTTATCTTTTAATGTCATCTAAATTCATAGAAAGTTCACATGATCCTCAACTTAAAATTGACTGATCGATGTTGGGTTGTGTACCTTTTATGGACACGGTTGAATGCTTTACTTTAATTTTATCCTTCTTGCCTTGGTTTTTTAAAATAAATTTAACCAATTATTATTGATATATATTATAGCTTTTATTACAATTTATATATATATATATACCATGGCAGACTATAATTCGTAAAATTATTAAGCAAAAAATTTAACTTGTTAATTTAATTAAGGGAAAAATCATATTTAATCTTTAAGTTTTTATCTGATTTGAATTTAGTCCTTAGGTTTTCAATTTTAAGAAAAAGATCCTTAAATTTTACTCAAATTTTGAAATTGATCCCTCTATCACTTTACCGTCAAAATTAATAATTTTTTATTTATCATGTGTGTCTCATTTGACAAGCCAAAGTCTATATCAACATCAAAGTTAATGATTTTTCTTTTAATGATACAAATCTAGAAGATTAAGATGATAAAGAAGATGATTATTGGTTTTTAAGTTGGGTCTTTTATTTTTTGTTTTTATTTTTGTTTTTTATGGATGAATTGGCGCTTAATAATATGACATTGATATTAAGTGTTGATATGAACTCTAACACGTGAATTGAGGTACAAGTAATATATGACAAACCATTTATTTTGATAGAAAAGTGATAGAGGGACCTATTTAAAATTTGGGTAAAACTTAGGGACCATACTCTTGAAATAAGAAACCTAAAGACTAAATTCAAATCATATAAAAACTTAGGGACTAAATATGATTTTTCCCTTTAATTAATTATTGGATTACTTATCAGCCATATATTTTTAATTATTTTACAAATTATGAACTGGTATATCAATTTGTATGAAAATTGTATTAAAAATTATTATATTCCAAGCGGCACTCATAAAAAAAATAAAAATAAATCAATAACAGAATTGAATAGGCAAATTTAATTGCACTACCGTAACATAATTTATTAAACTCAATTTTGGAATGTATAAAATCTGTAATGTCAATAATTATAATTACTAACTTCAAATATATAAAGTAGCAAACTGATTTTGGTTTAGTGTAACTTAATTATTTTTAATACTTGTATCTTTCATCGTTTTTGTTCCTTTTTTAAAGTCTAAAACTTTTAATGAGCAATGTAAAAATCTATTTGTGTCACATAAATACTATTATAAGAGTAATACTTTGTCGTCGCACGTAAATGATTAGATATCAATATAATTAAATAAGTAATGATAAAAATAGGTTTGGACTGATTAAACAGTAAATCAGTTCAGACTATTTCAGATTGAAAAAAAAAAAATTGAAATTTGAAGGTGGGTCTATAAAAATATAAAAAAAAAAATTAAAATAATTTACTGTTCAATCAACTCAGACTTATGTATCTCATCACTCTAATTAAATTTATGCGTAAATTCTGATGTGAAAATGACAGAATTTACTCTAATCAGTTTTCACAAGTAGTTCCATCTTCTTCTTTTTGTGCGTAATTACTCGGTAAAAAGTTGGTTAAAGTTGTGGAGAAACTTCCGATAAATTGACTTTTTCTATCGGGAATCTCCACTTAATTTCTGCTTCAAATAAATGCCCTCTCTCTATTCTCTTATAACCAGTCCACACCGTCATCATCACCCCACTACAGAGAGAGAGAGAGAGAGAGAGAGAGAGAGATCCATGAATGTATTTCCTTCCGTTGTCGAAATACATGAAGCGACGACGTAGTTGAAGAGAGCGAGTGAAATTAAAGATGAAGTTTTGCAAGAAATACCAGGAGTACATGCAAGGCCAAGAGAAAAAGCTACCTGGGCTTGGTTTCAAGAAGCTTAAGAAGATTTTGAAGAAGTGCCGGAGCGATTTTCAATCCGACAATACCATTGATGGACTCCATGACAGCCAAACATGTCCTCACCATGACAACCAAACATGCCCTCGTCACTGCCCAGGTAATTAATTTCGAAAATGAAAAACAATTTTACATATTCTTAATTTCTTCATGTTTTCTTGTTTATTTCTTTATCTAATCTTTCTGGGTTTTCTCGCTTTTCCCTTATCTACTGATCTGGTTTTCGGCTAATCTGTTGGATTTTCATGAAGGTGGTGATTTTTTTTTTTTTGGAAATTTTGCATGTATTTTTTATTTTTTAAATCTGAAACAAGGCCAATTACATTTCTTTTCCTGCTTTTAGATAAAAACCAAATGACGTATTTTTTTTTTTTTCTAATTAGAACTAATTAGTTCTATTTTTTTTTTTTTTTTGGCTAAACGATTCCTTAGTTCTATTTGATGCGCCTTCGAGGTCTTCTTCACTCTCTTTCTCTTGCTTAATTTTCTTTTTCTTTTTTTCCTTTTTTGCAAAAAAAAATTTAACATAACCCCCTAAATTGTCTTTGTTTTGCATTTACCCCCATAAGCTTCAAAAATTATCAATTTAGTGAATTTTTCTTTTTTTTTTTTTTTTTTTTTTTCATTTGACCACTTTATTAAGATTTTCTGTTAAATCTTGTCAAATTTTTTAAAATATTCTTTTGTTTTCAAACAAATATATATAACAAAAAATTCAAATATTAAGGTGTTGGTATTTTTGTAAATTTTATTAAATTCTGGTTAATACTTAAATCTTTATAATTTTTTCGTTTTTTTTAATAAAAAAAGATATTTTAAGAATTTTGGGACTTTTTTATTTAAATATTAAAAAAAAATAAATGAAATGTGATGATTGTTTATGGGGTTGGAGTTGCTTTTTTTTTTTTTTTTTTTAAAAAAAAAAAAAAATCATATTACCAAATTTGACAATGAATGCAAGCTTTCTTTTCCTTTTTTAAACTAATATCTTTAAAGCTAATTGATATTGTGGAGCCGCAATTACGAGAAGTAGAATCAATTGCAGCAGACAAGACAGTGAAACTGCAGTCTCTGTCTGTGTTCTGGTCCATAAATGGCAACTAACTATGTTTTTCAATGTGGACCCCTTTAAATAATTTCCAGTATTTCCACTTTTTCCATAAACGTGTTTATCATTAAGATTAGTTGTAGAAAAGTTTGTGCTTAGGAAAGCAATGGATTCTTTGCATTTTGTAAATGATAATCCTCTAATCACCATTCATTCTCTTAATAGAACTGAAATAAAACATTTCTCAATCCTTCTACAAAAAGGTTTAAGCCTGTATAATAATAGGCTGCGTCAAAATATCAGTTATCTTAAAAGCTTAAACGGATAAAAAACAGTAGATATAATTAATTAAATTGATATTTTAACAGGTTGATAACTACTATTTTAATCATCTGTTAGAAAAATAAGGATTTAGATTCCAAGATCTTAAACACAAAATAATTGAAATGTTTCTATTGTTGTGTTGGATATGTGTAGTGTGCGATGGAACCTTCTTTCCTTCTCTTCTCAAGGAAATGTCTGCAGTAGTAGGTTGCTTTAATGAGCGTGCCCAGAAATTGCTTGAGCTCCATCTTGCTTCTGGCTTTCGGAAGTACTTTATTTGGTTCAAAGGCAAGCTTCAAAAGAACCATGTTACCTTAATCCAAGAAGGGAAGGACCTGGTTACTTATGCACTTATCAACGCCATTGCAATCCGGAAAATACTGAAGAAATACGATAAGGTATATCTATCCCGCTTTGTGAAATGCATATTAATTTTAGGATCCGGTAACGAGCAATGTTATATAACTGGAATGATGTGATAGTGAAAATCAGCATTTGTATTGACAAGGGTTTGTAAAAAAAAAAATTAAGGGTTGATTTTCACTGTTACATCTTCTAATCGTATAGCAGTTTGTTAAATAACGTTTTTCTTTGGTAATATAACCTGGCTTTAGTTGTTCTTTATGAATTTACTTAAATATCATTAATTTTGAACACAGGTTCATTACTCTAAGCAAGGCCAGGCCTTCAAGTCACAGGCTCAAAGCATGCATATTGAAATTCTTCAAAGTCCTTGGCTGTGTGAGCTCATGGCTTTCCACATCAATCTAAGGGAAAGCAAGGTGAAATCTAGCAAGGCACCAGCTTTGTTTGAGGGATGCAACCTCACATATAATGATGGCAAACCATCACTAATTTGTGAGCTCTTTGATTCCGTCAAAGTTGATATTGACCTCACTTGTTCCATATGCTTGGTAAGTTATGACTGATATTATGTTTAAGTTAATAGAAAATGATAAATTCAATTAGTTAATTAGTATTCTAACAGTCAAACTCTTCCTTAATTAATAAATGAGGTTTAATACATAAAATATTTAATTGAAATGGAAGGTGAATAACGAAGAGAAAGTTCGAATTCAAGACCTTTGCTCTGATACTTTGTTAAATTACTATTTATATCAAAATTTAAAACTGATAGGAATTGTGAATTTAATGTGAACCAAACTTAAATCATCGACATCAATAGAATTTCTAGATTTGTGGATCTGCAGCATGTTCTTGTGCAAGTAGGACATACGCTTTCAAACTAAAAGATATATTGAGATCCTTCAAAATTTTGATCATGAAATAGCTAGACAGCACTCTGTCTTGAATGTGCTTCGTGAGGCCCTTTGTTAATATTTTTATTTGATTTTGGAAGCAGGACACAGTGTTTGATCCGGTTTCCCTCACTTGTGGCCACATATTCTGCTACATGTGTGCTTGCTCAGCCGCATCGGTGACTATTGTTGATGGACTAAAGGCAGCAGAGCCTAAAGCAAAATGCCCTCTATGTCGAGAGGTAAGTCAATCAGCCCTTGAGCCTTGCATTGGGAGCACTTTCATCTGCCTAGCCAAATGTTATTTTGGCGAGCCAAATTGCTAAAATGGGTCTAAAATGCTTTGCATCCGACTCACCAAAGTATTGAAATATTCGGTGAGCATGAATAGTGCTCACCAAATCTTGTTTTTGTGCTTGCCTTTTATAAGGAATGAATAAAAAAAAAAATTCTATTTAAATAGAATAGTGAAAATAGATAGAAAATGTTGAGCATGCAGGTGCTTTAGAAAAATGGATAACTAAAATGGAAAAATATGATTTTTTAGCTAAAATAGATAGTAAATTTGCTAAGCCCGATGTGATGCCCCTTATCGTTCTACTGTTGCATTGGGGTAGGCCATCATGAAAGGTTCTCTTTTCTTTAGCATCTCTAACAATTTTGCAGAATGACATCCTGTAAGACTTACTGAGTAGTTCACCCAAAAAGTATATTACAGTGAATAAATAGAATATAATCGTTTTTGGGCTTCCGTACTATGAAGTTCTGGGTTGTGACCTTTTTGTTGATTTCAGGCGGGAGTTTATGAAGGTGCTGTACACTTGGATGAGCTTAACATTCTATTAGGCCGGAGGTAGTTTTTTTGTTTGTTTTATTTTTTATTTTTTCCAATTCCATTAGTTATGCCTTATGTTTAAGAAAACAGAGAAAATCAAAATAACAAAAAGAATAAAAGAACAAAAGATTGAGCGGACATATTTTGCCAAAAAAATGGAGATAATCCATTTTACTGTTAAGATTTTATTTTGTTGCATTTAATTGTATATTACAATTGTCTGAACAGTTGCCATGAGTACTGGGAGGCGCGGCTTCAAACAGAAAGAGCGGAGAGGATTCGCCAGATAAAAGATTACTGGGGAGACCAATGTCGGGCATTTTTGGGTGTCTAATTAGGCAATGCCATTCCTAGGCAGTGCTAGTGCCAAGTAAAACTTGGATATTATTTGATCAATGTAGACCTCTTTGAGCTGTGTATGTTTCTTGTAGATATCCTGATCTGGAATAAAATTGTACACAGTTTTGACGTATATTATGAAATGGCTTTGAGGTTCTAATGCTTGACTAAATGGATATTGTTTGAAATGCATATTGGTTTACAATGACAAATTAAAAGAAGGAACAAATAACGCCTTCTCAACTTAGTAAATCAAACACAGACCAGCTAAAGAACAGATTGGATAGGCTCATCACACACATACGCACACACACAGACAAATTATCATTTAACATTGAGCTAAGTTGCTTTACTTAATCACTAGTAAATATATATGATTCATCATACAACAAATTGAAACAGCCAAATAAAATTCTGTAGTTCCAAGGGATCCCAAAGACATCGCCGCTCAAAACAAAGCCGTGCTCAACTGGAAACTATTAAGGGGTTCTTATCTTTATGCATGTGATACCTTTTGCAAAGTTTCTCCAGAGTTGCAACTGAATGCTGCATGGCATTTAGCTTTGTATCCATGAACATCCTCTGCCCAAAAGGAACCACGAAAAAAAAAAAAAAAAGCTTGAGTAAAGAAAGCACCAATTTCATGGATTTTACAATCTAAAATTGTATAGTACCTTGTGATCATCTCCATATTTCTCAACCAGCCGACTGATATGAAAACGCTGGATTGCAGTCAACGGTTGCGGAGGTGCAGATTTTCCATCTCTTCGCTGCTTTCCCAGAGCAGATTTCAAATCTATATGGCCCAAAGAGAAGTCATGAAGTCAACCATTATCAAAAATGCCAAGAGGGGTCAAGTCCTTTCAGTTCCAGAGATCACTTTGGAAAAATATAGTGGAAGTTCCATGAAGAGAGAATTATAGATTTTAAACCTATAATGTAAAAATAGCTACCCCGTCACTTCCCACAAAATAACAACCTCCAATTGGTGGATATTATCAACCCACGGGTCCCTAAAAGTAACTAATCCACATTCAGAAAGACCAATTTGAGGTGCAAACTGTTAAAGTATACGCATAAGTGTAAGTTGTTAAGTTTACCTCGAATAGTAATTAGAAGGGTGAGTGGTTGATACAACAGTCAAGCTCACATTGGGTAGTAGTCACAATACTGAACGTAAGTTGTTAAGTCTACATTGAATAACACTCAGAAGGCTAGGTAGTTGACACAATAGTTAAGCCCACATTGGGTAATAGTCACAATAATGAGCACAAGTAGCTAATCCAATAGTACTCAAAAGGGTAAGTGGTTGATATAACAGTTAAGCTGACATAGGGTAATAGTCACAATAGTGAGTAGTACTTAGAAGGGTGAGTGGGTGGGTAGTAGTCTTGATAATGAACATAGTGGTTAAGTTTACATCGAATGGTAGTCAAAAGAATGACTGGTTGATATATCAATTAAGCCCACATTGGGTAGTAGTAATAGTAGTGAATGTAGAATAGAACTCAGAAGGGTGAGTAGTTGATACAATAGTTAAGCCCACATTGGGTACTACTCACAACAATGAGCATAAGTAATTGATAAAATAGTAGTAAGAAATGTAAGTGGTTAATAAAACAGTTAAGCTCACATTGGGTAATAGTCACAATAGTTAGTTGTAATTAGAAGGGTGAGTGGGTAGTAGTCCTAATAACGAGCATAATGGTTAAGTTTACATTGAATGATAGTTAGAAGGGTGAGTGGTTGATACAACAGTTAAGGCCACATTGGGTAGTAGTCATAGTAGTAAATGTACATCGTTAAGTCTACATTGAATAACGGTCAGAAGGGTGAGTAGAGTTGATACAATAGTTTAGCCCACATTGGGTACTACTCACAATAATGAGCATAAGTAGTTGATCAAATAGTAGTTAGAAGGGTAAGTGGTTAATATAACAGTTAAGCTAACATTGGGTAATAGTCACAATAACGAGTGGTAATCAGAAGGGTGAGTGGGTAGTAGTCATGATAATGAGCATAGTGATTAAGTTTACATCGAATAGTAGTTAGAATGGTGAGTGGTTGACACAACTGTTAAGCCCACATTGGGTAGTAGTCACAATAGTGAATGTAAATGGTTAAGTCTACATTGAATTACATATAGAAGGGTGAGTAGTTCATACAATAGTTAAGCTCACATTGAGTACTACTCACAATAATGAGCATAAGTAGTTAATCAAATAGTAGTAAGAAGAGTAAGTAGCTAATATATCAATTAAGCTCACATTGGGTAATAGTCACAGTAGTGAACGTAAGTGGTTAAGTCTACATTGAATAACAGTCAGAAGGGTGAGTAGTTCATACAATAGTTAAGCCCACATTGGGTACTACTCACAATAATGAGCATAAGTAGTTAATCAAATAGTAGTAAGAAGAGTAAGTAGCTAATATATCAGTTAAGCTCACATTGGGTAATAGTCACAATAGTTAGTAGTAATCAGAAGGGTGTGGGTAGTAGTCCTGATAATGAGCATAGTGGTTAAAATTACATTGAATGGCAGTTAGAAGGGTGAGTGGTTGATACAACAATTAAGCTCACATTGGGTAATAGTCACAATAGTGAGTGATCGATATAGTAAGTGAGTCTAGACCATATCTTATATTGCCATGTTTATCTCCTAACATAGACAGTCTTCTATACTAGTTAGCAACTGGTGAGAATTTGTTTTTCAACCGGAAGGCCGAGAGCTAACAATCAAGACTTTGGGCTATCCAGAAACATACTTCGTGAAATGGTTCATGCATCTTTGTTGTCCAGGGCAACAAGATCAAGTTGATAAGGATTAAAATGTCTCTTCATTTTTTCTATTCATTTCTATCATCATCAATCATAGAGGGGCCCCTTTACCATTTCTGTATAAATAGCATTCACTTTAGGCAGATAAATGGGAATTGTTTGCTTCTTCTCTACCATTTAGGCTTCTAAGAATGCTTTTCTATAGATTCTTGCTCACCAACTAAATCCAAATGGTTTCTACATAAATCTTGAGAACCTAACAGTTCATAAAAAAGTTCTTTACTCAATTCTTAATTCTTCAGCCTAGTCCAATCGATGGTTATATATCCAGAAGTTAGTGTCAAATATTTCTAAGTCAGACTTTCCGGGCACAAGTAAAATCAAATCCCTAAAAATTGGGAATTTTTAATTTTACCACACAAACACAAACAAAAGCCTATTCAAGAAATGCACAAACGGATCAAAAAAGGGGAAAAAGATCACAGACCGTCCTCTTCGAGATCGCTACCGGAATCGAGCGGCTCGAGCTCGGCAGCTTCGGCTTCGGCTTGATGGGACGGCGGAGGGACCTGGAGAGAGCCGCTCTGGATCATGTGAGAGGTGCGGGACCGCACGCCGAGCAAGTTGGGGTTGGAAACGACGCCGAAGGACTTGTAGTTTTGGATGACGCTGGCTTTGTCGTCCCACTTGGGCGGGTCTAGGTCGAGCAGGGTTCGGAGCTTCGGAGGGAGGCAGAAGGCCGGCTTGAAGACGTGAGGGTTCTTCTTCAGTAGCCCCACTTGCACCTTTGGCTTCGATTTCTTGTATTTTCTTCGTGACCTCGCCATCTCTCTCTCTCTCTGTGGTTTCTCTGGCTAGGGCAAGATGAAGAGGGCACAAAGGGTTTTGGGTAGGGTTTAGGGATTTTAGTTAGTGAAAAAGACCGGCTTCAAAACGGTGCATTTCAGTGACAACAGTCTTGATTCAACGAGTTTCTAAAACAATTTTATAAATTACTTTTTATAAGAAAAAATGTTTAAAATTTACTCCTTAGGTTTTAACGAATTAAAAATGGTCAGAAATTAATTATAAATTTGTTTGTAGCTAATTCTTATAAATTAGTCTAATAAAATGACATGTATCTTTAAAACATGTGAGAAATACATAATTTCATATTAATGCTATTAAAAAAACATGTGAGAAGTACATACTATTAAAAAAAATATGTGATTCTCACATGACAGAAATTAGCTACAAACTAGTTTATAACTAATTTTTACAAACCTGTCTAATAAAGTAACATGTGTCTCTAAAGTATGTGAGCTTGTTAATGCTATTAAAAAAAATATGTAATTTTTATATTGTAAAGAACAAATATCATTTTATTAGACTAATTTATAAAAATTAACTATATACTAATTTGTAGTTAATTTACATCCTTCTCACGTCCAAGTTTGTAAATAATTTCTATCAATTAAAAACTACTACTTCGTTTCTCATAAAAAAAAATAAAAAAAAATCACCACTTAAATTTTATGACTTTAAAAATCACTTTCTCTATTATTTGTTGGGTTTAAATTGCTGACGAAATTTTTATTACGTTAATATATCGCCAAGTCACTATTATCACCATTGGTAGGGTTAATAGGACTTATTTGAACCTTTCAGTAAATTATAAATTTATGTATTTTCAGGGACCAAATATAAGTCTTTATCCTTCGATGAATAAAATATTATGAAAAATATTTGGTGTAATACAATTTTTATTATATTTTCTTTACAAATTGATGTAGTGCTAATCACAATCAAATTTAATTGTTTAGTAGCTAATGTAATAAGTGTCAAGTGAACTTATAAGTTTACGTGACAATTTACATGGCACAACTAAATCAGGTAATCGACACAGTAAGTATTATATAAACTGCAAGTTGCAGTTTGCAACATAAATTATAAGAAATTTATAATAAAAATTGTAGATTCCTCAATACATAGGGACCAACATATATAGGCTATGGCTTTCCCTCACTTTTCGAAAGATTATATATAAATATGATCTAATTTGGGCCAATATTTTAGTTTTGCCATTGACCCCTTAAAAAGCAATTCAAAAAATTAAGCACACAAACAAACTTAGTCTCATACTGCCTAAAAAAATGTGGTCCTATACAGATTTGGTCTAAATTTACACCATAATGGATAATATTTGTCGGTTGGTAAACAAGTTTTATTTGCAAGACTTTACCGATTATGAAAAATAACAATTAAAAATAGAATTTCAGCATTATGTAATCAAACATTCAGACTTCCATGGTTGTTAGATATTTCTAAATTGTGCCAACTAAATGCTGAAATTGTTAGATAAGCACTAGAAGATCAATTGTTTGTCAACTTTTTTATTGAGTTGTTGTACTTTTTCTTACTCTTCTCATTTCTACCGCAACTACAGAATGAACATTTTTTGCTACGAATATTATCGAAACTAGGATTTGCAACAAAATCAAAGATAAGTTTATCACTGATTCTTTGACGTTGTACATCAAAAGAAAAATTGCTGCAAAATTTAATACTTATTCAATCATAGATAATTTTCGGAATCTAAAAGTAGGGTTCTATTTTGATATGTAATTGAACTAAAAATTGAAATATATTAATAAACAATTATTTTGTGTCTTTTCTTTTGCTTATAATTTTTTTAACATTGAATTGATACTAGTTTCATTTTTTTATATATTGATTTAATCTTAAAGCTTAACATATTTCTCATGGTTGATTTAAAAAAAGATGTATGAGAGATGTACCAGAGATGTACATATAGCAAGTCTCTTGTTAAAAATGCAAAAAATCATATGGCCTATTAATTATATTAAAAATGTGTGAAAAATCACATGATTTAATTATAAATGTCAATTTTATAGATTGAATTAAATAATTTTCTTCAACCCAATTTAGAAGAAAAATTTCCCCGAGTTGGACACATGTTTTCTTTTAAAAGAATTATTTTTTGGGTTCTATTAGTCTACCAAGATCTCACCAAATTATGTAACAACAGCGTGATACTAAAAGTTGTAGTAAGCATAGTGCAAGCTTTCCCCACACGATTTTGGTCTCCACAACAGTATCACCTCGTTTGGATCTTCATAATTGGTACCACACTTTTGTCTATGAAGACTTCCAGATCCAGTTATATATCCTGATGCGATGTTTTCTGCACCTTCATCGTCTAGCCACCTCCCTCGCCAGACATTGCATTAGTGGTTCTCTTTGTCAGGCTCTGATCCAACCACTACCAGTGCTCTTCACCCTATAGTTCTCAAGTTAACCTGTTATTGCAATAGGTATTGTTTTAAGCAGATTTATATCTGGACTGCTCATTTAAATCGCTAGTTTAGGCAACCACTTTCTTGGTCAGTGAGCCAAGAATTCAATAGGTTAGACAATTCATTTGGCCCATTCCTAATAGATGTCAGGCTTTTATTGTACCGTATTAGTGTCTTTGTTGGGTTGCTCGACGTTCTTTCTTCTTTTTTTTTTTTTGTTTTTCCTTTTCTTTTGGTGTACTTATTCCCTTTCCCCTCTGCCTTCTATTTGCTTAGGATAAAAAAAACACTGTGCACGCCTTGTTTGGTCGAATTTTATTGTTGTCTTGTTCTTAATTGTTCTTGATGGGTCGACTGAATTGGTTTTTATTTTTTATTAGTATATTTATGCATTGTTGAGCTACAGTACATACACCTAGCCATCTTTTTGTCTAATTTAGCTAGCCGGATGGAAATTAATTTTTACCAATTTTTGATACAAGGCTACTCAAAATAACAATTGCCAATTCTTTCTTTGTCCAATTTTTGCTTACAGCTGAATTCTCTTTGCATACATTGCTTATGAAGATGTAAGAGCTAAACATGGAAGGAAAAACCAAACAAACAAAACCCTAGAAAGCACTAAACTGTCAAAGCCTCCTGATGGAAATGCCAAGCAACAACGTCTTTGTATGCCAAGTTGCCGCCAAACATATCCAATGCGCTGCCCACAGTAACATCCACACGTCCCAACCCAGCCACTTTTATCCTTTCTAAATCAGCCATTACCGCCACACCACCGGCATAAGTCACTGGAATCTGGCAACCCATCCATGATGTATCAATAATTTATGCAAGAGAGCATGCATAGAGGGACAATATATAAAAGCCTAGCGACATCAGATGTAATGGATGGACTTCCAAGAGGCTGCAGAAAGCTGGTCAAGAGAGAAAGAGTGATGTCTCTGGCCATAGGCCCATAGGTAGTTCCTAGAAATTTAGATGGTTTCAACTGAATAAGTTCATAACATGTTTGTCTTGATATTATTTCATTTGCCATCATCTAAATAAAGGCGTCTTATCAGTGATTTGGACCAATATGATGAGCATTGCCTAGATGGATCCAGTGCCCCCAGGCATTTTCAATTTAGGAAATGGCAACAAAGAAATGTGAAGGTAGAACGATAATATGAAAGACAAATGACAAATAGAAAAATAATAATGGATGCAGCTACTCACTGGAGAATGCTTCCCAAGCAATGCCACAAGTTGTTCATCAATTCCCAGCCTGCAACCAAAAGAAAAATGAGAATCAAACTATCTTGACGAAATTCTGCTGAAAGCATAGACACTTTACAATCTTCCTTGTCAATTAAAAAGTCTTTTTCTTCACTTCCTTTAACATACCAACCATGGGCGGAGCAGATCTCCAACAAATAATATAACATCTGAAAGTAACCGGATACTTCTAAAATCCTAGGTATAGGAGTTAGAAAGTTTAAGGTATAGGACAAAGTTGTGATTTTATTGAAGATAGCAACATTTAGGAATTACTTTTTCCCTTCAACATCAACACCATGGACCAGAAACTCGTCAGCATAGCTGGCAAGAAACTCCAATACTTTCTCATCTAGATATACATCAGTAAACTTCTGCCATCTATCAATCACAATTGCATATTTATCTTCCTGCAAATCAAAATCAGCAACATAAAAGATGATAACTGGAACTGAATAAAGATCAGACACATATAACAAATTAAAAACAAAACCCTCGTAGAAAACAATTGAATTTATTATTTGATTCTTAATGTATGCCCCTTTATATGTAACATGTTGGGTCTTTTCTAATCCTGACTCACACTAAAGCATTATGTCTCGGTGACCATTAAAACTCTGAATACAGCAAAAAAGTACAAAACCTGGCTCAAACTCAAGTTTGTAAGATATGTTGCATTTTCATGCCTGGGGATTTGCAATTGAAACCTCACACTGAAACCCAATTAACCAATGCATAAATGGGACTCATCTTAAAAATTGTCTTAATACCTTCCTTCTGCAGCTAAGGTCCAAGACAAGCCTCTGCTTTCCAACAACATGAACAAGATCTTTAAGCCTTTCAAGGTCCATTTGTCCATTGTTGAATATGTACTGTAATGAAACCAAGATGTAAGTGGTAGAGATCAATTTAAAACCTAGAGAAATTGTCTATCAGATAGTCCTAAATTCTTGGTATTAATTGACATGTAAAATTATTATTGGGAGGTTATTTACAAAGCTATTAGTGAATTCCACTGCACTGTCAAAGATGCTCACCATGAGGTTCCATGAGCATTGTGTTCTAACCACGATTACATGAAAAATCCAGTTCCATCATATGAGAAAAGTTTATGTGTTCACACCAAACAAAAGAAGCATGGAGTTAAAACTTATATTCAGCCTTCCCACCCCTACAATGGCTATTTAAAAATATTCCTTCTCTCATGTTCAACACTATTGAGCCAATAAATTCGACACTTAGAAGATGGCTCCTAGTATTAAGTAGGTAATCAGTCCTATATTATTTTGATAGCTTCGACGTGATTTACAGAGAACTCATAAATCAGAGGAAGGTAATGAAAACATATATCCTAAAACGATGATAGTTGGGTTTCCAATCAGCCACTTCCATTCAAGACTACAAAGAGAAAACTATAATAATTGGTAAGAGAGAAATATCAGAAATTGTATTAAATCATCAAGTAACATATTCATGTTTTCCGTATAAATGTTATAAAGAGATTTTAAAAAAAAACATACTGATGTGACAATGACATGGCTAGCTCCTTCCTCTATGTAACTCAAAGCATTGTCTGAATTGATTCCACCTCCAACTTGCAAGCCGCCTGATTTAACCAGTCCTCGCAGTAAGTTCAGCAGAGGAAAAGTCTGTAAGTTTTAAACTTATAATCAATTATACAGCTCAAAGGCAAAACAGCCTAATCCCAAGGTGCTCGTTCCATTGGTCGAATGTCTTTACAGAAGGCAATTGAAGTGGTGCAAATGCAAAATCACATCCCAAACATGCATATAGAAATCCCAAGAACAAAGTTGATTGGCTATGAGAATGTTTCCTCTAATTATTTAAGATAAAGAGATATACTAGTAGGTGGAAAAAAGTAGTCCTAAACTAGCCAAACAGGCTATTTCAGACAGCCACCATACGTTACGCATGATCGCATTTAAACTGTGAAACAAAAATCACTAGACATGAAAATAAATTCACCGGGATAAGCATGAATTGCTTCAATGGCTGCATTTCTACTCAAAGGATCTGCTCCAATCATGATCACATGACCACCCGTAAGTCCATCTTCATTGTACAAATTCGCAAACTCAGCCGCTGACTTATCCGTTTCAAAGTTGGTCACAAGAGTTGATCCGTCCTCCTTCAAATCCCGAATGGTTGACCCAACAATTTGTTTCACTTTCCCCTGATAGCAAACACGACAATTAGAAGGAAATTACCCTCAATGAAGCACCACACCACTGCATGAAAATAACAAAATGTAAGCATAGCACTCATACAGCATACATAGATATCTAGCCCCGTCTCAACTCCTCGGCCACCACACACAATAATAACATTTGTTTTCCCTTTAGATCCTTTAGATGAACAAAAACAGATATAGGTCAGCCTAAAATTGTAAAACATTACCAAACTTTACATATATATATATATTTTTTTAAAGGAGAAATGAAGAAAGTACATTTTAGACAAACAATCTGTAGCAGACATCCTTGATCATAAATCAAAAGTTGAGCTACCAAAACTCTAAATGTCGCAAAAATGCGTCTCCTTGACCTTTTGTCAAACACCCTAAACTTAACAAGCTAATTGACAAGCAAAGACAAAAAAATTGATCAACTTTAGTTTTGGGTACCTTGTGTATATCAATGCAGGGGCGAAAACGAACAGCAGACCGAATGGACAACCGCGAAACACCTACACCCAAAGAGAAAATGGAAGCAATGAAAAGAAAATGCGTGAAATAAACAGGGTGTGAGGGACAACAGCGAACGCGAAGTTACTGGAAGCTGGAGAAGAAATAGCTGTGATTACTCTCTGCTTGTTTCGGCTATAGCAAGAACCCAAATGTTGGAGCGACCTCAGGTCGGAAGTTGACGTTGTACGGAGGTTCTGAATCATCGTGACGTGCCCCATTTACTATTGAGTACGGGTTGAGTACTTAAAAGGTGGAGACTTGTTTGGATAGTGTTTTTTTTTTTTAACTCAACTCAATTTTTTCAAAATAATTCAAAAAATAATATAAAAAATAAAAAAATAAAAAACCGAAAAATAGAAAAAGAATTAAAAAAATTATATACCTTGGCCAACCCCTTCAACCGTTTCGCAAACATATTTTTTAAATCATCCAAATATAATTTAAATTTCAAACGAGACCTACACCATTTTCTTTTCTTTTTTTTTTTTTCCTGAAACAAAGAGTATATAAAAGTTTAAGGGCATTTAAGCTCTTGCGTATACTTAGTTATTATAGGGGAGTAGAGCCAAAAAAAAAAAAAAAAAAAAAACTATTTTAGTGAGGCTACTAATAATGCTTAGCTTCAGCAAAATAGTGATATTTGTTAACGGGTTGATTTCTTTGTTGCATTGGTTTAGCACTAGGAGCAACACAAAGCCAAGCCAAATTGAAAGTATGTGACCTTTTTTAAAAAATATGACTATTAGAAAAAAAAAAAATTAATTTTTATAAATATAACCATATAAAAATGATAAATTTTAAAAAATATAACTATTATAATAAGACAAATTTAAAAAAATATGACTGTTAGAATACACTTTATATGACTTATGACGGTTAGAAAATAGAGGAATGCTGGAGGGTATTCTCCCGTCCCTCTAGCGTTCATCTGGGATGACGTGGCCAAAGGCCACGTCGTCCCACTCAGTTTTTAATAAAAATATATATATATATATATATATATATTTGAAATTCCAAATGAAATGAGAGGATTTCATTTCATTTTCCCCCACCCATTTCATTTCCACCGGGAAGCTCTCTCTCTTCCTAACCCATTTCGTTTTCTTCCCTCTTCCACACCGCTGGCCACCGCGAAGGAGCAGCGCCAGCCACCACACCTCCTCCTCTCCGCACGTTTTCTAGTGATTTTTATGTCACTAACCCAAAGTAATAAATTGATTTTTGTGTCAACGAATATGGTTGACAATCAGCAGTGATCGTGACAAGATCTTTCCTTCTATACTTCCACTGTCTGAATCTGAACAAAATCTTCTTGAACGACACTTTCCCAATATGTTATTTGTTATTTTTCTTATTTTGGAATTTACCGTAAATATAGGTAAATTCCGTCCTACATCAGTTAACAATGAAATGGAAAGAAGACACCTAGAGATAATGTGTGTTTTTTTTTTTGTTCTTGATAATTGCTGTCGGTGTTGGTTGCTGTTGGTCATTGCTGATTTTTTGGGTTGAGAATTTGGCTGTGAAATTTTGCTGGTTGCTTGGAATGTTTTGTTTTTTTTGTTTTTTGGTTACAAATGAAATGGAAAAAAAGACACCTAGAGATAATGTGTTTTTTTTTTTTTGTTCTGATAGTGGCTGTCGATGTTGGTTGCTTTGGTCATTGCTGATTTTTGAGGTTGAGAATTTGGCTGTGAAATTTTGCTTTGCTTGGAATGTTTTGTTTTTTTTGGTTTTTTTGTTACAAATGAAATGGAAAGAAAGACACCTAGAGATAATGTGTTTTTTTTTTTTTGTTCTTGATAGTGGCTGTTGGTGTTGGTTGCTTTGGTCATTGCTGATTTTTTGGATTGAGAATTTGGCTGTGAAATTTTGCTTTGCTTTGAATGTTTTGTTTTTGTTTTTTTTTTTTTTTGTTACAAATGAACTGGAAAGAAAAACACTCGGAGATAGTGTGTGTTTTTTTTTTGTTGTTCTTAAGTACAAGTTGGTTTATTTGTTGTATAGTTGAGTCAAGTTGCTTTTGCCAATTAGTCTCACTCAAATTCTTGTTTAGCCTATCACTCAAATTTTGACTAATAAAGAAAGGAATTAGTCTATCGATATTTTAAAGGTTGTTTTTCTTGTATTGATTTTATTCATGCCTTGCAGAGACATAGCATGCTCTTTTTTTCAATGGATGGACTCCTTGTCAACGTGATTTAAATGTGTTGCTTGGGATTTGTAGGCGAAAAAATAAAGCGGCTTTTGATTTTTTTATTTTAGTGTTGTCTTGGAGGACTAAGCATGTATTTAGTGACTTGTATTTGTTTTAAGAACTAGTCTTTTGACTTTACTTGTAATATAATTTTGTATTCTACTTTTAAATAGTATAGCTGATTACTTTAATGGATGTGTTTTCTATCCTAGATCTTTATTGTGCTTAAAAAAAATCTATTAAATGTTTGAGAATGGGTAGGTCTTACTGTGCCTATAAGAACTCTTCATTGTATCACTTTTTATTGGGTTCATAAGGCATAAGGTTTCAATGAATTAGGTATACCTCAAAGACCTCGTAAGGCATTTATCTGTTCATTGAATCATAAACTATTGTCGATCATCTCAAATATTTTAAACAACTTTAAATAACTTCAGCTTTCATAATGACAATATAACATTGTCAATAAACAATTTTCACCAAGAGGTCAACTTGGTTTTCAGTGAGTAAAGAGAGTTGTTTTTTCAATTATCAAGCAGTTGACATTACATTTCAATCGAAGAATCAAAGTCCAAGAAAGCGGTACAATGAAAGTAATTTTCATTGTAATTTTCTAAAAAGTAATTTGCCAATTTCTAAAATTCATAAAAGTAATTTTCATCTATCTTTTTGAAACATGAAAATAATTGGACTTTGAAAAATTGAAAGAAAATAGCTTCTCGGGCTCATTAAAAATAGTACAATGAAATTTTTTTTTTTTTAAAAAAAAAATAAGAAAGTCAAAGGTACTATAACCAAAGGCAACACTTCTGTAGTAGTAAATTTAAAATTTATCAAACTTCCATAAACATGAAAATAAGATCCGAACATCATTTCCATTAACATCCCAAGATAATCAATATGGCCCCAACTACAATGCAAAACCAACAAAAATGTTACAACACAAACATGTTACACGACAAAAATGGTAACGCTTAGGAATGTCAACATCTAAATCTTGACTTGTACGGGAGATCCAACCATTTTGCATCGTTGTATATCCACCACTCTAAAGCTTGCTTTGAGTATCCTACATGCAATTAAAGTTTCCTGTTAGATTTTAAATAAGAGTTATATAGATAGTAAGAAGATTTCAGCCCCACCATTAATATTTTAGGTAATTGACCATGTTTTATACATGCTACATAAAAAATAATAGGAAATTGATAACATACCATTTTCAAATTCATCCATTACCAACATCAATGATAAACATCCAATATGACACATTAATTTACTCAAATCTACCAGGAAAACAAATTATTTGCTACAAAAATAATTAATTATGACTAGTAGGGGGGAGAAAAAGAATAACCTCATATTTGATAATCTTAAGTATTTTCTGAAAACAAGAAATTACCACAGAAATTGCATGCTAAAAATCATTGCCGCTAAATTTCCTAACTACACAAAGCCCACTTGCATTTTTCAGCAATTATTTCTCAAAATGGCCAATCATTTGCATCTCAGCAGAATGAGTGGCGGCGTCGAGCTGGCGCTTGGGTGGAACAAGCAACGGACTTTCGGCAGTGGTGGAGTTGGTCGTCGCACGTTGGGAAGGCCAGCGGTGGTGGAATGGTCATCGCATGGTTGGGGGGAATTTGTGGGGAAAATTTGGGGGTAAGGGTTTCTCAAATGATTTTTTTTTTTGGGGGGGGGGGGGGGGGCGCGCTTGTTGATGAAAAAAATCAGTTTTCAAATATTATTTCTTAAAAAAAAAATTCTCAACCTAAAAAATCAGCAACCAGCAAAATTCACAGCCAAATTCTCAACCCAAAAAAATCAGCAATGACCAAAGCAACCAACACCGACAGCCACTATCAAGAACAAAAAAAAAAAAAAAAAAAAAAAACACACTATCTCCAATGTCTTTCTTTCCATTTCATTTGTAACAAAAAACAAAACATTCCAAGCAACCAACAAAATTTTTCACAGCCAAATTCTCAACTCAAAAAATCAGCAATGGACCAAACAACCAACACCAACAGCCACTATCAAGAACAAAAAAAAAAAAAAAAAAAAAAAACACACTATTCTCCGGATGTCTTTCTTTCCATTTCATTTGTAACAAAAAACAAAAAAACAAACATTCCAAGCAACCAGCAAAATTTCACAGCCAATTCTCAACCAAAAAAACAGCAATGACAAAGCAACCAACACCGACAGCCACTATCAAGAACCAAAAAAAAAAAAAAAAAACACTTATCTCCGGGTGTCTTTCTTTCCATTTCATATGTAACAAATAACAAAAAACAAAAAAACAAACAAAACATTCCAAGCAGTGTACGTATTTCACAGCCAAATTCTCAATTCAAAAAATCAGCATGACCAAAGCAACCAACACCAACAGCCACTATCAAGAACAAAAAAATGAAAAAACACATTATATCCGAAAAAAAAAAATGGGTTTTACCTTGCTGTGCTCTCTCGCTTTTCTCAGCCAAATCTCTAGTTCTACAAGTAAATCTCAGAACCTATGTAAACAACCAACAGGCACCGTTAAGAAAGAACAAAAAAAAAAAAAAAAAAACGAAAAAACACAGTACGTATTTCACAGCCAAATTCTCAACCCAAAAATCAGCAATGACCAAAGCAACCAACACCAACAGCCACTATCAAGAACAAAAAAAAATGAAAAACACATTATATCCGGAAAAAAAAAAAAAAAAAAAAAAAGGGTTTTACCTTGCTGTGCTCTCTCGCTTTTCTCAGCCAAATATCTAGTTCTACAAGTAAATCTCAGAACCTATGTAAACAACCAACAGCCACTGTCAAGAAAGAACAAAAAAAAAAAAAAGAAAAAACACTGTACGTACTTCGACGGATCTGTGAGGGAGGATGGTGAGCGTCGGTGCTGGAGAGAAAATGGGGAGGCGGAAACGTGCGGGGAGGAGGAGGCGGCACTGTCTGTGGTGGCTGGTGCTCCTCCTTCGCGGTGGCCGGCGGTGGGTAGAAGAGGGGAGAAGAAAATGGCTTGGGCGAGAGAGAGATGCCGGTGGGGGGCGGAAATGTGCGGGGAGGACACTGGTGTGGTGGCTGGCGCTCCTCCTTCTCGGTGGCCGGCGGTGGGTGGAAGAGGGAAGAACGAAATGGGTTAGGAGAGAGCGAGAGCTCTCCGGCGCGGGGGGGAATGAAATGGGTGGGGGGAAATTGGAAATGAGTGGGATGACGTGGCCAATATGACGTTTCCTTTCCCCACTTCCCATGGCACTTATCTCTTCCCAAAGTTTATTTCTTTTCTAACGCCCCTTTTCTCTTCCAAAGCTCACTGTCCAATACGCAGCCCGCAGCCCGCAGCCCGCAGCCCGCAGCCCTCTATTTCCTCGATAAATGCTTCCCGGCATTCACCTAAATTATCTATCAGTATTTTGTCTGACGTGATAAGTCCCCGTCGTTTTTTTTTTTAATAAAAAAAAAAAAGGAAAATTAACGTGAAGTTGGGAACTCTGCCCCCTCCATCTTTCTCTTTTCTTCAAATCTTTCTCTCTTTCTCACGGTGCTCTCTCTCTCGCATCCCCCTCCCCCTTCAGAAATCTGTCCATCTTTCTCTTTTCTTCAGGCGTCCCTCTCTCTCTCTCACTCTCACGGTGCTCTCTCTCTCTCGCATTCCCCTTCAAAAGTCTCTCCATCTTTTTCTTTTCTTCGTACATCTCTCTCTCACTCTCATGGTGCTCTATATCATGGCTATTCGACATCAAACAAAAACAAATAATAGAGTCATGAAATTAATTAAGACCATATAACCAATATAATGTCTGCTGCCAATATGGTAACAAATTATAAAAAGGAAAAAATAAATAAATAAAAGAAAGAAAAAAAAAAAACTTAAAAACTATACAATAAAATAGAAATAGCATTCTTTCCCTCTCCATCCAAATGCCACAATTGGAAGTAAATTTCGAACAATCTCATCCAAACTTGCATTCCGTTGCCGTCCCCTTTCTTCAATTTGTTTCGTACCACCGTCGCATAGAGAGAGAGCACCGTTGTTTTCTTCCTCTACTAGGGGCAGCGAGAGTTCCCAACTTCACGTTACTTTTTTTTACTTTTTTAAAACGATGTAGACTTGCCATGACGGACAGAATGCTGAGAGATGGTTTAGGGGAATGCGGGAAAGCATATTTTATTGAACATGTCCATCTTAGTTCATCTTTGATTTTTTTTTTGTAATTTTTTGCAAATAAAAAAAGAGGTCCGTCACTTTTTACGAAAAAAAAGTCCATCATATTTGACAAAAAAAAAAAAAAACCAAAGATAGATCAAGATTGACCAAAAAAAATTGACAATAAGCATTTTTCTATTTTATTTACTGTGTTCGTTTTTGCACCATTTTGATTCTATACAATTAATACAAACACCTTTGTCGTCTTTATTCTCTACAAATTGTTTTTATCTTTTATAAACAACGTAAGAACCAAGCTACTATTTCTCCTAGATTCACCGTGTGAATCACGGATACTCATGACAGTCCCACGGCCAGTGATGGAACGACTCGTACTGTGCAAGCTAAACCGTGGGCACAATACAATGTTTAGAGAACTCGCCAGCACTGCTTGGATAATCTTGGGGACGAAATCTCGAATTCCTCAGAATCTGCTACGTACAACATTCGGTACCATAACTAAAGTATGGCAGTTGAGGAACGAGATTAAAAGGTGTGTGAGTTTGAGTTATGGAGAAGTCGACTAAGACGCAGCTGAAAAAGGGGTTGATTCTTAGGTGAGTGGGCTTAAGCTTTGTAGAGGTCGACTAAAAGAGAGGTTGAGGAAAGTGGCTTCGTCCTTTTCTGGTCCATTTACAATATCTGGTAAAGCTGAAGAGATTTTCTTGAGAGAAAAAAAAAAAGTTCTACAACAGTTTTTTCGGTCGCCCAAAAAATGTGGTTGGTCTTTGCTCTTGAAATAGAAACAACGAGTTCAACAAGCATTTGAGTGGCAAATGAAACTGATATAAGAAGAATATCTGCTTGATGAAGCAAATGGTATGGGGGTCTCATATATTTAGGGAGAGCCATGGTCATGATATTTTTGTGGGGGTACACGCGCAGAAGTAGCTGAAGGAGCCATGGTCATGGTCATGACATTCTCCTGTTCTCATCTGTCCCGACTCTATCTGAACCAAAATCTGTCCTTTGATTTTACAGATAAATCTGTTCTTTTGATTTTTAAGTTGGTCAAGAAGATCAATTTTTCTGAAGCAAATCTTTTACTACCGGTCAAGAGAATCATCCGCCTGAAGCAAATTTTTCTTACAAATATTATTAAAAAAGGATTTATTTTTATTTATTTATTTATTTTTATTATAAAACTTCTCAAAATTCTCGTGAACTTGCTCGCGATTTAAACGTCACCATTTTTTTTTTTTTTTTTTAAGCTATCCATGGCTTAAAATTTTAATGGTATCCACTCAGGAGAAGCAGATCGAGTCATAGCCCTCTATGACGTCGAGAACGTGGAGGTAACGAAATAGGAAGAAAAAAAAAGAAAAAATTGAGAGGAGAGATATGGTATGTACGTAGTTTTTTAATTTTTTTTTCTCACGCTCACAAAATTTTTCAGCAAACTGGTGAGTTGGCTGCATAGCTAAAATAGCTCTTGCAACAAGCTGGTGAGTCGGATGCGAATACTTTTACGAGTTTTGAATCTTCCATGTGTAACAGAGGTCTGGTTTGAGTCAATTGAGAAAAAGAAAATTACAATCACCAACTATTTTTAACTTTTAGAGCAATGTTATTTACTGCATTTTTATTTCATAACTATTGTATAATATTAATATGATAGTTCAAATTAACCTTTGTATATTTTTTTATTTTTTATTTTTTAACAAAGACTGATATTGCTGATCCAAGGGGCAAGAATTGGTTGAAACTGCCATATTAACATTTTCAAAAAAAAAAAATATATAGTTTTTAGCATTATTCTAAGGTTTAATTTTAGACTAATGTTAGAAACTACTTTTTTATCCTATAACTATCCCATAATGTTCAGGTGGTATTCCCAACCAGCTCATAAATTACTTATTGTTTTAAACGTATTGCTATTTAGTAGATTATTGAGAGAATCACCTAAGGAAGTCTTTTAATGAGCTTATAATATAGCATGTTGAGACACTATAAAATTCAAAAGCTTAAGTCTATGAATTTGGGTTCAATTATGCTATATAAATCATTCACGCTTATTACATCTTAGTAATGTAGGACACAAATCTCACAAGTGCACTCATAACAATCTTTCCTATACATTGACCCAAACTCCCCATTGTGTGAATGTACTTACAAACTAAGAGTGTCACGCGTACTTCAAGAGTTGGGATCACACTCTTTTTACTAGAGTCAAACCAAACGCATCAAACCATGACACTTGTATGATCAGCTTCGATACTAATTGTTAGGGAGAGACATTTGCTTAAATTCAAGACATTTACTCTAATACTATATTAAATTAGTACTTATCTCAAAAAATTTAAATCGATAGAAAATAATTAATTTAATCATTTAATTAATATTCTAACAACTTTTATAAACCAAACTTAAATCAAAGACATCAATAGAATTTCTGGATTTGTGGATCTGCAGTGTACAACACGTTCTTGTGCAAGTAGGACATAAACTTTCAAATATGTTCTAGGCCCCCCTGTGGTCCCAAATATGTCTATGGTGCTCTTGTTTTAATTTCGAACAGTACTCTGTCTTCATGGTGCTTCATTGAGGCCCTTTGTTAAAGATTTTATTTGATTTTGGAAACAGGACAGTCTTTGATCCGGTTTCCCTCACTTGTGGCCACATATTCTGCAACATGTGTGCTTGCTCAGCCGCATCAGTGACTATATTGTTGATGGAAAAGGCAGCAGTGCCTAAAGCAAAATGCTCTCTATGTCGAGAGGTAAGTCAGTATGAGATGTAAGTGCTTAAAAATTCTCATGTATTTTTCGGAGATCAAATATAAGTGTTTATCCTTCGATGAATAAAATATTTATGAAAAATGCTTGATATACTATAACTTTTATTATAATTTCCCAAATTGAGGTAACACTGGATAATACTGTCATGTTAACTACAATTACATTTAATTATTTAGTATCTGATGTAATAAGTGCCGCATGACCTTACAAGCTAATATGACAGGCTACATGACACTACTACGTCAACTACAATTAAATTTAATTGTTTAGTGGCAGATATGGTAAGTGACATATGCACCAAGTCAGTTTGTAAATAACTTATGGTAAAAGTTGTAACTAGTACCTAAATACATGCCCAATTCTATGGAATGTCGGGATTTTCTAGGGCAGTGGCACTGCTTGGTGCAACATCAGAAGAAAAGCCTCACACTACACACACTTTGGAAGCACTTTTGAGGGGGTTGGTACAAAGCAATGAGCTTGTATCTTATACATCACCAGCTTTTGTGTGGCCAATAAGGATCTTGAATAACACTAATATTGGCTGTCCATAACATTCATTTGTTTTCTACATTATTCCAATTACTCCATGCATCAAAGACTAGACTCTTTTTAAGCTATTTTGAGAAGTTCTTCATGGGATCCGATGGTCGCCCGCCCTTGGAAAATGAGCCAAGAGCAGTAATTGGGTTAGAGGATGTGATGGTAGGAAAGCAGCAGACTGGTACTGTTTGTCTTATAGTCCAGATGAGCGGTTGGCATACTCTTGAACCAATGCCCCAAAAAGTGATGGCCTCTCAAGCAACCGAGATGGCTTATCGAATTCTTTTGCCCGTCCTGACAAAATATAGAAAGAAAGGGACATCAGCTACAAAGGCAAATCCTGTAAAATAACAGTATGAATCATGCAGCTTCAGCATATGGAAGGGATGAAAACTCAAGTATTGTCTCTATGGAAAAGAAAAGATATATTTCTTTGGTATGCAGAAATCATTTTCAGCAGAGTTTAGACTAATAATGAGATCACAATAACTCCAAAAGCAATGCAAAATAATGATTTTTTTTTATGAAGAAAAAAAGACAAGCACAGACCTGCATCTATTACTAAAACCCTATTGCAGTCCATGACTGTGGGTATTCTGTGAGCAATGCTGATGATTGTACAGGCTGCAAAGTCCTCCCGGATGATCTTTTGAATTACAGCATCGGTCTGCGAATCGACAGAAGCAGTGGCCTCATCCATGAACAAGACTTTACTGCGCTTTAGCATAACCCTGCCCAAACAGAGAAGCTGCCTTTGCCCAACGCTCCAATTGTCTCCATCATCAGCAACTACATCATAGTTAACATATTAAGGAATTGTTCAGTTGCTGAATAAGATTGGTTTTGGAAGAGCAGACTGCAGAAAATGAAAAAGTCACATTACCTAAAGAATCAAGCTTGTCTGGTTTTGCAGCCACCACATCTTTAAGTTGGCAGCGCTCCAGGCTCTACAAAAGTAATAAGCTCTCAGCTACTGCAAACAAATTATCTATGACAGTGCAACTGCAACATGGGCTTCAAAACCTAATTGCCCCATTAGAGCAGTAATTGATACAAAAATGGAGATTTAAATAATTGGGAAAACTTCAAAAAACCTTCCTGAAAATACTCCTATTTTTTTTATAAAAAATCTTCAAAGATTCAGGCAGGATATTTTTGCAAATTTGATTAAATCCTGATAAACGCTTAAATCCTTACCATTTTTTTTTAATTAAAAAAATGATGGATATTTGAAAATTTTGGTACTCTCCGTTAAGATTTACCGTTAAATCCTAATAGAGGGAGAAAATTGAAAGAAATTAAAAATTCAATAGCTTAAATTGAGAGTTTTTAACCTTATGAGGTCATTTCAAAACGTGTAAAAGTTGATGGAGTTTTCTAAAATTTTCCTCAAATAATTCGAACTATATGTTTTGCTGGAATAAGCATGTGTAACACCAGCACAAGTGGCATGTATGAAATTGTATGATGTATACCTTCCATATCTCTTCATCAGAATACTGTCCAACTGGATCGATATTGCTTCTCACTGTTCCTTCAAAAAGGACAGGTTCTTGGGGAATGATACCGAACCGAGACCTAAGATCATGAAGCCCTAGCATGCAAATGTCAAGGCCATCTATAATTATTCTCCCTCCAGAAGGTTCCACCAGCCTAAAGAAAACCTGGATCAAAGTCGACTTCCCACTTCCTGTTCGACCAACAACACCGATCTTTTCTCCCCCATCAATGCTGAGAGTAATGCCTTTGAGAACCAGAGGAGTGTTTGGACGATATCTCACCTGCATGCCAAAGATATAAGTTTCGCCATAAATTGTTGTAATTTTAGAACTAGTTTTAACTTGCTCTTTAGACCTAATTTGACCTAATTTTTCAAATAGATATTGTAACAACCTAGGAAAAAACGTTAGAAATATCTGCGCTATCACTCTAAAAGGATTAGTCAATTTGAAATTTCCTTAGAATTCTTTATAAAATTCACTTTCACCTAATAACTAAGCAATATAAGACTTAAAACTCATGACTATTTTTATAAACCACTCATTCTATGTGATCTAGCACTCCTCATTTTCCTAATATAAGATCGGGATATTACAATATAGTAAACAGAGTAGTCGAAGGCCAATTACCTGCAAGTCTCTGAGGTCAATATTGCCATGGACAGGCCAATTTGGAGGAGGAACACGGTCTTTGATTTCCCAAGCTGGTTCTGATGGAATAACAGTAAATTGCTTTATCCGCTCAACAGACACCATTCTATTTTCTACAAAGCAGCTCATATATATGGCCCAAAACAGCACACCGTTCAGGGACAATCCATACGAGAGAGATAAACCAACATTCTCTGCAGGATATAGAATAAATGATAGGTCAATTTTTCTGCACAATTATATATATATATTACAAAAAAGGAAAAATAAAAAAGTAAAATTTCGATGGAGTGAGAGAATATAGTTCATCTATTAGAAAAGCTGATAATATCAAGACACTTTACATACATTGAATCTTGAGTTTACCTAAACTCTCAAACCTTAAGCTAGTATGAGAATCATAACAGAATGGTATTTAGAACACCAAAAGAAATATTATCCCATAGATTTCAATGTATTGAATTTGGGAATGAACTGAATTTTTTTTGCCAATGATCCTCTGTGTACATGTCAGGCATCTCATATAAGCAAATGATACTTAATTATTGACCGAAAAAATATTTCAGAAGTGTCTATGTACAAGTATTAAACGTTCATACCTGGCCTTATAATATTGCTAGGTAGCAGGATCATGAACAAAGTAGAAAGGCAGAGGATCAAGCTCCCAAGCAGTTCTAAACGGAAACCCAACCACTCATTGGATCCATTGTTGTGGAAGTCCATACGTAAATTGGCATTAACGCGCTTAACATTTTCCTCACAAAACCCATACTGCTTCTTGAAAGACCGAATAGTTACAACGCCAGAGATACTTTCTGAGAAATGATGGATCACGGGGGCTTTTGTGATTGAGTCAAGACGGGTTAATTCACGAGATGATGCAAGATAGTACCCCTGAAACACAAGATATAAGGATATCAATATAAATTCACATGATCTTATTTTTTTAAGATGTATTTGGTTTTGATTACCATTGGAATTTTAGCTGTTAGAAAAACAAATAGATTTTTTTGTCCTATGTATAATTTAAAGGATCCTACTAAAAATTGCTATGCCAAGTTGAAAGTTGCAAATTTAGGTAAATATAGAAAGCTTCATCTATTGTTCTTATTTGGATCAACTGAAAAGAGCAAAAGGTACAACTTCTCACAATGGTGCAAAAGATAGAATGTACTATTAGTTATGTAGACCATTCAGAACGAAAAATAGCATGCATGGCCTCGGTCATCCACTCAGTTTACACATTCTGGCTAATGAAATTATAGTAAGTGACCACCAATGGGGGCATATGGCATGTATCATGAAGCATCATTTCTCTCTTTTATGTCAGATTACACTGGCAAAAGCAATAAATGTTAAGAGCACATTACAATGAGAGCTCATACCCGGTACCAGAAATTCAGCCATGCAAGTGGAATCAATAAGAATACTGTGGGCCAAGAATTCTGGCATGTAACAATGAAGATGCTGATCACTGTGATGTACATGGCAATTGCCATGCTCATAAAAAAGGGGAGGAAGAGGTCAATGTTCGTCTGATCAGTTGATGCCTGCAGGAGGGAAAAATAAAAATAAAATTCCAGCAGGCTAAGCATCTTCATATGAAAAATGAAAACTAATATACAAAAATGAAAACTAACACGCTACAAGAAGCGTCTTACATTGGTCTTCTATTTCTTACCCGACTTAGAACTCTTCCCGAAGGTGTGGTGTCAAAAAATGACATGGGGGCATGCAAGATACTGTGAAGAATTTGTGTGAAGAAAATTTGGGCTGTCTTAAGCCCCACATATGTAACAGAGAAGGCCCTTATAAATATCAACACAAATGAGATAGCAGCAATAATTGCATAGACAGAAACAAACAAAGAAGGGTTGAATGACATAGCGCGCTCTTCTGAAGTTTCATATGCCAGCCAATAATCAGCCGCCATTTGAGATGCTTGCCACAACAGAGACAGCAGCAGCACTAGTGCCACACCCCACCACCCGAAAGCCTCAGTGCAGTAAAGTTTATAAACATGCAAGCTCACTTTGCCAGTTTCTCTTTCCTCTTCTTTGATGAGTTTGGAAGCCCCCTTGTCGGAGTTTGGTTGGTCTAGAGAGTTGCTTTCACCATTGGATTCCCCATGGTTGGAAGGGGTATGAGGTGATCTTGGTAATTTGGGGGAATTTTCACCAGGCATGCTGGTACCCACATCTACAAGTTCCATGGACGTGTCATGAGCAGCTACTAGTGCTGTGAAATCCATGCCAGAATCTAGTAGATCATTGTACTTTCCTGACTGCACTATCATCCCCTCTCTCATGACCTGGCATTATAAGCAAAAAAAAAGTACTTAAAATACACATATAGAAACACGTGTATTGTGAGTGTAAGAAGAATAGAAAAATAAAAACTTACTAAGATAAGATCCACATTGTGCAAGAAATCAACTTGGTGGGTTACAAGTAAAATGGTCTTGTCCTTGAGAGCTCCTCTTACACATTCCTATGAAAAGGCATGAGTACAATTTGGTCAGAAACAATAACTTTCTGATACAATGGTCTTAAGGAGTTCAAAAGAGTCGTCTGCAAGTAAGTCAAATTAGTAGTTTCTGATGTAGAAGTAACATTTAGCAGCAAATTTATTTCATATATGACAGCAACACTTGAACAAGCAGCATGCTATGTTTTAAGACACTAACATGCAGCAGCATCATATGCACGAAACATGAAAGGGCTATTCTGACACAATTAAACAGATTGCTTTGCATACTGTCTAAAATAATATTTGACCCTCAACAGTTATGTTCTACAGTGCATTGACTCTGATTCTTCAAATGACAAACTTTAATTGTGTCCAATCGTTTGAGGACTAAAAGATAAATCAATATGTTTCCATGGAATGTCCAAACTAGGGAGAAAGTAAAAAATGAGACCTTGAATATTTCTGAGCCAGTATGTGCATCAACAGCGCTAAAGACATCATCAAGAAGATAGATATCACAATCCTGATATACAGCCCTGGCAAGCTGTATTCGCTGCTTCTGTCCACCACTCAAATTGATTCCACGCTCTCCAATCTCAGTCTGGTCTCCAAACTCCATCATTTCCAAGTCTTTTTCCAAGCAACAGACCCTAATGACTTCCCTGTATCTCTCTATGTCCACTGGCAAACCAAATAGGATGTTCTCTTGAATGGTGCCATTTTGAATCCATGATGTTTGAGCAACATAGGCAGTTGTCCCACAAACCCTGACCTGTTACCAGTAAAATGTAAAGGTTGGTCAAACATTCATAAATCCAATCAATTCACCAAAATAAAGGTTTCCATTAGTTGTTTCTGATTATGCTTCTGCCATGCAAATATCTAGATAAAGGTGCAAAATTGGATAAATCCCAAACGATCTAATATGAATCGTGCTTACAGAATACAAAGCACATACATAACATAGACCAGCAGTGATAACAGAAAAAGTTTCTTCAAAGAAACTCATGGACAACATCTAAATTCATGGCAAACAAAAAAGATAACTCCTGAAATTTCCCCATCGGAATCCATACCTTTCCTGTTATCTTGTGCATCTCACCAAGAATAGAGGCTAGGAGAGAAGACTTTCCAGATCCCACAGTCCCGACAATTGCAGTAAGCTCGCCTTTGTTGATATTAAAATTTATATTTTTCAAAGCCTCCTCTCCATTTTCATCATCCCAGCTAAACATCCCATCTTCAACCTCCACCGCAACTCTACCATCACATCCCTCCTCTCTCTCCACTGCATCCTCCGTCAATTCCCTGCTCATCATGAACTTATCCAACCTCCCAAGTGATATCATTGCTTGCGAAAGTGAGATCATTGATTGCGGGAAGGCCCTGATTGGTTCCTGCAAGATTTTAAAGATTGTTGTAGTTGTGAAAACTGTCCCCGCATCAAGTGTAACTCCCAAGAAAGCTGCAGTAGCAAATGTGATAGTTGATATCAATAATGGGGTGCTCCACATCACAACAATATTGCCAGAGACCGAGTACATGAACTTGGTAAGCCATCCAAACTCTGATTCACGGTAAGTTTGAATTCTCTTGTTGAAGATTTCCTCCCATGCCTGGAACTTGATCACACGCATGTAATTAAGCATCTCATTCGTCGCCTTCATTCTCGAATCGCGATTTTTCATCACATTGAATTGGAACCGATTATTCCTCCGAGCACCCACAATAATAAATAATAGAGCACACATAAGTCCAAGAACCGCTGTAATCACTGAGGCGCCAAGGTAGTTATAGAGGAGTACCAAGGCAACAGAAACTTGCAAAGGCATCAACCATATAGAATGTAGCTGTAGCATCATATCAGACAGCTGCTGGGCATCAACAGCCATGTAATTCACAATCTGCCCAACTCCATGAGCCTGCCGAGCAGAACATGTCAACCTCAGGCCCTTCTTGTACAAAGAAGTGATGAGTGTGGATCGAATAAGCATTCCAAGCTTCTGAGAGTTGAAGTTAAATTGGTGAGTGGTTAAAACTTCAACAAATTTTGCAACAAGGAGAGTCAAGACAAGGTAGTATCCTTCATAAGGGGAGCTTCTCTTCCCGGATGTGAAATCGACGAAACTTTGTATAAGAATAGGCCCTACATACAGGACAGAGAGCCGCACGATTGCAAGGGAGGCAGTGAAGGCGATTTCCTTCCAGAAGCACCGGATCAATGTGGTCCGAACCGGGTGATTTGATTTTTCACGTGGTTTAGGCCAATTCAACTCAAAGAGAGCCACCATTTTTTCAGCTCTATGTTCAGGTGAAAGGGTAGGGATTTCATCAATCTTGAGAGGGGATTTGTAGCCTTTACTCAGCAGGGGATTCATCCAAAGCCAAAAGGCCTTAGATATTACAGAAGCTGAAGCAAAGCCAGTCACATTGGATTTGCTCAAAAGGGATTCATATAAACTGGTTTCTATGTCCATAACTGAGTCATTTTCTCTTACCACAGTGATCCCAGTAGACCCTATAATTGCAGCAAGAAGAAGAACCCCAGACAATGGAAAAGAAACTATAGAAACTATATCATCGAATGTCAAATTGGGGTCTGGGGGTTTTTCTTCTACAGAGACCAAACGTACAATCCCAGAGGCCATAAACAATGCAGTAATAATGAAGTTTGCAACCCAATAAATTCGAAGCGACAGAGGATGAGTAACAGCTTGAAATCTTTTTTCATGGATTATTAAGATTGCGATTACAGCATGAGTTATTGCTTGGACTAACCAGAAGAGTCCATCAACCAGCTTCCATGGCAATTGGGTACTTTTACTAAATGTTAATATGCATATAACTGTGTAGCAGAAAGCTAAAAGAACGCTAACAATCAGAGACACCTTAAACCAAAGTGAAGTCCTCGGAGAAGCTCTGTTGTTCCTGATGAGGGGCTTGTGGAGCTCAGAGCTTAAACCGGTGAACTTTGAGTAGAGCTTTTTAACTGCAAATACCAAGAGGGCAAGCAAGAAGAGGACATCAACGGAAGACAACAGAGTTCTTTGAGGACATGGAGAGAGGAAAATGAATCTTAGCCATTGGAATGTGATTGAAGCAGAGGATTGAATTTCTGGGCTTAAGCATGAGACAGATGTGATCCAAGACGCTGAAGACATGTTTACAAACTTCAAGTGAAACAGGATTTTCTTCAATCGTCTTCCTCTCACTCCCTGGAAAGAACAGATATCAGAATACTACAAAAACCATTGACCATATTTGTGATATGATCTTCCAAAAACTCAACAAAAAAAAAAATCACCCACCAAAAACTAACGAAAATAAAAAATCATAGACCAGAAGGCACAGATGACAGATGTAAGCATGATTACAAGTATGAACTGGAAAAGAGTGACACACACAAAAATTTTAAAAAAGAAGAAGGTAAGAATGATGACATTAATGAAACAGAAATGATGAAGCCAGAAAGCCGCCTAATCAACGACCGCTTCCCTGGACCATAATGGTGTACTCTGACCTTTTGATCTTTCAAAATCTACTCAAGCCAAAAGAGTCGCTATCAAATCAACATTTTGATCTTTGAAAATAATGTTCAAATTGAATATCTGACCATAGTAATAACTATTTATCTCATAAATTTAAACTTATAAAATATAATAAATTAAATTATTTAATCAATATTCTAAAATTACGATAGTATGTTCAAAGCACCGCCCTTTTGCGCGAGGCTCACCGCGGGTAGTTCCCCTGTGCTTTGACGCCACTCAGACAGAGTTGCAGACAATTTTCAAAGAAGAGCAATCCAGTTGAAGGACAAGTCCAATCAAACGTCCTCTTTCCGAAGAATAAAAAAAGTGAATAAATGGAGCAAAATAGAGTGGGATTCACACCGTACAAGAGCAATCCAGTTGTTTGGCTGTACTTAAAGCTGTCAAAAAAATTTCATTTATTTTCTTCCCAAAAACAGAGTTTCTTTTGCGTCATCCACTCTCATTTTTAAAACCCAGAAAGACATCTTAGAAAATACTAAAACTGAGAAATATATCATAATTAAATAATAAAAATACTATTCATAGCATGCAAAACAAAATGTAGCATACCTTCTCAAGGCGTCAGTACTGTAACTGATCATCAATCTCCACCAGTGGATGAAGACTCAAAGTCCAGAAATGGTTTTCTCTGATTTGCTAGAGCCTCAAGCTTCCAATGCAGCGATTAGATTCCGAGCAAAAATGGCTCCAATAGAAATATGTTGCTTGGAACCCAAGTACTCAACCATTTGCTAAAATATTCCGAGAGAAAGAGACAGAGATAAAGACCGAGACTCGTTTATTTTTATTCCACACAGGGAACGGGTCTCTCTCTGCTAAAATCAACTGGCTGTGAAGAATAGACGTGGAGAAATGGTAATCTCCACACACGCACACCGAGATCGAGCGAGTTCTGTCGACCGAATACATATATTTCTCTTTGTTCGTTCATTGCCTTGGCTGCTTCCTGTTGCGCGTGTAACCCATAAAACGGCATAAATTCACTCCTTTAAGACGTGGCCGCAGTTGGGCGGTCTAATCTGCCAAACCCAAGAGGATTTGACCCGTCTCTTCTTTGTTTGACTTACTTCGCAGAGGAGCGTGTCGTTGCTATTCCTGGGCGCGTGGGTGTGGCAGTTCTTTGGTGTAGTGTAGGGAAAATCTATTTGTACAGTTGCCCTTTCAATTTTGTTTTCGTGGGAGCAAACTGTTGTCGTTTTACGAATGTAGGGAAAATCTATTTGTACAGTTGCGCTTTCAATTTTGTTTTCGTGGGAGCAAACGGTTGTCGTTTTACGAATGAATAGTAATAGTTTTCGTCGAGAAACGATCGCCATGCATTGATTGATAAAAAGCAAAAGCTGTAGCCCATGTGTTTAGATTTCCGATGATGACTGTCAACTTCATTCAATTGTGGTGCAGAATAGAGGGGACTTTGATTTTTTTTAAAAAAATATATATATTTTACTTTTTATATTACATTAATTATTTTTTAACAATTATTTTTTATTTTTTATATCATATCAAATATTTTTTATTACCATTTTAAAAAAATACTCACTAAAAAAAATAATTTTATTTTTTCATACAAAAAATTTATAACATTCCTTATACTTTATATCACATCAAAAGTCAACAATCCTCTAATCCACAATTCCCTCATTTGCCAAACACTCCCAGAATTCTTGTATCATGATTATTGCTTTTTCTTTTATATTTTTTTATTGAAAAATGTCATTTTACATTATTCTAGTATTTTCTGCTTATGTTTTATGTTCAATTCATTTTTAAATCAATTTTTATTAAAAATGAGATCTCTACACAAGCTTGATTAGTGTTAGATGTCTTGGATCGGACTTGAGAGAGCGTTTGGTAGGGTTGAGTCAAGCTATAACTCAACTAGACTTAAAAAAGCGCATGTGATTTTTCACCATATAGGCCCTCCTGTCATTGCTTTCTAATAGGAGAGATAAGGATCTTCTACAATTTTTTTAAAATTTTAGATTCTCAAATTACACAATTTTAAGCAGTTCGTTGTATTAAATGACTTGAAAAATGTAACTTATCAAAAAGTAAACATGTTACCTAAGTAGTCAAAAAAAAATTTCTCTCAAAATACTTTTTTTTTCATTTTTGAAGACACGTTTCTTTTTTATAAAATTAAAATATAATTTTTTTACTCAAAACTTTTTTACAACATATAAAACAAGAATCTGATAAAAATATATTCAATTCTTATTAGTAATATATAATTTTTTTAGAGTAATTATATATGTCACCCTCCATGTCTACCTTGTGTCAACCAAAAGTGATGTGACTTTTAAAATTACTATTGAATTTATTATCGATGATTATTGACTTTTGATCTAATGGTGATTTTAAAAGTCATGTCACTTTTGGTTGACACAAGATAGATATAGAGAGTGACTTATATAAGAAAACTTAGACGCTCCCGATGTTTTGGGCGGATGAGGGATATCGCTCCCTCCTCCACCCCTCCCCCCTTCCTCCTCTCCCCTTCTCTTCTTGCCTTTCGTAGGCAGCAACCGCTCTTTTGGTGGCCTTTCCTCCTCTTTGGAGGCTGATCTCTCCACAAGCAACTTTATCGACTCCCCTTCCACCACGTGGTGGCCGATCTCCACCTCCTCTTGATGCTCACAGGCCGGATCTACTTCTTTCGAGTTTTTAAATCTGGTTTTTCAAAACTAGATCTGTAAACTTTGAAGAATTCCACCACCTCACGCCGGCACCACCCTCCGCTCCGCCTTCAGTCGGTAGATCTGCTTTGTGGATTTATATTTTTGCATTTATTTTATGTTTTCTTTAATTTTCTTGTATTTTGTCTGTCGTCCTGGGTCTTTGATCAAAGATGACAGAGGAGTGTGTGTCTCCTGCCCTTTAGGGTCGAGGAGAGTAGATTTGGGTGTGGGAGAATCACTCTCACGACCTGGAATAAAGGAGTGCGTTTCGGGCTAATCATGTCCCGATCTAACCTTAGATCTAGTCTGCTGAACAGATCTGCTCCTTTTCTGGAGTTGTTCTTGGGTTAGTGGTGGTGTAGTCATAGACAGTTCTTTAATTGTTAGATGCTTTTGTCTAGTCTATGGCTGTGTAATTTCATAGCGTTTGTGCTATGTTTAATCTGCGGTTTAAGCTTCTATTGTAAGAGCTTTATGCTCCTGATTTATTATTAATGGAATTTGGCAGATTCTCACTAAAAAAAAAAAAGTGACTTATATTATTACTCATTTTTTTAATATATAATATATTTCAAATCGTTTAATATAAAAAATGATAGAACAGTCTGAAATAAAGTAAATTGTAGAGATAAAATTACAGTAACATTCATATAGAGCCACCTAAACCATTCTTGTCATTGATTCCCATTTCCCAACATGTGAATACCACTATGATTACACTATAGTCAAGTTAGTCGCCTTTACCCTTTGTGACTTTTTTTTTGTTTTTCCTTTTTAAGCCTTTTCTCTTTTATTTCCGCCTCTTTGCCAAAAGGCTCCTCTCCATTCCAACCGAGAGGATCCTGCTCTTTGTAGCCTTTCCTTTCCTGCCTGTATTGCTAAAAAAAAAAAAGAAAAAGTATCTTTCATCATTCATGGTAGATTCCCCGTAGATTTCGGTTGGATTTAGTCATCGCACGATGTACGACTTGGCTTAGAAAATCTATAGCAGATATGATGCAAGTTTTCAACGGTCCATTTCATGTTTTTCATGGGGAAAAAAAAAGAAAAGAAGTGAAATTAAATTTAAATCTTTAAATAAACTACGGAGGAGTACAAAACCTAAATTAATCTTATTTGATCCTGTTAATATATATGTCAATGCCAACTAATTTTGTTTTTTTTAATAATTACAGATTAAAGTATGTTAGTGATGAAATAAAAATATGATTACTGACCTTTTGGCAATTCAAATAGGAAACAAACATAATGACCTACCATGTTCCTCTATATATTAAAGAACAATGATATACATTAATTTGGGCTGAATGAACAATAATTCAGTTCAGGCTGTATGGAATTAAAAAAATATATATTATTTTTTTAATAATAGGATCCACAAAAACACAAAAAAAGGTATGAACTGAATGACTGTTCATTCAGCCCAGATTAATGTCTATAATTACTCATATATTAAATCACTAGGAAAACAGTACTTCTATGCAAAACATGCCTGCAAAATCTAATGAGATATCCTAGGACAGGTAGCGGCAAAGTTTAGCACTCTCCGTTTTCAATTTTTTTTTTTAAAAAAAAAATCAAAATATATATTATGCATAATTTTTAAATACCATATTTTTATTTTACAATTATTTCATAATGCTAATGTGACAATTTTAATCAACTTATATTATTATGAATAATATTACATTTTTCAATTTTTTTGTCTAACTCTATTTAACTTTGTATATGTGGACAAAAATGAGCCCACAAATGCAAACTCTTTAAAAAAAAAAAAAAAAATCACATATACAAAGTTGGATAGAGTTGGACAAAAAAGTTAAAAATGTAGTATTACTCTATTTTTATATCACAATGCTAATGTATCAATTCCAACCAACCTTTATAGTTTTTTTTTTTTTTAACAATAACTGATTCAAAGGTTAGTTAATACTATCACGTCAGCATTATGAGATATAAAAAAATGGTTTTAGCATGACTCTTACAAATGAGTAATGGTACATATCATATTTTTATATCAAAATGATCTCTCAATGTTGATGTGGCAAGAGGTGGAGTCATATTTTTTTTATGTGAGAGTCTAAACCTACATAAATAAAGAAGCATATAAATGCATATAATTTCTATGTGTGTGCGCACTTGCATTTATGTAAAATAAAAACAAAAAAAAAATCCTAAATTTAATTTCATATTAAGTCATAAGTCAAATGTATACAAAAGTTACATATTATAAGTCATAAAACGGTCTGACATAAAAGTGTAAGATCGAGTAGAAATTTGTCAAATAGGGTCCCTCGATACGGCAGTTCCAACGCCAACTCTCATTTTTTTTTTTTTATTTTAGGAAAAAATCATATTTAGTCCTTAGGTTTTTATATAAATTGGATTTAGTCTTTATGTTTCTAATTTCAAAAGTGCGGTCCCTAAATTTTGCCCAAATTTTAAATAAGTCTCTTTATCATTTTTTCATCAAAATAAATTGTTTGTTATATATCATTTGTGTCTTAATTCACATGCTAGTGTTTATATCAACACTTAATATCAATGTCATATCATTAAGCATCAATTCATCCATAAAAAAATAAAAATATAAACAAAAAAAATAAAAAATAAAAAATCCAACTTAAAAAACAAAAATCATTTTCTTTGCCATCTTTATCTTTTAGATTTATTGCATTAAAGGAAGAGCTATTATCTTTAACGTTGATATAGACCTTGACGTGTCAAATGAGACACACGTGACAAATATAAAATCGTTAATTTAACGATAAAGTGATAGAAGAACCAATTTTAAAACTTGAGTAAAACTTAAGAATCTTATTTTTAAAATTAAAAATCTAAGGACTAAGTTCAAATTATATGAAAACTTAAGGATTAAATATAATTTTTTCTTTTATTTTAACAATAACCTATCTAAAAATTGGTTAAAACAATCACACCGATAAATAAAAACAATAACTTATGAAAGAGGCCATACGAGATAAGATTTCAGACCAATAGGAAAGAAGACTAATAAGATTTTTTTTTTTTTAAAAAAAAAAGAAGACTAGTAAGATTAAACTACAAGAGATGTTAATCTTTCGTCTTTGTCATTAGTTCAATTATTGATTCCTAATTGCATACGTTTAATTTGCTGCTAGACCAACGAAACTGACAGTTCCTCTAAAGCTATTAAATCAAAGGTACGGTCAATTATTAAATAAGGACAATAGCAATACGAATAATATATTTATTTTCTTTCTACTTTCCATAACAATAATGCATCCCAAAGTTTCACCTACCAAGTACCAACAATAAAAATAATATTGTAGCACTCACGAGTACATTTGCTTATGAGATTTATATAAAATATTATATAGACCAGCACATCAAATAGACAATAATTATTAATATATATTTTAATATTATTTTATTTTGAGTAATATTATTTAGTTGGTTGATATACGATTATTATACAATTAAATTAAAATAATATGATAATAAAAATTATTTATTAATTATTTTAAGTGTCTATTTAATTACTAATTTTTATTGTTATATCATTAAATCAATAATACTTTTTAATTTTTTATTGTTTTATTTTTGTACGTTGCGGATTGCCACGTGATTTCCTATCCGACATTCCATCCTCTACCTAATGGTATCGAATTCATCACGCCTGACATCAAATTGATAGAAAAGCATGACAAGGAAACAAATTCAAAAGACAACATGATTTTTTGGCTTTGATTACATAGAATAATCAAAGAAAGACAAGTTTTGTTTTGTTTGCATGCTTTTTTTCTTGGAGGCCAAGTTGAAAATTTCCCCCATAGAAAAAGCCCAAAGAACCAAATGGAGCAATAATTTAGCAATAATTTATCTTCAGCTAAGTCTTTTGTCATGCGTTTGAACCACACACTGAGCTATCGAGCAATCCACTGTCCTATACAGATGTTTTTTTTTTGTGGTGGGGTTAATCATAAGAGTATATCCTATTTCACGCTAGAAACGGCATATATGCTGACAAATCCTCATTCCTCTCAACCAAGAGTACCTACAAAACAAAAAGGTCAAGTTCCAAGTGTCCTCCAGCAGGGTCGCTATTATACTTAAGTCAGAATTAATACTGGAAAATGAAAAAGACTCAAAAAGTAGAAAAACGAGTCAGTGTTTAGCTAGAACTGAATATACTTCAGAATGACCCAATTCCCTTCTTTTTATAGAATGTTTTTATGAGCATTGTTGGTTAGGGGGAAGGTTCATGGGCTAATAGATTTGATTTTGTGACTTCCACTTCATTGGACACACATTCCTAAACCCTTGAGAATAATGAGATGTTAGTAATTTTTGTAGTTGCAATAGATAGGATAAAGTAAATACAGCTTCCTTTTTAAGCTTTGTGCCTTTGTGCGCTTGTCCTTCTCGATTAGCTAAGTTCGGCTAGCCTACATGACTTAATTAAAAATGGGCTTACCTAAGTCGGTTAACTGATTGGCTCCAAATGGATTTAGTTGGAGCTTTGTTGATAATGAATTACCTTAGCCGATTAACTGACTTAAGAAACCCACACTATGAGCACTTATTATGTACTACACCAATGGCCAATATCAAACCACATAATGACTTTCATGTAATTTTTTTTTTGTTTGAATAAAAATAAAAAGTGATTGATGTAATATAAAAAATGAAAGAAAAAAAAAATTATTAAAAAATAACCATGAAATATAAAAAGTGAAATTGACTTTTTTAGAAAAATAAGAAGAGGGACGGAAAGTGGCTGGGCAAACAAAGCCTTGATATCCTATGTTTGGTAACTCACTATAGTACTTTTCTACTCTTTTTTTTTTTAATTTTTTTTATGTCAACTCTTTTTTTTTTTTTCACATTACCACATTACATTTTTTACTTATTTTCTTACAAAAAAAATTTCAAAACTTATTTTTACTTTATATCATATTAATTTTTTTTTTTTCATTTTCTCTCTTAAAACTCTTTACCAAACACACTTGTAATAACAAGGGACGATGTCTTGTTTTCCCTCTCCCATTTGAATAAAACAAGAAAATAAATAAAATAAAAAACATAAGAGGGAAAGAAGAAAGAAAGGGGACGATGTCTTGTAGATATGTTGCTATAAACATGTGAAGAAATTTATGGCCCAGAAAACATGTGAAATAGTTTATAGGTTGTTATGTGTATGGAATGAAATTTTGAACACCTCGTGATCACCTACTCAGTGTCGGTGCTGGTGTAAAGTGCAGCACACTCTTGGCTTCCATTGTTACAAGTCATTGCCGATCGATTGGGGATGGATCATCTAAACAGGAACACAAAGTACATATGAGGTTGTCCATAATGTGAGAGCTGAGAAGATGTTTGAGTTTTACTTTGTTTGAACAGGTGTTTAAATAATTCAAACATGTATTTAGTGTTTGTTTGGATTTATGATTTCAAAAAGTGCGATTTGAAAACGTGATTTTTAAAAACGCATTTAAGCGTTTGGCAAAATTACAGTTTAGCCTTTAAAAACGCAGTTTAACCTTTAAAATTATGCGTTTTCAAAAAATTACCTATTACCTGCAATTTGAAAACACATTCAAATCGCAATTTTTAAAAAGCGTAATCCAAACAATCCATTTTTTTTGCGATTTGATTTAAAATTACATTTTTTATCTACGAAATCGTAATTTCAAACACACTATTAGACTGTTTAGCTAGGTTGCTTGGGATGTTCAAGCATCTACCCGAGCAGAGTGGGTCTAAATGCCTATCATACGAAGCTTTTCACTGTACATGCAATGATTAGGCTCATTGCATCCTATTATCATCCTCTTTAATGATAGCAATTACCAAACATGTTAAGGCTCCGTTTATTCGACGGAAAAATGATTTTTAGAAATCATTTTTCGTGTTTTTTGGTATTTGGTGGGGCGTAAAATAATAGTAAACGGAAACCATTTTTCAGTTTGATCGAAAAATCTTCTTTAATTTCCGTAAAATTGTTTCCCATTTTTAAAACCGTAAACAATTTTTCAAATTTAAGCGTCATATTCTCAAATTGCCGGACCACAGCCAAAATACCATCAAAACCAGTCGAAATATAGTTGGGACCCGCATGGGACACTACCGGGACCCGCCTGGGACATCGCCGGGACTCAGTTGGGACCCCGCCAGGACCTGTTCGGGACATCGCTAGAACCCGACTGAGACCTGGTCGGGATATTGCCGAGACTTGGTCGGGACTTGCCAAGGACATTTTCGAGACTCGCCCGGGACATCGTCGAGACCCGATCGGGACATCACTGGGATTCGCCCAAACCCGGTCGGGACTTGCCCGAGACATCTCTAGGACTTGATCGAGACATCGTCGGGACTCACCTGAGATATTTTTTGGACCCGACCGGGACATTGCCGGGACCAGCCCGGGACATTTCTAAGACCCGCCTTGAACATTGTCAGGATACGACCGAGACATCGTTGGGATCCGCCTGAGACATCGCCGGAACCCGCCTGGGATATCATCGAGACTTGCCTGGGACATTTTCGGGACCTGCCTGAAACATCGTCGGGACTTGCTTAGGACATCACCGGGACCCGGTCGGGACATTTTCGGGACCCGCCTGAGATATTGTCGGAACTCACCTGTGACATCGCTGGGACCCGCCCGGGACATCATCGGAACTCGCCCCAAGATATCATTATGACTCGCCCGGGACATTTTCGGGACCCGCCTGAGATATTGCCATGACCCGCCTGAGACATTTTCGGGACATTGCGGGGACATCGTCAAGACTCACCCAGGACATCACCGGAAGCCGCCCGAGACATCGCCAGGATTCGATCAAGACATTTTTAGGACTCGTCCGGGACATTGTCGAGACCTGATCGGGACATCGTTAGGACCCGATCGAGATATCGCCGGGACCTGATTGGACCCGGCCGAGACTCGCCTAGGACACCATCGGGACCTGGCCGGGACATCGTCGGGACCTGGCTAGGACATTGTTAGGACCATCCCGGGACAATTTATATTAATATTTTTAAATTGTGGCATTAAAAAAAATATTTATTTTTTATAGGTTAATATGATTAGTTGAAAATATAAAAAATATTTGCGATTTTTCGTACGTGCCAAACACCGAAAAATGTTTTCAGCGGAAATCATTTTCCTAAAATCAATTTCCCTAAAATCATTTTTCGACAAAAATCATTTTACGTCGAAACCAAAGGGGCCTAAGTTGTGGCTTTAACTTAATATGACCAAGTTTTTCGTAGGTCTGGGTTTGTGTTTGGCACCTGCATGCCTGAGCTCTTGATATGTCTTATACAACTCTCAAAAACCATTAGTAAATCAAGCCCATAGTGGGGTTTTGTAGCCTTGGGTTGGGCTTCCTTTATTTGCTGAGTAAAATGAGAGAACAAAAATATATCAGAATTAAAAAGATAATTCAAAGTAAAAAGGAAAAGAAAAAAAAAAATTCACCTTTTCTAAGGGATGAAACCAATGGAGGAGTCCAAAGCAAGCGAGATGGTTAGGAATGTTGATTTGTGAATACCATATCAGTTGTCACCGAGAAATAAGACTTATATTACAAAAGCAAGAAAGACTTTTCTTTTCTCATGATAGGCCTCCCAAGGAGCTAATTAATACCTCTAAGAGCACGATGAGCTGTTTTTCTTATATTTTTCTTCATCATAAAGAATTAAACTATTTTTTTACTTTTTTATTTAAATAAATTGTACAATAATTATTTTTATCATTTTCTTATATTATTTAAATATTCTTTAATTAAATAATAGCAAAAAGAGAGAAAAAAGAAAACTATTTAAATAGGAAAATGATTTTCTCTATTTCATTTCTTGTTAGTATAAAGTGAGGGGTAGGATTGTAAAAATAAAAATAAAATGACAATCTTACCCCATACTTTACACTAACAGGCTCCTCAACATTTCAAATCCATTTAATTTAAAATAAAGAGGATCTTGGTCCATTTAAATATTATTCCAAATAAATGCTAAAAAAAAAAAAAAGATTTTTATATTAAAATAATAATTTAAGGTACACTTTTAGTTCTATAGATTTAGAAGAAAGACAAAACTTTCTTTATATTTAAATAATATTGAGAAAAAAAAAAGTTGCACCCTAGATTTAGGATACCACATTTGATTCTTTTGGTGTTACCATCAAGTTATTTTCTAAGAAACTTCTTTCAATTTAGGAAATGAAATGGAATTTAAAAAACTGTTTTCAATGTTCTAACAAATAAAATCATTTTGAAAAAATGCATTCGCTATTTGTATTTGTTGTTCTATGTCAATGCATGCTTAACGCTATCTTACTCATATCACTATCCTCTATATTAATATTGTTATGATAATATCTAAATTATTTAATTTTAAAATAATTTTTATTAATTAAGAAAATCTATGATAGAAACTTACTCTGAAAATTTAAAGAATCTTAATCCTAATTACTTATAAATTATTATTTTTATTTTCTAAAAAAATGAGAAATGGACCTATTCCACTAGAGAGTTACCGGCTGGCTGGTTTCTTTTGGGAAGGTATTACGTGTTATTTTTATTTAAAATAACCGGTGACTGCACCACTGGGAAAGTGGGGTGTGTTATTTATTTCAAATTCTTCAATTTTTAATTTCAACTTTTTAAAAAGTAGTAAAGCTTTTAAAAATAAAATAAAATTTTATCTTTTTACGGGGAGACCGTTGATTGAGGTTGGGATAAGAAGACTTTTTTTTTTTTTTTTTTTTTAATAAGAAGACTTGACTAAGGTTGGTACAGGGAAACTTCAATGGTATTGTGGTGGCAGTTCCTCGTCTCTTTTGTTCAATCTTTTATAGATATATAACTCGATCTATGTTCAATCTTTATGGGGATAAATATAAAATTAATTAATGTTGTTAGTCTAAATTATAAATTCTTTCATGTGATATTAAAATAAACTTAAAGATCTTTGTGGTATGCTAAAAAATAATTTAGTCATTGGAGTCAAATTTCGATACAACTTTTTACCAATTTTGTAGGTGTCACGTCAACACTAATAAAATGACGACACATGTTACTCTTAATAAAAAAAATATAAATATATAAAACTAAAAGAAAAACTAATAAATTAATTATTATTTTTTTTATTTTTATTTTTCAAAGGAAAGTGGTGGCTACCAACTTTGTGGGAGTAGCCTACGAGCCACCTTTAGAAGTGGTGGGGGGTGGCACGCCGCCATCCCCGATCACCTTTGGGCCCTATCTTAGGCTGGGGATAGCTTGCAAACACCTCTAAGTGAGGAATGGATAAGAATAACTGATGTGGTGAAAAAAGTTACAATGCTTTTTAGTTATGATTAAATGTTCGGGTTTGGGAGGAATTCAAAAGTTCGGTGTGAAGACAAGTCGATCGTTTGAGAGGAAACTCAAATGTTCAAGAAAAAGGCAACTCGATTGTTCGAGAGGAAACTCAAACGGTCAGAGAAAATTCAACTCGATCGTTCGAGAGAAAACTCAAATGTTAAGGAAAAAAATAACTCGATCGTCCAGGAAAAAGACATTGATTGTTTGAAAGGAAACTCGAACAATAGGAGAAGAAGAAAATGCAAAAAGTCTGTAAAGAAAATTAATTTTATAGCATTTTGTTGGAAATCATTTTATATGCGGCTTTCAATGTGGATATTTGATTTATGAATCCTGATTATTGTTTAAAGTAAATATATTTATTTTCCAGGTATTACAAGCATGCTGGCTGGGCTAGTGGGACTGGGCCATTGAAATGGCACGAGGAAGCTGGGCTGGAAACTGCACCATTGGGATGTGGGAAGTGTTCTTTATTTCACATTCTTCAATTTTTAATTTCTACTTTTTAAAAGAGTACTAAAGTTTTTAAAAAATAAAATAAAATTTTATCTTTTTCCAGAGAGACCGTCGATTGAGGCTGGGATAAGAAGACTTTTTTTTTTGGTGTGAATAAGAAGACTTGACGAAGATTGGGACAGGGAAACTTCATTGGTATTGTGGTGGCAGTTTATCGTCTCTTCTGTTCAATCTCATAGAGATGTACAATCTTTTGTTCAATCTTGAGGGGGATAAATGTAAAATCTTGTTGGCCTAAATTATAATTTTTTTTTTTTCAGTGGTATTAAAATGAATTGAGATGTCTTTGTGGTATGCCAAAAAAATAATTTAGTCCTTGAAGTCAAATTCTATTAAAACTTTTGACGAATTCTATTAGGTGTCACGTCAACGCTAATAAAATGATAACACATTTACTCTTAATAAAAAAAATATAAATATATAAAATTAAAAAATTAATTTTTTGTTTTTTTTAAAAAAGGAAAGGGGTGCCTAAACAATCCTAAACAATTTGAATAGGTGCCTAGACGCTTAAAATGCAATTTTAAGCATTTAACAAAATCACATTTTATCCTTTAAAAATGCAGTTTAACCTTTAAAATTGTACGTTTTCAAAAAATTACCCTTTACCTGTAATTTAAAAACACTTTCAAATCGCAATTTTTTAAAAATACAATTCCGAACAATTTATTTTTTTTACAATTTAATTTAAAATTACACTTTTTATATACAAAATTACAATTCCAAATACACTCTTAAACTGTTTAACTAGGTTGCTTAGAATGTTTGAGCATCTACCCGAGTAGAGTGGAGTCTAAATGCCCCATAAACATAAAGCTTTTCGTTGTAATGCAATGATTAGCCTCATTGCATCCAATTATCATCCTCTTTCATGATAGCACTTACCAGACATGTTTGGCCCAGCCCAAGTTAAGAACTTATGGTAGCTTGTGGGCTTTAACTTAAAATGGCCAAGTTTTTCTTAGGGCTAGGCTTGGGTTTGGCACCTGCATGCCTGAACGGGCTGAGCTCTTGATTTGTCTTATACAAATTCTCAAAAATCAATAGTAAATCAAGGCCATAGTGTGGTTTTGTAGCGTTGGGTTGGGCTTCCTTTATTTGCTGACTAAAATAAGAGAACAAAAATATATCAGAATTAAAAAGATAATTCAAAGAAAAAAGAAAATTTCACCTTTTCTAAAGTATGAAACCAATGGAAGGAGTCCAAAGCAAGCGAGATGGTTTGGGAATGTGGTGCGTGTCACCTTTTCTCCTGTTGGATTGTTGATTTGTAAATAACATATATGTTATCACCAAAAATAAGACTTCCATTACGAAAGCAAGAAATATTTTTTTCTTTTCTCATCGTAGGCCTCCCAAGGAGCTATTTTTTTCTTTTTTTTTTTTTAGTTTTGGGCAACCCAAGGAGCTAATTGATACCTCTAAGAACATGAGGAACAGCTTTTTTTATATATTTTTTTTAAATGTAAAAAATTAAACTATTTTTTATTTTCTTATTCAAATAAATTTTACATTAGCTTTCCTTATTATTTTTCTATACTATTTAAATATTCTTTAAATTAAATAATTGCAGAAGGAGAGAAGAAATATAAAGCTATTTAAACATTATGGGTAAATCTTTTTTTGCCTCCTGTAGTTTAACGACTTTATTTTTAATCATCTCAATTTCACTTTGTATCATAGATGGTACGGTTGGTACCTCAATTTTGACTAAAAATAGAGATAATACATCAATCCAAATATCTAATGGAAGTCCACGTGTCAATGTTAAAACACTCATTTTAACACTCATTTTAACATTGACACACGGCTATGCATTATTAAAAATTAAAAATTATAAAAAAAAAAATCCAAAAACTTAAAATATTTAAAAATACTAAAAAAAAAACAAAACAAAAGAGTGGCTGAGCCACTTTCAAGGACTGGTTGGAGGTAGTTCTTGGAGATAGTTCGTCCATGCCCAAAGAAAAAAAAATAAGGACAGTCGAAACCATTCCTAAAAGCTTAGGGGGCCAAATCTTTTTGGCCAGAGGTGATTTTAGGGGTAAAAAAATGAAGACAGCTTAAGAGCATTCCTAGTGGACTCAATAAAATAGCTTTTTAACTATTTTATTGAGTAAATTTAACCAAAAGATAAAAAAAATTTCTCTAGTGGATTCAACACTTTAACCAAAAAAATTTGATTAGTAAATAGTATTCATCAAATTTAATGAGTACTATTCACTCATCAAATCTTAAAAAATTAATATTTTATCTCTCATTTTTATTTTTATTTTTTCCTTTCCCTTTTCTTTTTCTTCTTCCTTTCTATTATTCCTTCCTCTCCCATGACAAAACTCACGTAATAATAATAATAATAATATAAAGAATATTCTAAATTCGTTTTTTATCACAAATTTTTAGGAAATAAATAAATTTTTTAAAAATATGATCGTTAAAATAAGACAACAATTCAAAAATATGACTATTAAAAAAATCAATTTTTCAAAACATGACCGTTAGGATAAGATAAATATTAAAAAATATGACCGTTAGTAAAAGACAAATATTCAAAAAATATAAATGTTTGAGAAAGAATAAAGAAATATTTAAAAAATAATATTTAAATAGAATAATAATAGTGGATAGTTAATTTGTTGAAGCTGCTAAGATTGCTTTAAAAAAATTGATAGTTAAAATAGAAAAAAAATAATTTTTAATTAAATTGACTAGTAAAATTTATTGAGGCTATTAAAAATGCTCTAAAAGCTTAAGGGGCCAAACCTTTTTGTCCAGAGGTAGTTTTAGGGGTAGAGTTTAATAATATATATATACTTTTTAAAAAGTAGTAGAGTTTTAAAAAAATAAAATAAAATTTTATCACTTTTTGGGGAGACCGTGGATTGAGGTTAGGATAAGAAGACTTGACTAAGGTTGGGACAGGGAAACTTCGTTGCTATTGTGGTGGTGGGACCCGTTCCCTTTCTTTTAATCTGAAGTTGGTTGTTCATACTTGGAGACAAAATTCAAAAGGTCACCGATTAATGACCACCTACTACTGCACTGTTGGAGTAGTTCAGTCGAGAGACATCCGTTGGATTTTGACCCTCCTGTCCCATAGACCGACAACAATGATAAATAATAATATATATATTTTTTAATTTGGGAAAATGTTAGATAAATCCCTGAGTAAACGTGCTATTTGAATTCGATCCATAACTTTTTAAATTTTTGTTTTGGATGCATAACTTTTCGCAAAATTTGAAAACAGTCATTCTGTCCAATTTAGTTGATTCTACCGTTTATTTTTGGCAATCCGTTAGTCATTAAGAGCTGCTGCCACATAAGACCCCTTAAGTTAGGCAAAACGACGCCGTTTTCAGTCTGATTTTTTCAACGTGACTTAGTATTGACACGTCATCTTCACTGCTTGGGGAAAAAGAAATAAACGGACGAAAAAATTGAGGACCGGGAGTTTGTATTTGGCATCAAAATCGAGGAGGCATGCTAGAAACTTCTACCTTCGATGACGATCGTTGATTATACCCAAATCTAAGGGATTTGAAACCCTATCAACACAACCGTTGCCATCGTTCCTGCTGTTTCATCTAGAAGTGCCAAAATACTGAAGAGGGGTTTCTACCTAGTGCGGTTTTGGGTTCGTTGCACTCTTAGAGGTAAGAACAAATTTTTCCTGGAAGTTATGAAGTCTTTTATATTGACGATAAATTTCAACATTGTTTGCGTGATCTTATATTGTATGAGTTTTTTATTATTTGTGGGCTGTTGTCAGTGTGTTGTGTTTAATAAAGGTAGAGTTTTGTCTGTTAGCATGCTTTTTTTTTGTGGGTGTCTTCGTTCTGAATATTATATGTGTAACCATTTTTTATCCGGTACCAATTTAAGTTGTTTTTTCTGTGGGCTTTTGATTTGGGAACCGTGAGTCTTGGATTTAAAGGAAAAAATTATTGTTGTGGGACAATAAATTATGATGATGTTTTCGTATTTTGTGGTAGGTTACTTTGCTTTATGATAATAAAGTATGCAAGTAGTGCACAAGTCGGCCATGTCCTGTTGCTTTCACTTTTGAACACATACCACTGCCACAAAGTCATTTTTTGTCATGTGGTTTTTGGTTTCACAGGTCCTAATGCTGCATGTTTGTTAAAGACATGCAACATATAGTAAACTGTTTAAACACAAACAGATAGTAAATGTTCACTTACACAATTATTATGTTTCATAACAGATATGTTGGTTGATATCACTATCCATCATGGTGGACAAGTGCAACACAATCCATTTCAGTATATTGGTGGGTCCACGGATGTTATTAGACGGTATGATGTTGACTTTTTCTCGGTATGGGAAGTTGAGGAACTGGTTAAGGATCTTGGGTATCTTAATGACTTAGCGTGTTGGTATAAGTTTGATGATGGTCATATTGAGGAACCGGTGAAGCCGTTGAGAAATGATTCAGATGTGGTTGATCTACTCAATTGTCTTGAAGGTGATATTAGGAGAAGTGTTCACATCTACGTTCAACATATGGTTGATGTGGCAGAATTGATTGCTGAAGTGTTATTGTTAGGTGATGGGGATAACATTCCTAATGGTCATGGGAATGTGGAGAATGGGGGTGTCATTCATAAAGGTGAGGATAATGTGGAAAATGAGGGTGAAATTCCTAATGGTCCTGAGAATGTAGAGACTAGGGATACCATTCCTAATGGTGAGGATAATGTGGAGAATGGGGGTGGAAATGGTGTAAGGAAATCACCTAGGGTTCGTAAGTCAGCTCGTCCACAAAAACCACCTAGAGGTCGTAAGTCTCGTAGAGGTTCCTTGGAAGCAAAGGAAGGACATGTTGGAGCTAATGAAAAAAAAAGGTGCAAAAGAGACGGTAACTGATGCTGGTGGTAGTGCAAGTGTTACAAAGCAGAAGGAAAAAGAGGCTGCACCTCATTCCACTACCACTACCCCCCTACTACAAGTTCTATAGGAAGGAAAAGTGCTAATGGTAGGAAAAAAAGGGATGCTAGGTCTAGTAGTAGGAGACCTACTAAATCTGTGCCTGATTTAGTTGATGAAGAAGAACTGCAACTAAGTGATTTTAGTATAACAGATTTGTCCGAAGAGGATTTGTTTCCTGAGGGTGATGTAGAATCTGTTAAGAACTACATGAATAGTTGGTGGGGTAACTATGAAGGAGATTGGCATCCGAATGTAGCTAATGGGAATGAGGAAGGGTAAGTATTATCTTCTTTATACCTTATTATTTTATTGAATAATTGTCTTTTTCATACCTGTGATATTCATTACTATCAATTGTATTAATGAATAATTATCATGCATAATGTTGCAGTGAGGAGGAGTCAGATAATGTTGACAATGAAGGCTTGTTGAGCTTGGATGGGTCTGATAATGACGAATTGTTAGGTAGAAGATGTAGGAGGTATCGCGACTTTCATGACACACATGACATGAGAATACCAATTGTCTTGGAGAAATGATTGCTTTTTGCTGACACAAGTGTCTTTAAGAGGGCACTTAAATGGTATGCAGTGCAAAATTCCTTTGACTTCAAATACAAACACAATGATAGGATAAGGGTGACTGCTGTGTGTAAAGATGAAACGTGTAGTTGGAGGATCCATGCATCAGTTGATGCGAATAGAGAATCAATACAGATCAAGACTTTCATACCAGCCCATCAATGTGGGAACCGATATGAGAATACAATGGCTGATGTGGAGTATCTTTCCAAAAAGTACATGTCAAACTTCAAGGATGATCCAACGTGGACCCCATATGCATTACAACAGATGGTGAAGCGAGACCACAATATAGATATCCCATTAGGCCGATGTTGGAGAGCTAAAAAGGCTGCACTTAAGGCTATCTTTGGTGGACATTCTGAGCAAACTTGGTACCAAAACTTCTACAAAAGTAAGTATAGTTTGATTACATTTTTAATTTTTAATTTGTAATTTGTTTGTTCAACTTAACATTATCATTTAACTTCTTTAACTCTAAACTATTGTAGGGATCTCGACCTGAAGTTGTGTCATCTCAACCGATGCGTAGCGGTGCTCCAAGTACGAAGGACAACACAAGGGTTACTCGGGCTACTCAGTAGCTAATGTTTGCTGGGAGTTTGTTTGTTGTATCTGACCTAGTTCATGAAGATTTTGTGTTGGTGACATCATGAAGACTTTTCTTTTTCATGTTGGTATTTGGTGCATTCCTAAACAATTATGTATGGTGGATGAATTATTTGGTTGTATTTTGGCTAGTTTTTATTTGGGTCCGATGGCCATATATTTTGGTAGTATTTTGGTGATATAGAACTTATGATGTTTTCAGGTTATAATCAGTACTTGTGTTGAATGGAAACACTTATGTGATTGTATTAGCATATGTCAATGTCACTTTTTTATAGGTTGAGCATATGTCAATGACACTTTTTTGGAAGCACTTATGTGAATGGAAGCACTTATGTGATTGTATTAGCATATGTCAATGTCACTTTTTTATAGGTTGAGCATATGTGAATGACACTTTTTTGGAAGCACTTATGTGAATGGAAGCACTTATAATTAACACAACTCTTTGATGCAGGTTGAGCATATGTCAATGACATTTTTTTACCTTTACTGTTCATGTGGTGGTGAATGACACAATGGTTACCCTGATAACATTGTCACAAAATGATTCCATTGAATAAGTTACATTACTCATCGTGCAACATAGTAAGTCTTATACAAGCATACAATGTAGTTCTTCTACATTACTAAAAGTACAATAAAACTAGCTATTACAACAACCACACATCAATGGAATGCTTCAGATCCATGGCCATCCCGATTCAATTTCCCATCCACCATAGTCCTAACAAAGCAACAATTATCACCGATAAAAATACCAACAGATGATTAAGATTACTTCTTTGTGCTCTTAGTTGCTGCACCTCATTCCCCAGGCACTTCACTTGTTCTTCCAAATGATTCAATTCTTTTCGCAACACTTTCAATACTTCCTTTCCACGAGGACATATCTCTTTGTCAACCCAGTGAAAAAACCGACATTGCTCATCTTTCTAACAAATAAGGAAAAACTGTGATTAATATGGTGCAAGGAGTGATTGGGACATTTGGAAAAATATGTTGTCTACACTTACATTTTGTCCATCGTACCGGGCACACCCATAGAAGTGCCTACCAGGGTTGGCCGTCGTCATTGAAGTTCTCAATGGAGATCGAAGGCCGCAATAGCACATCGGTGCATCAACATCCACATGGACTCCCACCGACGATACGGATGAAGAAGAGATACACTGTAAACCCTAACATTGAATAAGTTAAACCATAAAGCGTAAGAAACAATAAACCAACCAATTCACTAACCTTTTTCGAATTCCCATTCAATTTATCCTCTTCCCCTTGGCAATTTCTTTCACCTTGGTCCTGATCTGTTTTCTTTCCCATTCTTCCTTATTTCCTTCTTTAGCAATTGAAAATGAAGCAACCCAGGTCAAATACAATCTAAGGTAGAAGTTTCTAGCATGCCTCCTCGATTTTGATGCCAAATACAAACTCCCGGTCCTCAGTTTTTTCGTCCGTTTATTTCTTTTTCCCCAAGCAGTGAAGATGACATGTCAATACTAAGCCACGTTGAAAAAATCAGACTGAAAACGGCGTCGTTTTGCCTAACTTAAGGGGTCATGTGTGGCAGCAGCTCTTAATGACTAACGGATTGCCAAAAACAAACGGTAGAATCAACTAAATTGGACGGAAGGACTGTTTTCAAATTTCGCGAAAAGTTATGCATCAAAAACAAAAATTTAAAAAGTTGTGGATCGAATTCAAATCACGCGTTTACCCAGGGATTTATCTAACATTTTCCCTTTTAATTTTTACTTTTTAAAATGTAGTAGAGTTTTTTTTTTTTTAAAAAAAAATTATCCTTTTCTGGGGAGACCGTTGATTGCGGTTAGGATAAGAAGACTTGACTTAAGGTTGGGACAGGGAAATTTCGTTGCTATTGTGGTGGTGGTTCCTCGTCTCTTCTGTTCAATATTTATTTATTTTTTTTAAAAAAACATGCATTTCTGTTCAATTTGAAAAAACAGTTCTTAATTTTAGTTGTTTAAAGTGTCTTTAAAAGCAGTGATATATATTATACCAGTGTGATTGAACAATAATTATATTGATATGCAACACAAACAATTTTTTTTTAAAAAAAAAATTACGTTAAAAAAAAAAATACACAACAGTGTAATTACTGTTTAATCACACTGGTGTGATGTTTATCTTTACTCATGTGTTTAGTGAACTCTTTTAAGATGTTTTTTGTTGTCACATTTGAACACCAAACTTTACAACACTACTTTGCTAATCATTGTGACTGCAACGCACCACTACTTTCCATTATCAGTAACAGCACTAAACGCAAGCCCAATATACATTCTAATATCAATCGGACCGTTATGGGCATTGGTGTTTCTTTGAAATTAATAGCATATCAGGTTTTTTTTTTTTTTTTTTTTTTTTTTTAATTTTTTTTTTTTTTTTTAAATTTTTAGATGAGAAGAAGAAAAAGAAGTTACAACAAAAATATAAGACAACTTACTCACAAAAAAAACAAAAAAGACAACTTAAACGAGGAAGTAATACTGGGGACCACTTTTTCATTTGGATGAAAAATGTTATTTCTTCTCAATGAGTGGAAGGAAGACCTTTCCAATGAGCCTTCCCATAAAAGTGTAAAGGAAAAACTTTTGATAAAGCATTCATTCCTCCTCACACAATTATAACCCGTAATTTTAAAATAATTATTATTATTTAAGAAAATCTATGATAGAAACTTACTCTGAAAATTTAAAGAATCTTAATCCTAATTG
>FXXK01000597.1:0-10452 GCA_900184695.1 Betula pendula | reverse complement strand
AAAATGTTTTTTTAAAGGTCCATTCTCAAATTACTAGCAAGCCGACCCATTACAGTAAAACTCTATTTTAGTATGGAGTATGAGACTAGTAATACGTTTGAGCTATTATTCAGGTAATTAGCTAGCTGCCGAGGAATTTTTCTTTAATTGCAGGCAGGAGGTAAGTAGATTCCCTACCCCTTCTAAAGTCATATATCATTTGCTTATGTCATGATTATTTCTTAAAACTGTGCATTATTATCTTACGTGTTTTGATCATGCATCTGCGAATTTATTTCGTTTGAATAAATGCTTAGCATAATTTTCTCTTTAAATGAAAAGCTATATACGGTATAAATTCGTTTGGTATTTCGAAAGTTATTATTAATCAACACATTTAATTATAGTAAGTAATTATTTTAGAAGTTCCAATTTGGGAAAAATAGCTATGTTTTTCTTAGAAAGTTGATAAACCAGAAAAAAGTACAAGATGTAAAACCCTCCTACACGTTGCCCAAAGATACTAAGAGAAGTAAAGGAGATGAGAAAACTTTTATAAGATGAGGGCGCGTGTATGGAGGAGATATTTTTGGCCCAAGAAGATTCAGAGAAGAAAACGCTTGGTACCGAAGCCAGGATAGAAGCGCAACCACTAAAAGAGGCTCTGCCAAAAGGTGGTACTCCATCAATTAATTGCCAAGCCGAGTGTACCCCATCAGTTAATCGGCTGGCCAGAGGGCACGACTGCGGCCACAATCGTTGCCATGGTCATAAAGACCGCGCAACCCTAGTACACGGGGCGTAACAGTGTACATGGGCCCTAATATGAGATTTATTTACAAACAAAGTATGAATGTGCTTTATGATTCCTTTATCGAGGATTGACTATTCTTTTTCACTAAGGGGTTACCCATACCCATAATATATATTATGTATTAAATACCTTGTAGTGATTTCAAGATGATGATATTTTTCGAATAATTATTTGCGAAGAAAAATGAATTTAACTCAATTATTTATGGTTGGGGATATACTTACTGAACTTTTCTCGCTCATTAAATTTTATGTTTTGTTTTCAGGTGGCGAGTACACCGGTATAGGAGGCCGAAATGGGGATCTGGGATAGGTGTCACGCTGTCATGTCTGCATTAAAAAATTTTATTCCAATAAGTGCAAATGCACAAGTTATATGTTATTTATTTATTAAATTTTTCATATGCTATAAACTTTAGACTTGGTGTTTGTAAACCAAGTAAGATGATTTTGTTGACACCAGTTCATTGAATTATTTCATGCATTTATTTCAGCATTTAGTTAAATGCTCTGGTAGACCTTATGACTATTTGCGCTTCTAAATAAGTAAGTTGACAATCCTAGCCCTAACGGGCTGGGGTCGTTACACTATGCACCTCCGACAAACGACCAGTTTGCCTCATACCATAATAGCTCAAGAACAACTGGACAATTTGTAATGCCCCATATATTTTAATATAAATAAATATTAAAAAAAACTGACTTATTTAAAATTTCTGAGTGCCTCCCACAAACTCACTTACTTTCGTAAATAAGTCCTTAGGAATCTAATTGTAATCAGCTAGAATTAATTAATAAACAATTAATTTGGAAATTAAGGAGAGATATTCACGTCAACTATCAGGGAGTTAATTGGATAAGACTACTCTAAACATCTATTAGAGAAAAAGAAATGTGAAACTGGAATAAAATATAGTGATGTGATTACTATCCAAAACCTTACACAACTCTGAGCATAACTACAACAAAATCTCTCTAACAAAATAACCTCACAATACGACAAAAGACAAGTCTACAACTTCAAGAAGACCTCTCTCATTCTCGAGCCTGATGAACAACTCTAGTCTGCCAACATTGCTAAAAACCTGCTAAATCTAGAGGACAAATAGTTACTCATGATTGCGAATTATGGGACTTAAAGGTCCCACGTTTGAACCATGGGGGACGCGTCTAGTCCTTTGAAAAATGGAACAAAGCCTTGAGGGTGGTAGCCTACAGGACCATCCAAAGAGGACAATATGAGTAATGTAAAGCAGACGGGCTAGCCGGGTAGCCTACGAGGATGGGGACGTCTGGACAGTCGGACCAGCCGTATAGCCTACGGGGCTAGGGACAACTGTCACAAACATGGCTACGATGGTCACTAGATGGCCTCTTGGATCCAATGGTAAAACATAAACAAATTGGACCATAGGGTCAAACCTGTATAATGAAAGCCCATCACCTTTAGTCATGTGAACTAAATACAAATATGGTCGATTAATATAGTTTATTTTTCTTTTCTCAAATCACAGTATTTTAAACATGAAAACAATTATCTTATAAGAAATAGTTATCAAAAAGGAGTAAGAATCATGTTCTGAAAATGTACAAGTTCACGACATAATCATAAAATATGAGTAAAAGTTCTTGATCGTTTATATCAAAGTAGCATTTTCTAAAATGGCTTTTCTTTCCTAGTTCCGTAAGTATTCACTTACCTTAACCACTCGAATGAATCTTCAAACATCATAACTTCTTACACTGCAAACCAATCTATAATCAAATAAGATGCTAATCACAAACCTAAACCACACTTAGAGACCTAAATCACACAATAAAAACCCTAAACCAGGTTTCCAAGACAGTTAGGATCAACCTGAGGTTCTGTGATCAATCCTGAAGGATCAAGGATCAATCCTGAGGGCTGGGATCGATCCTAAAGAATCAGTGATCAATCTTGAGTGGTTGGGATCGATCCTCCAGGGTGTAGGATCAATCCTGCCAGTGCTAGTATCGATCCTAGTGCTTTTCAGCACCAGTTTCGAGCCTCCTAATCCTTTAAACACACATCCAAACATCCTAAATCGTCCCTAGTGTTTTGACAACGTCCAGACACATCTCAGAATAATTTTAAGATCTCAAGGTTACACTGTTGATATGATATTATCAAGAGTTTACCTTGATTATCCAAAACAAACATAAAATAATTAAGTGTGTGTGTGTGTGTGTGTGTTAAAAACATTGTTTGAACACATAGAGTTGTTATAATGTCAACCAACAACAAAAACTTTTGTTTAAAATTGTGAAACAACAAACAACATGAAATATCCTTTTACTTCTTTTGAAAATAACCGTTTAAACACATTTTTTTCTTTAAAACATTTATTCCTATCAAGAAAACATAACCTAAACAATTGTAAATCATAACTATAAGGCAAATATAGCAATAACTCAAAGGTTGATGGATTCAGAAAAGGATTACAAAAAGAATAATGAAGTTAAAGGATTAAGGATTACCTTGCAAGAATGGTTGAAGATGATTTAACAATAGTTTAGGAATTAACAAAGAATGTCAATTTTAGGTTTCTCCCACGTTCCGTGTTCACTCTAGGGCTTTGGGGTTAGATATTTCAAGCAAATAGGTTACAAGAGGTTTAATAATGAATAAATATGGCTTAAGGTTAAATTTATAGGGTTTTTCGCAATAAAAAACGAGTTTCTGACGCATGAAGATTAATCCTAAAATGTGATGATCGATCTTGCTAGCGGTTAAGTTTGATCTTGTGCGTGAGAGGATCGACCCTCCCTTTNTTTTTTTTTTGAAAAATTTTGCAAAAAAAAAAACGAACCCAACTTCAATTAAAAAAATATATATTTGCTTCAAAACCATGTGTATTTTAAAAGAATTTATATTTAAAAATGAATTTAAATTTTCAAGGTATAATAACAATTATTCTCTAGCTTTTCCGACTAGGATTAGGGTTTAGAGTCCAAAATAGTTTAAAACTTGTTTTTACGAAAAAATTTGCTCACTAGGACAAAATTGCCATTGGGTTGTTCATCTAAGGCTAAGGTTCCTAGAAAAATATTTTTCAAAATTTTTGTTATAAAATTGACATGGTAGAAGATTGCCTAATTAAAATAAAAATGCATATGACAAGGTTTTTATAAAAACTAGGGAAAAATCATATTTAGTCCATAAGTTTTTATATGATATGAATTTAGTCCTTGGGTTTCTAATTTCAAGAGTATGGTCCCTAAGTTTTGCCCAGATTTTAAATAGGTTCATCTATCACTTTTCCATCAAAATGAATGGTTTGTTATATATTACTTGTATCTCAATTCACATGTTAGCGTTCATATCAACACCTAATATCAATGTCATATCATTAAGCGTCAATTCATCCAATAAAAAACAAAAAAAAAAAAAAAAAACAAAAAACAAAGACCCAACTTAAAAAACAATAATTATCTTCTTTGTTATCTTAATCTTCTAGATTTGTAGCATTAAAGGAAAAATCATTAACTTTGATGTTGATATAGACTTTGGCGTGTCAAATGAGACACACGTGATAAATAGAAAATCATTAATTTTGACGGTAAAGTGATAGAGGGACCAATTTCAAAACTTAAGTAAAACTTAAGAATCTTTTTCTTAAAATTGAAAACCTAAGGACAAAATTCAAATCAGATGAAAACTTAAGGATTAAATATAATTTTTCCCTAAACACTATGCACATGTGCGGTTAATTAAGCACTTAAAATGCCTTTAAAATTTTATTTTACTGCTTAATTACATCATGAATAAAGTAAATTAATCATATTAATAGCTATGTGATTTAATTAGGTTATACTAACTAAGCTTGGGATGTTACAACCTTCCTAGCCGAACATTGCGTTGGTGTTCCTCTTTAGTGGCTCCAATTCAGCAATACCAATGCGCGCTCCCCTTAGCCTGTTGTGGTTCTCAAAGTAAATATTGCTTGTTGTTGCAGTAGGTGTTATTTAAGGCAGATTTGCCTCTGGACTGCTGCTTTAAACCCCTGTTTCAGGTGACCCCTTCCTTGGCCGGTAGGTCAAGAATCCAATGGACCAGACCATTGACCATATTTTTTTCCTGCATTGTATTTGTTATATTGAGGTCTTTGTTGGGTTGTCATACCCATCTTTTTGTTTTTGTTTTTTTTATCTTTGATGTACTTATTCCCATGTACTTGCTTAGAGAAAAAATAAAATCTTCCTAACAATTGGATACACAGGTTGAGGGCAACAAAGGAATCTCGTCCATTTCTAATTTCTTATATATGTATATCAAAGAGTAACAACGTGAACTTATTTATATCTAAACCTTATTATCCATGGCGATGTTTTTGCATTGTCTTGCTCCCAGCTAGTTCTTGATATATTATTTGAAGTTTGTGAAAATATCAGTACGTACTATGTAAAAAAATGAACAATGATTAAGTACACACGTGCACATGCAAACACAATGAGAACACCATGTATTGATTGATAAATCAGTCAAATTATGCAGGACCCAGGCATGATTGTTGGTCAAGAAGCAGGCAAGATGAGCATACAACAAACTCCATCTATCAGGGTGTTCCCCAGAAACAAAGAAAGCCAGCACATCTTTTAATAGTCAATGCATGCATATGATATTCAAGTCTATTATGTGAACCACTTTTTCTACTATCTTTTCTTTATTGAACATTTAAATTGAGACAATTGGAATCTTGACAACTTTGATGACAGGCTGAACAACGTGCAAACGTAAGTGATAAAAATAATGTTCAGAAAACATGCTTGTTGTACAGGAGTTGAAGCATTACGCAGTAAAAAGTGAAATTAAAGTGCCTGAACATTGTGAACAGGTAAAGTAGAAGAGATGATTTCTGCAACGTATCGAACAAAAGAAAAGAAAAGATCATTTCAATTTATCTTTTCGTAATACACATAATCTCATTCATTTACAAGTATAAATGGCAAATATTTTCGTTCTCTTTTCATAATTAATGACAAAACTGTATGTACATGATGTTGCATTAATGTGTCTTCCTGGCTAGTGGTTCAAGATGTTGAGAAGGGAAACTCTACTTTTGATTAGGCGCCTAAACAGGCACTCAAGTCCTCCTTCAAGATCTTCAGCAATTGATTCCAATTTCCCCAGCAAGTTATGCACATTCTCAACGTGCTTGATATAATCTGATTTGCTTGTGTTGTGACTAATAAGGGAGTGTAATGCAGCATCCACCTTCTCAAATTCAGATGTCTCTGTTTCTTCATTTTCACATGCTACTCTTTTGGGGTGGACCAACTTAGAACCCAGCGACCAGGTGTTTAATTTTGACTGCAACTTCGTCCCGCAATGTGGGACAACAAGGATTCAAATACAGTGAGAGTGAGCTGCTTCTATTTCTCTCAATGTGCTAACCATCGCCAGAGTATCACTGCTTTTGTCAGCCTGCTTACCTTCCATGCCCTTTAAGGCTTCTGGATTGCCTTTTTGACAACCTTCCTAGAGCCAAGAATTTCCTAACCTCCCTTTCGAGCCCCATGATGTCACCTCCTGACCTTCTGCGCATAATTGATTGAAGTTCGCGTGCGCATTCTTTTGTATGTATCAAGGCATCCTTGGCTGCACTACACACGTCCAATAGCCTGAGAGATCCATCCAAAAGCTCTTCTACCCATCTGTCAGGACACCTTTGGACAAAGGGCGCCTTGCATTGGGGCAACTGAAGCAACTTTTCAACACAATCGTGCAAATCCTGAAGGCCAATTAGTTTGCCGCTTAAGGATGATGAGGAAAGAAGAGGGCGCATCAGAAGCCTCCAATCTGCATAAATGCTCATTGCATTGTAGAATGAGAGGGTGTGGTCTGGTTGGGAAGCTATTGGAGCGAGCATGGTAATGGGATTTTTGGTTGAGAGGAGATGAAGAGGCCATCTTTTTCTACTCACAGAAGAGAAAGGCCTGCTAGGAGTTGAATGTTCAAATCAGTCTACAAAATTAATTTGCCATCCTTCTATTGGCATCTGCTGAATATATACTAACAGGTAGAGGGAGAACAAGAGAATCTCATCATCTTCAACTCGATTGAGTAATAACATGATTTCGATTTGGATCTAAATGCAATACCAAGCAATGTTTATGCAATGTCTCCCCACCAACTAATTATCAACTATATTTTAATTTTCTAAAATCACCTCGGTATCTTAATTAAGGTTGGCATGACATAATATGTTGTGCCCTGTTACATAAAATATGCAACACACCGGTGGTACGTAGCATCCACCCTTCTTCAAATTCAGATGTCTCTGTTTCTTCATTTTCACATGCTACTCTTTTGGGGTGGACCAACTTAGAACCCAGCGACCAGGTGTTTAATTTTGACTGCAACTTCGTCCCGCAATGTGGGACAACCAAGGATTCAAATACAGTGAGAGTGACTGCTTCTATTTCTCTCCATGTGCTAACCATTCGCCAGAGTATCACTGCTTTTGTCAGCCTGCTTACCTCCCATCCCCTCTTTAAGGCTTCTGGATTGCCTTTTGACAACCTTCCTAGAGCCAAGAATTTCCTAACCTCCCTTTCGAGCCCCATGATGTCACCATCCTGACCTTCTGCGCATAATTGATTGAAGTTCGCGTGCGCATTCTTTTGTATGTATCAAGGCATCCTTGCTGCACTACACACGTCCAATAAGCCTGAGAGACTCCATCCAAAAGCTCTTCTACCCATCTGTCAGGACACCTTTGGACAAAGGGCGCCTTGCATTGGGGCAACTGAAGCAACTTTTCAACACAATCGTGCAAATCCTGAAGGCCAATTAGTTTGCCGCTTAAGGATGATGAGGAAGAAGAGGGCGCATCAGAAGCCTCCAATCTGCATAAATGCTCATTGCATTGTAGAATGAGAGGGTGTGTCTGGTTGGGAAGCTATTGGAGCGAGCATGGTAATGGATTTTTTGGTTGAGAGGAGATGATGAGGCCATCTTTTTCTACTCACAGAAGAGAAAGGCTGCTAGGAGTTGAATGTTCAAATCAGTCTACAAAATTAATTTGCCATCCTTCTATTGGCATCTGCTGAATATATACTACACAGTAGAGGGAGAACAAGAGGAATCTCATCATCTTCAACTCGGATGAGTAGTAACATGATTTCGATTTGGATCTAAATGCAATACCAAGCAATGTTTATGCAATGTCCTCCCCACCAACTAATTATCAACTATATTTAATTTTCTAAAATCACCCTCGGTATCATTAACTTAAGTTTGCATGACATAATATGTTGTGCCCTGTTACATAAAATATGCAACACACCGGTGGTACGTACGTATGTGTTCATTAATTTTCTAAAATCATCTCTTCCAATACAAACAAAAGGCATTAGCCATTCTGCCAAGCTCAGCTGGCCTGCCTCTCCGGGAGACAAGAGGGCCCTGTCACTCCGTGCACAAATGTATCATATACACATATATAGCTGTGTGGTTTGTGTTTCATTAATTGCAGTCATTATCTCTATTTTCATAACTTTTCATTTAATTATTAGTTTTTCAGATTCATCCCTCGGAGTTTCCCAAAAAAAAATAAATAAAGAAAAAAAAAAATCAATTACAAGAGAGGGGAGGAACAATGGATGAAAATGGTGTGAAGGGACTTTGGTGATGATGAAATTGTTAGTGACTCAAAGTACGGACACAAATGACTAAAGAAAAATTCCTGTTGGTCAAAAACAATCAAACGCGCGCATCCAAGGTCACATGCTTAAACAGCCATTCACTCTCAAAATCTATTCAAATACAACTTCGATACTTGATTAAACACGGGTTTTGCCAAAAAAAAAAAAATGAAAATCTTGAAACTTACTGGATGACTATGAATAAAAACTCAAAGAGTTGGAGACATAAACATAACAAAAATTCACGTTTAGTCGAAAGCCATCAAATGTTTCCAAGGTCACCAATACCCACCACAAAAAAAAAAAAAAAAAAAAAAAAAAAAAAAACCCTTCATTTAAACAAATTATAATTCAAATACAATTTTCATGCATGATTAGACACGGCTTTTGCAAAAAAAAAAAGAAAAGAAAAAGAAAGAAAGTCTTAGAAATGACTGAATATCTATAATAAAAACTCAAGAGCAAGGAGACATGACCTTAACCTAAATTTTAAGTAAGCCAAAAGCCCTCAAACCTTTCCAAAGTCATCATGCTTAAACAATTCTTCACATAAGTAAAACAAAAAACAAAATCAATATTTTTTAAAATTAAATAAAATTTAAAACTAAAATACCTTAAATTTACTGTATCCTATAACTCATGTATCCAAAAAAAAAAAAAAAGCAATTCCAAGAGAGTGGGAGGAATAATGGATGAGAAAGGTATGAGGGGACTTATGGTGATGATTCTTGGGGATTATACCATAAATTTGAAGTTGTAACATGTTGACTTTATAAATTGTAATAAATAATGATTATTATTTATTGAATATATATTTGAGCTTATTGCATATAATTTTTTGTATGATATTTATGATTATCCCCATATAAAAGATCTAGAGAATGCATTGGATATGGTCTATGGGTGTGAGTAAGGTTGTAGTCACACAATGTCTAGGACCATAAGCCTTGTATTCTGAAAATCATTTGTTCGCAATTATGAAGGAACTAGACATTCTATTAGTATTAATAAAACTGTTACGCATCAATTATGTGATTTACCTTTATCAGGCAAAGATGATACTTTAGAATTGATGTGTAGGTGTGTAGGATGGTAAACACTGAACGGACCGGTAGTTATCTTCCATAAAAAATATTGTCTTTGGGAAAAAAACAATAACTCTCAGACTATTTATACTTGTGATTCTAAATCTTGAGAGAAAGTGAACTCAGATGTAGAGTGTCTTCACTTTGATGCATTGGAGATTGAGGCCTTGAATAAGGTCAACATTATCTTTATTTTGGGTGATCACATGTAGCATCGTGAGAAGAGTTTTACTTAATAAGGAATCTAAATCCTTTTATTAAAGAAGGATAAGAAGTCTCCCATTGAATAAGATTTTATTCAGTATTATTTTCAAGTCTTTGATCAAAACATTTTGGTAAGGTTAACTCTAAAATATGTACCTAGCGAGTTAATGCTCATAGGAGAGATAATAACAAGAGAATAAAAATCCAGTACACAAGGATTAAGAAGTAGAGAATATAGTATGACAGTATCACATGCAGTTACAATTATGTAGTAGCTTTAATTGTAATTAAATAATGATTTGGGATAATCATAGACTATTTGAGCTGGAGATATTTTTCTCTTTAAGTCCATCACTAAGCTATTGTAAATTTTCCCAAAATAGTCATATTATTTATTTATTGGATATGTTATTTTATTTATTAAAATATGGGCCAAAGGAAAAAACTATACAAAGAAAGAAATAAATGAGAAGCTCGGCTTGGAATAAAACTCAAGCTCACTGCTTAAAGTGACGCATAGGCCAGGGATTAAGTCCCTAGCCTTATGCGTTAACTCCACAAGGTGGAGGCTAGGGTTTTGCAAACTCTAGCTGTCCACCGCTCTCTTGCAATCTCACATTGCTTTTGTTAATTCTCTGATACTCTTTTTAAGGATATAAATAGAGGACCTTATAACTCAGACAAAAACACTCCAATACAGTTA
>FXXK01000596.1:166029-177442 GCA_900184695.1 Betula pendula | reverse complement strand
GCATCCACCTTCTCAAATTCAGATGTCTCTGTTTCTTCATTTTCACATGCTACTCTTTTGGGGTGGACCAACTTAGAAACCAGCGACCAGGTGTTTAATTTTGACTGCAACTTCGGCCCGGCAATGTGGGACAACAAGGATTCAAATACAGTGAGAGTGACTGCTTCTATTTCTCTCAATGTGCTAACCATCGGCAGAGTCTCACTGCTTTTGTCAGCCTGCTTACCTCCCATGCCCTTTAAGGCCTTCTGGATTGCCTTTTTGACAACCTTCCTAGAGGCCAAGAATTTCCTAACCTCCCTTTCGAGCCCCATGATGTCACCTCCTGACCTTCTGCGCATAATTGATTGAAGTTCGCGTGCGCATTCTTTTGTATGTATCAAGGCATCCTTGGCTGCACTACACACGTCCAATAGCCTGAGAGATCCATCCAAAAGCTCTTCTACCCATCTGTCAGGACACCTTTGGACAAAGGCGCCTTGCATTTGGGGCAACTGAAGCAACTTTTCAACACAATCGTGCAAATCCTGAAGGCCAATTAGTTTGCCGCTTAAGGATGATGAGGAAGAAGAGGGCGCATCAGAAGCCTCCAATCTGCATAAATGCTCATTGCATTGTAGAATGAGAGGGTGTGGTCTGGTTGGGAAGCTATTGGAGCGAGCATGGTAATGGGATTTTTGGTTGAGAGGAGATGATGAGGCCATCTTTTTCTACTCACAGAAGAGAAAGGCCTGCCTAGGAGTTGAATGTTCAAATCAGTCTACAAAATTAATTTGCCATCCTTCTATTGGCATCTGCTGAATATATATTACAGGTAGAGGGAGACAAGAGGAATCTCATCATCTTCAAAACTCGATGAGTAGTAACATGATTTCGATTTGGATCTAAATGCAATACCAGCAATGTTTATGCAATGTCTCCCCACCAACTCATTATCAACTATATTTAATTTTCTAAAATCACCTCGGTATCTTAACTTAAGGTTTGCATGACATAATATGTTGTGCCCTGTTACATAAAATATGCAACACACGAGTGGTACGTATATGTTTCATTAATTTTCTAAAATCATCTCTTCCAATACAAACAAAGGCATTAGCCTTTCTGCCAAGCTCAGCTGGCCTGCCTCTGCGGGAGACAAGAGGGCCCTGTCACTCGTGCACAAATGTATCATATAATGATCATAGCTGTGTGTATGTGTTTCACTAATTGCAGTCAGATTATGTCTGAAAAATATTCATAATTATTGTATGCTTGCATATGCATTTCTTTCAAAATTCTTATATATGAGTAGAGGGTGTAACTTTAATATTAATGTTATTGATATCTATGGTACCAACTAGGTATGACTCAATGAGTTGCGCTAGCTGTCCAATACTGGCCTGTACATTCTTGAGGATGATCAAGAGTGGACTATTTTATTGGTGTTTATCATAACAAGGGGAAAGAGGTGAAAGACTTCCAACAGAGTAGGCAAATCCCCTATAATTATTCAATTTGACTATTATCAACTTTTTTTTTTTTTTTGGTCATTAATTAAGGCTACTCTGTTGACTATTATCAACAGAGTAGGGAACCACTCCAACAGTACTAGTGTTCTCTCTAACCGTGTTGTGGAATGCCGTGAATTATCAAGTGTTGAGTGTGGGGAGTAACCTTTTGTCTTTTCCAAATTGGTTTTGGACTCTTCTTGGTTTTCTTCTCTAAGCGGATGTTGGAGTACTTGTTGTCTAGCCGACTTTCTCCAAGAAACTTGTATCAGAGCTTGGGTAGAGTTTCGCTCTTTTGTGTGAGAGTGAGATTTAAGTGTATTAAGCTTTGAGTTTAAATGATTTTATCTCTACTACTCTTTGTACTCCATCTTTGGTTGGTGAATTTTCTCCGAATTGTCTCTGCCAGTAAATGTAGGCTTATTAAGCCGAACCACTTAAATCTTGGTGTCTTGTGTGTTTGGTTTATTCTCTATTTTGCTTCTTTGAGGATCCTAAATTTCTTTTTGTCACAAGAAACTAATATCAGAGCTTGGGTTCTTTATTTTGCGGGATAGCTTACGTAAAATTTGAAGTAGAAAAGTTTGATGGTCAGAATAGTTCAGTCTTTGGCACATCAAGATGCATACTTTCTTTCGACAACAAGGTTTGGAGAAGATTTTAGGTGGCAAAGCTCCATCAACATCATCAAGTGAGAAAATCGAGGAACTTGAAGAAAAAGCTCACAATTCAATTTTGTTCTCTCTTTTAGACGGAGTTTTGAGAGAAGTCGCCGATGAAAAAACTCAATTTTGTTGTCTCTTTCAAATGGAGTTGTGAGAGAAGTCGCTGAAGAAAAAAATGCCGTTGGACTTTAGAAGAAGCTAAAAAGTTTGTACATGAATAAGTCTCTCACTAACCGTTTGTTTATGAAGCAACAGTTATATACCCTTAAGATGCTGGAAGGTACGTCTCTTAGTAATCATCTTTATTAATTTAATAAAATTCTTATAGACTTGAAAAATATTGATATTCAAGTTGATGATAAGGATCAAGCCTTGATTTTGTTATGTTCACTACCTGAGTTTTTTTGATAATTTCATTAATTCAATGTTATATAGTAGATATACCATCTCGTTAGAAGACGTTAAGTCTTCTTTGAATTCTATGGAGTTAAGAACAAGATTAAATAAGAATGGTAATGATAATTAGGTAGAGGGTTTATTTGTTAAGGGTCATTCGGAAAATTTCTCTAATTCAAGAGGTCAATCCAGTGAAAGAGACTCAGATAAAGGAGGTCGATCGTAGTCCAACTCGAAAAATAATGTTAAATGTTACTATCGCAAAAATTATGGGCATTACAAATATGAGTGTTCGAAGTTGAAAAATAAAAAGGAGGGTGATAAGCCAAGTTACTCTTCTGTGGCTTGTGTTGTCGAAGAAAATTCTGAGGGTTCAGAATTTGTCCTTACAGTTACTATTTATGATGGTCATTTTAACAAGTGGGTCCTTGATACTGCATGTACATTTCATATCTCCCCTAAAAGGAATTGGTTTACTAACTATGACTCAATCAATGGTGGTACAATCTTGATGGGAAACAATATTGCCTGCAAGATTGTTGGTATCAATACAATTAGAATAAGGATGCTGACGTAGTAGAAGACTTGGTAAACAAAATCAAAAGCGTCTGCGTCTTCGGATTAAAAAAATAAAACAAGCCCACATGCTTAAAAGTAACAAACTTCGTAGAATGTTTGAGAGAAAACCTCTGATTGATAAATATTCAATTGGTTGATAATTTACAGTGCAAATTCATATATAAATACTAGTAGAAAACTTGAAAAGCAAGTAGTCATAATCCTAGTAGAACAAATAAACTTAATCCTAATAAGGAATGAAATAATTACAATCCTAGAAAGGGAAATAAATAAATACAATCCTACGAAGGAAAGAAAATAAAGTCTTAATGGAGATAAAATAAAATAAAATCTCCAACTTGTAGTCATGTTGGCCATTAATGCGCCAACCGTGAGGATCTTCTAGGACGTTCCTTCTCGGGCTCTCGGGATGAACCTTCGAAGATAGCCTCTCGGGAAATAGGCTCGGATCGGGACAGAGGGGCTCAGATCCGCAGATAGGATCGAGATTACTAAGGTCAGGACTATTAAGGTCGGGGTTATTAAAGTCGAGACTACTGTAGCGTCCTACATCATATGCATGATGGGATTGTTAAGGACTTTGACGAATGTTCGACATATACCAGATTTGAAGAAAATCTTATTTCTTTGGGTACTTTGGACACCTTTGGATATAAGTATTCTGGTGAAGGTGAACTCATTAGGGTTAGTAATGGCTCATTGGTTGTAATGAAAAATAACAAGGTTGATGGCTTCTACTTTCGTCATGGCAGTACGATGACAGGTTCGAATGTTGTGTCGTCTTCAGATAATCTAGAGTTAGACACTATCCGGTTATGGCATATATGGTTGGGTCATAGCATGGAGGTGAAGCTTCAACTAGAAGCTTCATAGAGGGTGATCAGCCCGTTACAAATAGCCATGCTTCCAATTCTGATGATGATGATCCACAAGAAAAGCAAGAGACCAATATTGTAACTAGTAGAAGGCAAATTAAGCCGTTGACACATATGGTTATGCAAATTTGGTAGCGTATGCACTTATTGTGCCAAAGGACACTATGGTCCATTAGCCTTTCACTCTTTCAGAAGCTATCACATGTAGTGAGTCTGCATACAGGGGTTTTACCATGAATGGAGAGATTTTGTCTCTTCATAAGAACCAAACACGTGATTTGTTTAAATTTTCAAAATGTTAAGACTGTCAGGTTGAGGAGATCGCTTTATGGCATGAAACAATCTCCGTGACAATGGTACAAGCACTGTATATATTACAGGCAATTTTCATATGGTTCTTTTATTTATTTTGTTGCTCAATGTGAATGTCATGCTTATTGCTACTAAAAGCATGTTTGAGGTTAGGAGATTGAAATCTCTTTTGGGTGATGAGTTTGAAATAAAGGATTTAGGTGTTGCGAAGAAAATCCTTGGGTTTGTGAGTACTTCGTATGATGCACATTTCAGACGCTCATTAGCGTTAGCACTGCAGAGTAAAGAAGATGAGCATTCCATGTCGCATGTACCTTACTCTAGTGCAGTTGGTAGCATCATGTGTGCTATGGTCTACACTCGTCCAGATATTTCACAAACAGTTAGTGTTGTTAGTCCTAGTAAGGTTCATTAGCAAGCAGTGAAATGGATACTCCGTTATTTACAAGGCTCTACAGATATTGGTTTAGTCTTTAACAGAGACAGTGGTATCGATTCTAGTGTCATTGGGTATGTCAATTCTAATTATGTTAGTGATCTAGTTGTTACACAAGGAGATATTACATTGAAGAAAATTGCTACGGCAGAAAATCCAGCAGATATGTTGACTAAACTAGTTCTAGTTCTCAAGTTTAAGCATTGCTTAGGCTTGATTGGTGTTTGTAGTTTATGATTACCCTTAGGGGTTTTGGAGGAGAAGACGTAAGGAAATTTTCATTGAGGACTTGATGAAATTCAAGTCAAGGTGGAGATTGTTGTGGAATGACTTGAATTATCAATTCTTGAGTGTGGAGACCAGTCTTTTGTCTTTTCCAAATGGCATAGACCGAAGAACTCAAGCAAAGTCTAGCCAAAAATGATTTTAGGCTTTTCCCCTACCAATCCTTCACCCCTCTGTCAATGATTGTCTCCCAGTCATTAGAAGGATCAACAATAAGACATCTATCCATCACAACTTTCCAATACGCTAGCAAAAACTACACCGAAAGAATAGATGGTCTCTCCCTTGCATACATCCTCTACAAAAGACATATAGAACATCTCCAATATAACCCCAACTAGCCATCCTTTCCCTTGTTATAAGACGATTCCGAACAGCCAACCAAACAATAAAAGCTTGCCGTGGGATAGGAAGAGAAAACCAAACTAATTTCCACCGGGAAAGGAGCCCTTTTATCTCTTATAGTCTAATATATTGCATTACTCTTATATGCAATATCACCCAAGTCAAAGTAAAGGCGTGGGAACAATGTGAACAGGTAATGGAGAGGAGATGATTTCTCTAAATGAATATAATAGTTTGGATAACAATACACATATAATCTCATTCATTTACAAGTATGAATGGCAAAAATTTTCCTTCTCTTTTCATAATTAATGACAAAACTGTATGTATATATATGATGTTGCACTAATGTTAACTTTCTGGCTAGTGGTTCAAGATGTTGAGAAGGGAAACTCTGCTTTTGATTAGGCGCCTAAACAGGCACTCAAGTCCTCCTTCAAGATCATCAGCAATTGACTCCAATTTCCCCAGCAAGTTATGCACATTCTCAACGTGCTTGATGTAATCTGATTTGCTTGTGTTGTGACTAATAAGGGAGTGTAATGCTGCATTCACCTTCTCAAATTCGGATGTCATTGTTTCTTCATTTTCACATGCTACCCTTTTGGAGTGGACCAACTTAGAAACCAGCGAGCAGCTGCTTAATTTTGATTGCAACTTCAGCCCGGCAATGTAGGACAACAAGGATTCAAACACAGTGAAAGTGACTACTTCTATTTCTTTCAGTGTGCTAACCATTGGCAGAGTCTCATTGCTTTTGTCAGCATGCTTAGCTTCCATGTCCTTTAAGGCCTTCTGGATTGCCTTTTTGACAACCTTCCTAGATGCCAAGAATTTCCTAACCTCCCTTTCGAGCCCCATGATGTCACCTCCTAACCTTCTGCGCATAATTGATTGAAGTTTGTGTGCGCATTCTTTTGTATGTATCAAGGCATTCCTTGGCTGAACTACACACGTCCAAGAGCCTGAGAGATCCATCAAAAGCTCTTCTACCCATCTGTCATTACACCTTTGGACAAAGGTGCCTTGCATTTGGGGCAACTAAAGCAACTTTTCAACACAATCATGCAAATCCTAAAGGCCAATTAGTTTGCCGCTAATTAATGATGATGAGGATGTTAGAATATTTCAAAATTATTTTTATATATAATAATATATAATTATATATATATGTGGGTTTTGGAACGTTTTAAATTGAAAATATTAAGGAGCATTAAATGATGAGAGTTCCATTGGGGAAGGAGTTGGTCATGATCATTCAATCTGGTGATTTGATCTAGACCATATAATACTTTTTTGGTAGATCCAGATGTTGGATTTACTGGATCATTAGTAAAGCTAATTGTAAGATAAGATTAAGTTTGATCTAATGGTTGAGATTAATCTAACGGTTATAATGAAGTATCTGTTAAAATAGCAGTTTATTACAGTAATTGATAGCAGTTTATCACTGTTATAAAAGAGTTATTTACTGATATTGAATAACTGATGGATAATAACTGTTGTATCAATGAAACTGCTGCAGTTATCAAAGATCTTATCTTTTATTTTGTATCTGATAATATCTTATCTCTTCCCATGTTTTCTCATGGAGAATAAATTATCTCTTCATCTTCTTCTCTGAGATATCTTACATACGTTAAAAATTTTCTGTATCTGTGTCTCTTGCAAGGATAGAAAAATCTAAGGATATTTGGTTTTAGTTTTCGTTTGTGCAAGACGCAACTAAAACAACAGATGTTTCTGGGCTCCATTGTATCCTGGAGCGATATTTGCTTGTAACCCATTTGCATACCTTTTTTCTGGTGGAGGCAAATAATTTCTTAAGAAAAGCGACAACGTAACGTGCCTTAGGAGCACTTCAATTTTCTTCCTTCTATTGTATTTTATTTCATACAACATTCTTAAGAAATTATTCTGCTTCAATGGCACCACAATCTCTGAAAGAACTTGCTGTGGATTTCATCAAACTTGATCGATTTGATGGAACCTCCTTCAAACGTTGGCAGAAGAAGATGCACTTCCTACTTGCTGGTCTCAGGGTGGCTTATGTTCTCACCACACCAAAGCCGGTAGCACATGACAATGAGACAATTACTGATACTCGAACAAGGATGAAGTGGGAGCAGGATAACTACATCTGCAAGGGCCACATCTGCAATGCTATGGTGGATTCACTATTCGACATCTACCAAAGCAAATCAACAGCCAAAGATGTCTGGGATGCACTCGAGGCTAAGTATCTTTTAGAAGATGCTACAAGTAAGAAGTTTCTGACCTCTAAATTTATGAATTATAAAATGGTTGATACTAGACCTGTTGTTGAACAGTTTAATGAAATTCTGCATATTTTGAGTCAATTTGGTCAGCATAACATGAAGATGGATGAGGAAATTGCTGTCTCATCCATCATTGACAAACTTCTTCCTTCCTAGAAAGATCAGAGGAAAATTCTGAAACATAAAAAAGAAGAAATAATTGTTGATCAGTTAGGCCAGCATTTTCAGATTGAGAAAGAATTGAAACTCAAAGAAAAATGCATATGGTGGAGGAAGGGACTTCTACAAAAAAGCATTTTCAGAACAAAAAGCCCAATCAGAAGAAGAGGAAGAACTTTAAGAACCAGAACCATGAGAAGAATACAAAGGATGGTTGTTACCATTGTGGTAAGCCATGCCACTTTAAGAGGGACTGCCGTTTTTTGAAAAAGAAACAGCAGACTTCTTACTCAAAAGAGTTTGTGGCAATGATCTCTAAGATTTGCATGATTGAAGAAGATGGTTCATGGTAGGTTGACTCCTGTGCAACAAAACATATCTGCAAATATATGAGTTTGTTTAAGACCTTTGAGACAGTGGAAGATGGCTGTATTCTTTTTATGGGAAATTCTTCTACTACCACTGTCAAAAGCAAAGGAATAGTGAATCTTGAATTCACTTCTGAAAAAGTTTTATCTTTAACTGATATGTATTATGTACCTGAAATTAGGAATAACCTTGTGTCTAGAGGTTTTAAGTCTGTCTTTGAGTCAGATCAATTTGTTCTGACCAAAGGGGGGGCTTTTGTTGGGAAAGGTTATTTGTTTGAGGGTATGTTCAAACTGAATTTGATCAATAAAGTTGCTAATTCTGCTTATTTGATTGACTCATGTTCTTTATGGCATAATAGATTATGTCATATTAATACTAGAAGAATGCATGATATGACTGTTTTAGATTTAATTCCTAAATCTGTTGATGATATGGTTGATAAATGTAGAATTTGTGTGCAAACGAAGATCACCAGAAAACCTTTTTCTAAAATTGATAGATCTTCTTTTTTGTTACAACTTGTTCACAGTGATGTTTGTGATATGCATAGCAATCCTACAAGAGGAGGCAAAAAGTATTTTGTAACCTTCATTGATGATTTTTCAAAATTTTGTTATGTTTATCTTATGTTTTCAAAAGATGAAGTTCTGAAAAATTTTAAAGTTTACAAAACAGAAGTTGAAAATCAATTGGATGTCAGAATTAAATGCTTTAGATCTGATAGGGTAGGAGAATATTATTTTCCTTCTTATTGTGAATCTATAGGCATTATTCATAAAACATCCATTGCTTATACTCCACAACAAAATGGAGTTGCAAAAAAAAAAAAAAATAGAACTTTAGTTGAAATGGTAAATGCCTTGCTTTATAATTCTGGATTAAACAAAAGTTTTTGGAGAAAAGCTATTCTTACTGCGTGTTATATTTTAAACAGAATACCACATAAAAAATCCAAGGTTACTCCATATGAATTATGGAAGAAAAGAAAACTCAACCTTAATTATTTTAAGGTGTGGGGGTGTAGGGCTATTGTCAGATTACCTGAACCAAAAATCAGGAAATTGGGACAAAAAGCTATTGAATGTATTTTCTTGGGTTATGCTCAACACAGTAAGGGTTATAGATTCTTAGTTGTTGAACGTAATCTTCTGTTAAGGTAAATACTATTATAGAATCCAGAGATGCAGAATTTTATGAATATAGGTTCACATCAATTTCATCTTGTAATGATAAGATGGTGGAACATATAAGAAATAACATTGAATCTGGTGAGCCAAATGAACCTTCTGAAATAAGGATGAGTAAAAGAATGAGAAAAAAAAAATCATTTGGACCAGATTTCATTGTTTATTTGGTTGAGGGATCTAGAGATTCATCTTGTAAACAAAAGATGATTTCACCTAATTTAGAATTGGATCCTTTGACATATGAAGAGGCTATGAAGTCTCAAGATTCTACATTTTGGAAGGAAGCCATTAATGATGAAATGGATTCTATAATAGATAATAATACGTGGAAATTAGTAGATTTACCCCTTGGTTCCACTCCTAGGTTGTAAATGGATTTTTAGAAAGAAATTGAAGGTAGATGGAACCATAGAGAAATTCAAAGCAAGGTTAGTTGCTAAAGGTTTTAAACAAAAAAAATGTTTGGATTATTTTGATACTTATGCCCCAGTTGCTAGGATTGCTACCATTAGAACATTGATTGCATTGGCATCTATTTATAATTTTGATATTCGTCAAATGGATGTTAAAATTGCGTTTTTAAATGGTGAGCTTGAAGAAGAGATTTATATGTATCAGCCTAAGGGATTTATTTTACCAAATCAAGAAAAGAAAGTTTGTAAATTGGTAAAATCCATTTATGGTCTTAAGCAAGCTCCCAAGCAGTGGCATGAAAAGTTTAACAAAGCTGTGATTGCAAATGGTTTTAAAATTCATGATTCTGATAAATGTGTTTATAGTAAGTTTTATAAAAATCAAGAAGTCATTATTTGTTTATATGTTGATGACATGTTGATTTTTGGAACTGATTTTGAGAGTATAGAAAATACCAAGAAATTTTTGTCTTCAAGTTTTGATATGAAAGATTTGGGTATTGCTGATGTGATTCTTGGTATTAGAATTATCAAGAATAATGATTGTTTAATTCTTACTCAATCACATTATATTGAAAAGGTTCTTAAAAGGTTTAATCAATTTGATTGTAAACCTATTACTACACCTTTTAAAGCTAGCATGAAACTCTATCCTAATACTAGAAGAGCTATAGACCAATTGGAATATGCTAGAGTTATTGGTTGTTTGATGTATGCAATGACATGTACTAGACCTGATATTGCTTATGCAGTTGGTAAAATGAGTAGATATTGTAGCGCCCCATATTTTAATCTGTCGTTTATGTTGCCTTAATTTAATATTAAGGTTGGATTATAAATTTATATATGGCACGGTGATGATTTTTGATGAATCTATATGATTACATGAATGTTTATCATATATATATTGACTGGTAGATTTTAATTCATGAGCCATGAATTAATGGGTAGTAATATTATATGAGTTCTAATAATATTACTGGGTGATTTAATAGATATAATAAATTTAATTAGACCTATTGGGTATTCAATGTATTGATTATGATTAAATAGATGTTAATATTATTAGTATGATAATATTAAATGTGGGATGTGACGCCCAAGAAAAATAATTATTTATGACCATAAAAATACCCGATTCTTACTATGAAGTTAATCACTATATATGTAGTGTGTATAGAACACATGGTAGCAATTTAGAGTCTATTAAAACACTTTTTAGACTCTAATACAATGGAAAGTGTAAATAAATTTTAAACTAAAATAAGTCAAACGAACTCCGATTTGATTAATTCAAAATTCGGAATACTCGTCTCGTAGTTCTCTATCTATACGTAATGTTTATAGAACATATGGTAAAAATTTGGAGTCTATTGGAACACTTTTAGACTCTAGTACAATGGAAAGTGTAAATGGACTTTAAACTAAAAATAATGAAAATAGGGTCAAACGAACTCCGATTTGGTTGATTCAAAAGCAAAAATACTCGTCTCATAGTCCTCTATCTACCCTCCAAATTTCATGATTTTCAGATTTTGGGAAGGGGACGAAAAGTTGTCCAAACCACCCAGCACGGTGGCTGGACGAAAATCAATAGAAAGACAAAAAAATACAATAAAA
>FXXK01000596.1:112971-165841 GCA_900184695.1 Betula pendula | reverse complement strand
TATTGGATAAATGCATGGGAGGGGGCTGCACCTAGCCTCACGTCACTCTCCTTATGGCTTTCATACCTTCAGAATGAATTGTTGATAGGTTAAATGAATTGCAATGAATTATTAGTGTATAGATAAGATCCTTCATGATTACAAAAACAACAAATTTCCCCTCTCTTAATAGCCGGCCATGTGCATGAATTTACCCTATCCATTGGATCAAAAATAATAGGAAAATCTTGGCCATTCATTTCTTTATAAAAAGGAAGCATAGCCTTGTGATTTTCACTCTTAAAGGCAACACACACACCCACGGCAAAGAGAGAAAAGAGAGAAAAGAGAGAGAGAGAAAGAAGAATAAAGCTAAGTCTCATCCGTGGTTTTTTTAGGTAAGTGATTAAAGTTACAAGTTTTCATTTTTACTTTAAATGCATAGTTTTATATCTGGAGAATATTTTAAGCAAAGTTTTAAACTCTATTTTTATATATATTGTTTATTTAAATTATCAAAACACCGTTATAATGCTCAAGTTTAATTATATGTTCCATAAATGTGCCGTTACGCTACCCAAAGTTTTAAAACATTTTTAACATTAGTTATACTAATGTTGTTACTCTGCCAAAATTTTACAAAGATATTATATAAATTATTCATAATTATGCCGTTATGCCGCCCATGTGTTTTTAAAATACTATATCCATTATTTATAGTAATGGAGTTACTATATCCATTTTATGCAAAAATATTAAGCCTTTAGCATACTAATGCTGTTATAATGTCCATTTTATTTTAATAATATTTTGGCATTAACTACATAAATGCCATAAAAATATGTAATAATGCTAATACCTTTTTTATATGCCGTAATAATGTCTAGGTAAAATTAAGGAACTAAAATAAATAAAGGGCGTAATAGGATGTAATTAAATTCCTAGTTAATGAAAAGCTTAAATTAAATTGCAGTATTTGTCTGTGACGTATTTATATCTGCAGCCTATAAAAACTGTAAGTATTTATACTTACTGAGGAATGATACTGATTTTAATAATATAATGATTGCAGATTTATTTATTGACTGCCTAAAACTGTTTGCGTGTGATTGATGCATATTGTGAATACTGTTGTGACTAATAAATATGTTAATAACAAAGCTGGTGAGTAGCAGGAGGAGATGGGCTGCCAGTGGGACCTTAGACTCCCGTGAAAGATTTAATAATAACAACGCTGAGACCAAAGTTTTTCAGCAAGAAACAAATAAGCTTTATATGGAGGGGAGGAACGGCTCCCAAAAATATCTGCTAACCGAGTAACGGCTCATCACGAGAGGAGTGAAAGAAAAGAAATAAAACTTGCATTTAAAACTGTCATTTCATCTCATTATTATTTTCTTGCTTTAGACATATATGTATCTATGTGTTTCGTTGTTATGGGCTGTGGAATGCATATATATANAAAAGGGCGTAATAGGATGTAATTAAATTCCTAGCTAATGAAAAGCTTAAATTAAATTGCAGTATTTGTCTGTGACGTATTCATATCTGCAGCCTACAAGAACTGTAAGTATTTATACTTACTGAGGAATGATACTGATTTTAATAATATAATAATTGCAGATTTATTTATTGACTGCCTAAAACTGTTTGCGTGTAATTGATGCATATTGTGAATACTGTTGTGACTAATAAATATGTTAATAACAAAGCTGGTGAGTAGCAGGAGGAGATGGGCTGCCAGTGGGACCTTAGACTCCCGTGAAAGATTTAATAATAACAAAGCTGAGACCAAAGTTTTTCAGCAACAAACAAATAAGCTTTATATGGAGGGGAGGAACGGCTCCCAAAAATATCCGCTAACCGAGTAACGGCTCATCACGAGAAGAGTGAAAGAAAAGAAATAAAACTTGCATTTAAAAATGTCATTTCATCTCATTATTATTTTCTTGCTTTAGACATGTATGTATCTATGTGTTTCGTTGTTATGGGCTGTGAAATGCATATATATATTTATGGCTGAGGTTATATTATTTACTAGCTTTTTCATATGTTTATCTTATCAGCTATGTTAAATGGTTTCTGTTTGGAAATCTCTTTAGCTGATTTTATAATCATGTGAAGATGTTATTTTCATAAGTGTGATAACTAATGAAATCAGTAATCCTTATATTTATTAAAAGCAGTTGACTCACTAAATTCCACAGTGTGATGCAGGACTTGAGGCTGAAGATGAAGAACTTTTTTGTTGATTTGGATGGTGGATTGATTGTCTGCTGTGTTTGTGATGCTAGTATTTGAAGAGCTAGTTTAATTGATTTATGTTTTATATATTTATATTCTATTTTCGTTGTATTCGTATTATGACATTAACTTAGCTTAGGATTTGTATTATCTAATTGTATAAGCTTGATGTGGCAACTGTTTGCCATCTGTGGCACTCATGTTGTTTTGTATGTCTTGTATAATCTGATTTGTATTTTGACATATGTTATAATATTTTGTGGAATGAGGTATTTCAGTCAGCTCTGTTGTGTGATCTGAGGTATTCCTAGGTGTTTTAAAAGAAAAAAAATATTTTCCGCTGCGAGATTAGAACTCTGAGGTAGTAACGTCACGTGGAAACCGAAGGTTTCTGCTTACGGTTTTATTGATCTAAAACTGGGGCGTTACAGATATACTAGCAACCCTAGTCATATTCATTGGAATGTTGTACACAGGATTCTTAAATATTTAAAGAATACCATAAATTATGGTATATAGTGCAGTGGGTATCCTACAGTCTTGGAAGGATATACAGATGCTAGTTGGATCACAGATAACGATTATCACAAATCAACCAGTGGATGGATATTCATCCTTGGTTGAGGAGCTATCTCTTGGGGTTCTAAAAAACAAACCCTTGTTACAGACTCTACTATGGCAGCAGAGTTTGTAGCTTTGGCTTCTTGTAGCAAAGAAGCGGAATGGTTAAGGAATTTATTAATGGAAATTCTTGTATGGCCTAAGCTTATGCCACCTGTATCTTTACATTGTGATAGTCATGCCACACTATCACGGGCTTATAGTCATATTTATAATGGCAAATCCAAGCATATTAGTTTAAGGCATAGTTATGTAAGGCAATTACTCACTGATGGAGTAATTACAATTGATTTTGTGAGATCTATTCAAAATTTGGCAGATCCATTGACTAAAGGACTTGCAAGGGATTTGGTGTGAAAAACATCAAAGAGGATGGGATTAAAGCTTTTAGATCACCAATAGTGGAAACTCAACTTAACACTTGAAATACCAAGATCTTGAGTTCAATTTGCAAAAGTACATTATATGTTGTGATCGCAAGCATCACATATTTTATTAGTTTCTAAATTAATAAAACATCCCAAGATTAAGGTGCTTGGAACCTGTAATGTAACAATGGAGGTTGTGTATTATGCGCTTAATAGGTTTATAACAGATTTTGTTGAAGTGTTTTATTGCAGGGCACTTCTGATAAGCTTACCTATATGAGTGTCAAAGGTGGTGCCGCCTTCTATGAGACTAAAGCTTTGTCTCTAGAGCGCTCATGAAACCGGGATATAGACACAAGGCCAATCCACATGTCGGCTTATAGAACTACCCAAAGAGAAGAAAAGGCATGTGTGAGATATGTCCGGCTAGTCAAAAAGGATAACTGGTTCAAAGCTTGTCTACCATGATATTCTGATTCGCTTTGACATATTATCACTAAGTGAAGGTTCATATCCTCAAGACACCTTCATTTATGCATAAGTTTTCCTATTCTTGTAAAGTTGTATTTTGATTTTGAAAATGGTGGGGGATTGTTAGAACATTTCCAAAAATTATTTATTTATTATATATATATATATATATAATATTATATTATATATATATATATGTATGTATATATATATATTATTGGGGTTTTGGAATGTTTTAAATTGAAGATATTAAGGAGCATTAAATGATAAGAAGTCTCATTGGGAAAGGAGTTGGTCATGGATCATTCAATCTGGTGATTTGATCTAGACCATATGACACTTTTTTGGTAGATCCAGATGTTGGATTTACTGGATCGTTAGTAAAGCTAATTGTAAGATAAGATTAAGCTTGATCTAATGGTTGAGATTAATCTAACGGTTATAATGAAGTATCTGTTAAAATAGCAGGTTATTACAGTTATTAATAGCAGTTTATCACTGTTGTAAAAGAGTTATTTACTAATATTAAATAACTGATGGATAATAACTGCTGCATCAATGAAACTGCTGCAGTTATCAAAGATCTTATCTTTTATTTTGTATCTAATAATATCTTATCTCTTCCCATGTTTTCTCCTAAAGAATAAATTATCTCTTCATCTTCTTCTCTGAGATATCTTACCTACGTTAAAAAATTTTTGTGTCTGTGTCTCAAGGATAGAAAAATGTGAGGGTATTCGGTTTTAGTTTTCGTTTGTGCAAGACGCAACTAAAACAACAGAGGTTTCTGGGCTCCATTGTATCTGGAGAGATATTTGCTTGTAACCCATTTGCATACCTTTTTTTGTGGGGGCAAATAATTTCTTAAGGAAAGCCTTAGGAGCACTTCATTTTTCTGCCTTCTCTTGTATTTTAATTCATACAACGGAGGAACATGAGGGCGCATCACAAGCCTCCAATCTGCATAAATGCTCATTGCATTGTAGAATGAGAGGGTGTGGTCTTGATGGCAAGCTATTGGAGCGAGCATGGTAATGGGATTTTTGGTTGAGAGGAGATGATCATGAGGCCTCTTTTTCTACTCAGCGAAGAGAAAGGCCTGCCTAGGAGTTGAATGTTCAAATCAGTCTACAAAATTAATTTGCCATCCTTCTATTGGCATCTACTGAATATATATTACAGGTAGAGGAAGACAAGAGGAATCTCATCATCTTCAAAACTTAATGAGTAGTAACATGATTTCGATTTGGATCTAAATGCAATACCAGCATTGTTTATGCAATGTCTCCCCACCAACTCATTACCAATTATATTTAATTTTCTAAAATCACATAAATATCTTGTGCCCTGGTATATAAAATATGCAACACACGAGTGGTGTTGACAGTTGACACCATGTCCTCCAATACAACCATGTACCGTATGCAGGCATATGCATTTCTGTTAAAGTTCTTATATATCCTTATAGCCATAATGGATCAAATTATAATTTCCACAATACAAGCATATTGACACTTTTAAGCATAATAGTTTTGAGAGCAAACAAGTAAAGCAAGTGCACGAAAAAAAATCTGGATAGAACAGCTATTATTGTTTATTGTGTCAGATCGAGGAAACGAAGTCAATGCCATTCGTGTGTTGCATATATATATTATATATACGTTGTCGTGCCACATGTTATTGTTTTATGTGAAGATCCTCCTGTGATTTTTTAGTGTACAAATATGAAATAACTGATAATGAGTTGGAGAGCTGGTGAGACGGAGACATTGCAAAAACATTACCGACATAGCGCGCATTGAGATCCAGATCGAAATCATGTTACAACTAGTACTTGATATTTGAAGAGGATGATAAGATTCCTCATGTTCCCTTACTGCATAATATTAAATCTCCATTTATTCCAAAAGCTTAAATCGATAAGGTAAATTAATCATTTAATTAATAGTTTAACACTACTCCTCACATGTGGATTCAAATTACCCTTTAATTAAGTGATATCCAACACGCGAAATATTTAATTGAAATGAAAAATGAATGATGGACACATGGTTTGAATTCAAGACCTCTACTCTGATATCAAATTTAATCACTTAAACTTTTAGGATAAATTATGACTTAATATGATGTTGAACAGGACGTTGAAGGGGTGGCGGGGTTGTGCGACCTTTTGGATAAGCTGCTTGGGCTCCAAGAGGCCTAGTGTTGTGACCCGCCGGCTTATAATGTTTTTTTTAAAAAAAAAAAATTACATAAAAGCCGTGCATACTACGCTGACACATATACACACAATACAATAACCCTATATATTCGCATATCAAAGTTATTGCATTAGCAGCGGAAACATTTAAAACATATGACAATTTATAACACACTGAACTGACATGAATATCTATATTTTAAAGATTAACATTATGTCAAATATTACATATAAAAGTATGGGCTATACACGTGTCACATGGGCCACCAGCCATTTACATCATAAATGTTTATAGACATACTAAGAATGATGTACACAACCTAGAACCTTCACGTATTGAGCAACCTTGGACGAGAGTTGCACTAAAGGTATCAAAATTGGCTCCACATTTACAAGAGCGTTAATGTTTTTCCCATGCATTACCAATCTTCGTAACCCTCTAAAATCCCTGCACCTATCAACAAATGGTCGTATGCAACTTCTTGAGACAATGTCTTCTTCAAGCAACAGTACTTTTTACATGGGTACACAATAAACCCTAATGTTCGAGAGTTGGTAACTGCAAACCAACAAAACGATTTAACGCCATCCATATACTTTATCCAAGTTCTTTTCATTCTCATCCAACTCTTATCCATTACTTGACTAGGTTATTAAAAATAAAACAAAGTCAAATTATCAGGTTAGGTAGACATAATTGTTTTGATTAACCTCCAAAGTCAAATTTTTTATTCTAAAATTGTTGACCTGGTTTTACCTTAGCCCATATGTTGTTCATGAATCATAAAATGTAAATTATAATAGAAAGCACAAAAATTGTATTAGTAATTCAAAAAGAGTTCCAGGAGAGTATGTACATATAGGCAGCTTAGTAGATTAAAATACAGGTTCAGGGAGGGTAATAAAACTTCAATACAAGCATAGCATATATACACATGCATTTTACTAGGCGATGATCACGCGTACACCATGCATGGTTCATAACATTTTACTAAGTGATCTTTTTTTAAACTAACATTTAATCATATTTGAAAATATACTTGAAAGACCAAACCACTCTCAAGCTTAAAATACAAATAAGAATGAGAAAAAGACAAAATAATCTATATATATATCTATATATATATAATAGCCGAATCACACATCAAAATGCTTAGAATTGCGACACGTGGCGTAAACCCATAATTTTTAAGCAAAAAACCGATTTTTTAAAGTATAATTTTAAACACTGAACCGGTTCAACTGAACCAGTTCTCTCTTTTTTTTTCCTTTTTTTTTTAGGGAAAAATACAAAATCCATCCTTGTGGTTAGCCTGAATTATAGATTACTCCATGTGGTATAAGAAAAAACTCAAAAATCTCTGTAATTGGCCAAAATAACAAATCACTCCTTGAAGCAAATTTTTGTCAATTATTTTAACAAAAACCGTTACTCTGCCACGTAAAACCAATAAGGTAACGTGCTATTGTTAAAATGTTTGATGTGGTAGACTAACGATTTCTGTTAAAATGATTGACAAAAAATTGCTTCAGAGAGTGATTTGTTATTTTGGCAAACCACAGAGACTTCTGAATTTTTTTTTATTCCACGAAGAGTGATCTGTAATTTAGACCAATCACAATGTCCAATTTTACATTTTTCCCTTTTTTTATCACTTATTTCTTTCTCCACGTCTAACCTCTCTCTCTTTTCTTTTTCTCTCAACTTTTATCTCTCTCCACGTCTATCTCTTTTTTTTTTTTTCACGACTCTCTTTCTCCACGTCTAATTCTCTCTCTCTCTTTCCTTCTTTTCTCTCCCACTTCTATCTCTCTCTTCTTGTTTTTTTTTTTCTTTTTTTTTTTTTCTTTTTCTTTTCTCCTCCACTTCTCTCTCTCCCACAGGTCTATCTCTCTCTCTCTCTCTTTTCTTTCTCTTTCTCTTCCACACTCTCTCTCTCTCTCTCTCTCTCTCTCTCTCTCTCTCTCGTCTCTCTTTCCTCTCTTCAATTTATATTATATATGTAGGTATATTTTTTCTTTGATAAAAATTGTAACTTTAGAATCAAGATATCCACTTCAGATTTTGTATGTGGGTATACTTTTTCTTTGATAAAAATTATAACTTTAAAATCAAGATAATAAATTTTTTGAATTTTTAGTGGGCTAATGGATGATTATAGTGTATTTTAGTTTGATTTTTGTGTTTTATATTGTTAATCTTGATTATTAATACTCATATGAGCTCATCCCGTTTATTGCGATTATTTGACTTTTGTGTTTTGTATTGTTAATCTGGTTAGCAATATTCATAACTACCCATTTGTTGCAGTTTAACGAAAAAAATAAATTTTTTGTGTTTTTAGCTATCCATATATAGATCTGAAATTAATGTTTTGTACCTTTGATAAAAATAGCACAATTCTCTCCAAAAAATTGTGATTGGATGTTAAATTTATTTTATTTGTAAGCCGTTTATTTTTTTATTTTTGAATTTTTAGTGGGCTAATCAAATATTAGTGTATTTTTGTTTGACTTTTGTATTTTGTATTGTTAATCTGGATTAGCAATACTTATACTCTATACCGTTAGTTACAATTTAACAAAAAGATAATTTTTTTTATTTTATATTTTTTAACTATCAATATATAGATATGAAACTATTGTCCTACTCTATTTATATATTTGTTCGTTGATAAAAATTACATCTTCAGAATTAAGATAATAAATTGTGTAAATTTTTAGTAGACTAATGGAAGACTATAGTGCGTTTATTTGATTGTTATGCAGCAAAAGGAACATAAACTATTTCGAAACATCAAAGAGATGATTAAGCGTTAAACTTTGAGTGAAAGATTTTGTTTTGTTGCGTATTCATACAATACTTTTTTTCATTTTAAAGTACTCCCATGAGAACAAAGATTTTAACATAAATAGATTAAACTAAAATATAAGGTCTTATGTTTTAATTTATTTGAATGTTTTATGTGTTTTTATTATTGTTATTTTTTTTTTTTTATTTGTATGGCTTGCTCAGATTTTCATGCATTTTTTGGAAGTGCTTTTTGTGATTTTGAAAACAAAAGAAAGCAAAAATTTATTTATTAAAGATTCATGCTAATTTTCTATTGATGGTTTGATAATCAGAATGTAGGTTTTAATTCTTGCTTCTTCTTTTTTTCTTAATACTTCTATCCATTTTAGACTACTCCCGTAGGAACAAAAATTTTTAAATAATTCAATTTATATGGATTAAACGAAAATCAAGTGTATTATGTTTTAATCCATTTGAATATTTAATGAGATTTTATTTTTTTTTGCTTGTGAGACTTATCTGGATTTTCAGTCATTTTTTTAAAGTGTTTTTATGTTTTTGAAAGCAAAAGGAGACAAAAAATTATTTAATTGTTATGCAAAAAAGGTACAGAAACCTTCTGAAAGATAATTAAGCATTAAACTTGATATGGATTATACATGATTTTTGTTTGACTTTGGTGTTCTATTGTTAATCTGTATTAGCAATATCTACAACTATATGTCGTTTATTGCAGTTTTAATGAAATATATATAATATATATATAGTAATATATATATTATATATATGTATGTGTGTGGTGTTGTGTGTGTGTGTGTGGTGTGTGTGTGTGTTTTTAGCTATCAATATATAGATAATGAAACTATTGTTTTGTGCATTTAATAAGAATAACACAACTCATTTCAAAAAAAAATGTGATTGTGTATTAACTGTATTTGCAGGTCGTTTATTTTTTTAATTTGTACTCTATTTATATATTTTTTCTTTGATAAAAATTATAACTTCAAAATTAAGATAATAAATTGTTGTGGATTTTTAGTAGACTCATGGAATACTATAGTTTTTTTATTTGATTGTTGAGCAGTAAAATGAACATAAACTCTTTCGAAACACCAAAAAGATAATTAAACGTTGAACTTTGAGTGAAAAATTTGTTTTAATTGTATTCATAAAATACTTCTTTTCATTTTAAAGTACTCATATGAGAACAAAGATTTTTACATGTTTTAATTTAAATGGATTAAAGTAAAATAAAAGATCTTATGTTTTAATTCATTTAATGTTTTATGTGTTTTTTTTTTTTTCATATGTAGGCTTACTCAAATTTTTCATACATTTTTTGGAAGTGTTTTTTGTAATTTGAAAGCAAAGAAGGCAAAATTGTATGTATCTAAGATTCCTGCTAATTTTCTATTGATGTTTGATAATCAGAATCTAAGTTTTAGTTTTTGCTTCTTTTTTTTTTTTTTCCTTTTTATTTCATTTCATTTTAAATTACTCCTGTGGAAAAAAAAAAATTTAACATGATTTAATTTATATTGATTAAACGAAAATCAAGTGTCTTATGTTTTAATTCATTTGAATATTTTGTGAAATTTTTTTTTCGTTTGTGAGACTTATCTAGATTTTCAGTCATTTAGTGAAAGTGTTTTTTCTGTTTTTGAAAACAAAAGAAGACAAAAATTAATTTAATTGTTATGCAAAAAAAGTACAAAAACTCTTTCGTACGATAATTAAATATTAAACTTGATATAAAAAAATTTATTTAATTATTATGAAGAATCTCGCGCATAACCCGAGTTACGAGCTACTAATAATAATCATCATAATAATGCCACCGACCGCAAGTGGGCCTGCTACCCATTAAACCACTTATTATATCCAAAGATATGCAAAATAATGCCAACAGTTGCACGCAGGCAGGCCCATATATGCAAGAAGACATGGCTTGGAAATATCCCTATGTCCATAAAAAGCACTCGAGTGATCAATCTAGATCTCTAGGAAAACAGAAAAATAGCTGCTTCCATTACCAAGATTCATTTTTCTTTTCTTTTCGACAGATAAGTACCTTTTTTCAATAACAACAAAAAAACAATTACAACCAAATTAGCTGAAAAACACGAAAGGCAATACAAGTTATACAACCACTGTAACGATCCGATTTTATATCACATATAAATTTTTTTAGAATAAAATTACATTATTACGGAGGCATACATACGTATAAGTTATCATTAACTTATAACATAAGCATATTATATCAGAGTAATCATAACATTACGATAAAAACTAAAATAAATATAACTGTGAGAGTAACATAACATAAAAAGCTGACTTAAATTATATATAACTATTTTACAACATAAGTGTTATACATAAAAAAGAACAGCTAATAAAAAGCTACATACGGCTTAAGTAAAATAAATCAACTTGTTTACATTTATACCACACATTGATGTACAACAAAAATTAAACTAGACATGAGTCTATACAAAATACTAACAAACATACATCGACTTCAAACATAATATCTCAAATAAGCAGTCATTAAATCATCATCCAAATTCTCAATACTTGCAACAATAAGAATGTCTAAGCATTTGTAAAGTTAACCACGATCGCCTAAGTAAAAATATAAATTCATAGGCTCAAAAAGTATAACAATCATTAAATTTTCACATTAGCCAATCTTTCGTTTCTTATTTAGTTTACAATAACATTTGCGTTTTGTTCACATATGACTTAGTTGTGGACATATGTATGTAATCCAAATTCATATGCACTGTATTTCAATTGAAAGAGCCTGACAAACCTGCTTTCCACCTTTCGATCTCACCTAACGCACGCGGGGCACTGCCACATGGAAATGCCATTTCGATCCAACGAACACCAAGTTTAATCAAACAAAGCGTGGCAAATTGCATTAGATTTCCCATCGAAGCTCACCTACTCGCATGCATGGCACTGTCACGTGGAGATGCCATTTCGATCGAATGACACCAAGTTCAATCGATTGAACTCACCCAGATTCGAATTATCTAAAACAAACACACAACTTTAACGCCCTAATGATCCAACGCCTATGAGCTCAATTGCTCCCTATACGTATACACCAAACCTTTATTATATTTCTATATTTTTTATTTTCTTTCTGTATTTTTCTCAAGCGGCGTGTTACAAGGCCTTTGCCTTCCAACCTGAGATTTTTTTTCTTGATTTTATCTCTTATGTCCTTAAAGCTTTTACTTTTCATCCACTACCCGTTGTCCTCTAAAATTCTTGCGAAAGTTGACACTTGACTTGTTAAGATTAATTTTCTTCCCTGGCCATTTCTCATAGCAGTTCAACATTATGAGGATAGAGCTCACGCCCCTGATCTGGATGGCTCTATTAAAAATCATAAGATTATCCCCAAAGAAAAGATGGGATATGGAAGGCCCATTTCTCCTAAGTTTTATGTCTCAGATGTTACATTTTGTTCTTCACTAAGGCTTAGTTTGTTTCGGTATAAAATAATTTCTGAAAAATATTTTACGTATTTTTCGATGTTTAGTGCGACGGAAAATAATAGTCAACAGAAAATATTTTCGGTTTAACCAAAAAATCTTCTTTAATTTCGGTAAAATGGTTTCCATTTTTTAAAACTATAAACAATTTTTCGAGTTTGAGTTTCAAACTCAAATCACCAGACTATAGCCAAAATACCACCAAATTCCGCCGGAACTCGATCGTGACCTGACTGAGACACCACCAAGACCTAGTCAGGACCCCACTGGGACCCGATCGAGACCCAATCAAGACCTCATCGGGACCCGCCGAGACCCAATCAAGACTCGGCCATGAAGTTGCCGGACCCGATTAAGACCCCACTAGGACCCAATCGGGACCCATTTCAAACCCGATCGAGACACCGCCGAGGTATGATCCGGACCCAGCCGGGACCCTGTCGTGACCCCGTGGGGACCCTACTGGGACCTGCCGGGACCCAACAAGGACTAGGCCAAGACTTGATCGGGACACCGCCGGGACCCATTGTGACCCCACCAGAACCTCGTTGGGATCTCACTGGACCGTCGTGACACTGTCAGAATCCTATCAAGACCAATTGCGACCCCATTGGGACCTCACCAAAACACCGTCGAGGTCACGACGAGGCCAGCAGTGTCACGACAAGGTCCAATGGTGTCCCAGCGGGGTCACAGTCGAGTCCCGGCAAGGTCACGATGAGTCCTGACGGGGTCCTAACCAGATTCCGACAGTGTTTTGGCTGTGATCTGGAATTTTATTAATAAAATTATATTAATATTTTTTAAGTTATGAATAAAAATTAATTTTTATAGGTTAAAATGATTAATTAAAAATATAAAAAATATTTGTAATTTTCCGTACGCGTCAAACGCCTAAAGTTGTCGCCAAAAGTCTAAATGTTGTTACAAATAGTTTTTAACAACGACATTTCGTCATTATTAAGTTTTCATTGTTACTTCATCATGAGAAGTTATTCACGACAACTTTTATGTAGTCACTTATATTTTCTACCAATACTGACGTTTTATCATGTGACCAAGAAGGAAGGCCGATCAGAAGGGGGACACAATTTTGTGGAGAACAGCTTTTTATCTCTTCACCACAATTTATGAAATAATATGTTTCATATATTTGCATTAACATAGCGATCGTGAATGGGCTTCCAACCATAGCCACCATTTCTTTGATTATGATCTCCCATTAAGTCATTTCAACCCGGAGCTTTGTTTGAATTCATGAGACGATGAGTTTGTTTGATTTTGCTCTCTACGGGGATAGAATTTGGATGTTAATGCTCCTTTTGTTTTGATATAAAATATTTTTTGGCGTTTAGTTCGTATGAAAAATGAGCGATGGCAGAAAACATAGGTGAATTCTGACCGTTTAAAAATGAGAAACTCAAACTTCAAAAATTGTTTACGAAATTTAAAAAGGAAAACTATTTCCAAAACTAAAAAGTTTTTTTTGTTGAACCAAAAATATTTTCGATTTAATTATTATTTTCAGTTACACTGAACACCGAAAAATATTTCAAAATATAATTTACGCGGAAAAACACATAGCCTAAAACTAACGAAGATGATGCTATTTGGATATTCCGGACATGGTTTCCATTCCATAATTTCAAAGCATTCTTTGTGACCTTTTATATTCATGAAATTTTCCAGGCCCTCGAAAAAGAGGCATTAAAAGATCGATCCCTTTGTATCTGAACAACAGTAGCAATCGAGTTAAAATCTCCCTGGCAGAACCAATTGTATTCAGAATATTCCAGAAATGCTCCTTACACTTCCATAAATCAAAGATAACAATCCAGGGAGCATTTACAGGATCCGAAAAAACAATAACATTAATAACAATGAGGAAAAAGTTTACCTACCCTTTCAAACTATCACTCAATTGATAATGTCTTCTAAATTTTTCAATTGTGATAATATCCCTCTGAACTATCAAATAATTGTCAATATCCCTCAAAGACAAAATCCTTGATAAAAGAAAATAAAAAATTATAGAAAAAATTGAAAAACACAAAAACAAAAGATAATAATTTTTTATTTAAAAAAAACACTACCACCCAATTGGCCAAATTCAAAAATTAAATAAAAATAAAATAAAATAAAATTGTAAGGATTTTCGTTTAAAAAAATTAAAATTAAAAAAAAAATTGAATTCATAAGGGCTAGAAAACACTAAAACTAAAAATTTAAAAATAATAATAATTATTATTATAAAAAAAAATTAAAAAAAAAAAAACACACACTACTACCCAATTGGCCAAATTCAAAATTTAAAAAAATTATAAACAATTTCGTTTTAAAAAATTGTTTTTTGAAAAATAAAATTAAAAAATTTATTATTTTCTTTTTCCAATGCATAAGGGTTTTTTTTTTATTGAAAAATTTGTAAGGTCATTTTTGTCTTTTTGTTGGCCCTGGAAAACATTGACAATTGTTTGGTAGTTTAGAAAAGACATTATCACAATTAAAAGTTTCGAAAAATTTTGTCAATTAGTAATAATTTGAAGAGAGTACGTGAACTTTTCCCTACTAATTATCATTTACAAAAGAAATTTCAGGTTTCACACTAGTTCGTCATGCAAAAACCAGTCCACCTAACACGCAGGAGAACTTGAACAGAATGATAAAAGTAAAAGTAAAAATAAAGACTTAAATTTTTGCTGGATATAGGAACAAAATGATATTGAAGTTGTCGCCGAGCTCTCTTCTGCTTTTGGGCAATTCTTGTTACAACCCTTCCTTGCAGCCTCCACATTTTTTCGTGGCCTTATTTGCAGCTTTTGAAGGTAATAGAAACGCACGGATTGACAGTCATATCCGATGTTTAAAAACATCGATACATCAACTTCAAATCTTGACAATAAAACGAATACTATCCATTTCATTTAAAATGGAAAAATCCTTGTCCCGTTTTGAAATGGTTTTTCCAACAAGCTTATGACCTCGGAAGGACGTTATGTGGAATAGGGGTTAATGTCAAAGGAAAAGGGGGGAGAAGAGTAAACAATATTGAATTAAGCCTTCAACAAGAGAGGTTAACTTTTAAATTAGGCCTTGAAACCAGTGGCACCAAACAAAGATGAAAAGTAACAATGGCCAAAACAACAAAAATAAAGATGAAAAGCTGCATTAATAAGTCACATACAAGCTGCTAGAAACTCCAGGCGCCAACCATGCACATTTTTTAATTACATTTTCACTTTAGAATACAATATTGATTCCCAGCTCAAATTTTGTACAGATTAGGGTAGCCTCAACAACAATGGGTAGTGATGAATGGATTTATTACTCTCATTAACAGGGGTTGATTTTTATGATGCTCTCCCACCTCGTTGTCTCTTTTCTTCTAGTGTAGCTGCTTCATTTAACATGTCAGCAGCATCCTTGTGCATGTCCAGCTTGGCAAGAGCAACTGACTGCATGTAGAAGGCTGTGGGCCAGTCCGGATACACGCATTGTGCTTGCATGGCATCTCGAAGGGCAGCGTCGGGTTGATCACATAACAGATAGCATAGACTGCGCCTAGCAAAAACAGTTGGAGAGACCATGGTTCCAACATCAATGAACTGCAAAAGAAACAAAGCAAGAGGAACATAAAGCAAACATCAAACCCAAGTTCTAATCAGCAACCCTATTGGAATATTCACCCATGAATGGTGTAATTGAATAATTCTTTTGAGTCCATAGTCCATAATAATGACAAGAGCGAGTGACTGATATAATTTATTGGGTCTAAATCCACTTGCGTAAGCTTTTGGATTAAACGATATCCTGACATGCCGCTACGTCAAAGGCCTCACAAATAGACTCTCAAGGCATTAAACATAACCTATTAGCAGAAAGGTTCATAGCAAACGTGGGTAAATTCAGCACACAATTTCACTGTATCATCACAGCTCAAAAGTCTTAAAAATTTGTTGGCATATGAAATGCAAAATTATACCTGGGAATAACAGTCGATGGCAGTTTTGAAATCTTTGTCACGGAATGCATAGTCCCCACGCTTCCTTGCCTCCAGCATATCTCTCATCTGTTGGGTCCACTCTTGGAAAGATAACTGAATCGATCCAAATTCAAATAAAACTATTAGCATCAAGTATGAGAATAGGGAAATGCAAGACCCACTTTTACAAGCCAATTACCTCATTAGTTCCTTCATCATCTCTGTAGTGAGTCATAACCAAGATCTGATGGATAGCTGTGAGGTCCATCCTTGAACAGGCCTCACCCATTGCTGAAAGTGGGCGTTGTGGGGTTGATGGGGCTTCCTCGTGCTTTGGAATTCCAAGCATGACATAAGATAGAACCTGCAACCCAGAATAATGGTAATCAGGTTCTTTTTTTTTTGATAAGGTGGTAATCAGGTTCTTAACAAAAAGCACTGCTCCTTGATCCTCTAGAGACCACAGCCACTGGGTATTTAGTGAGGAGAGTCTTTAGCCATCTTATTTTGCAAAAAATAAATAAATAAATAAATCTCTGGATGCTTCAGGAGAATACTTTTAAGTAGGTTGAAGGCAGCAGCCAAGCAAAGGAAGGCTGAAGGCAAGTACTTTCATACAAATTAAAAAGTGCTTTTGAGCATTATTTTGCATTATTGTGTCAGCCTCACAAAGTTTACTAATCATCTTAAAGAAAAATGCATCAGGCACAAAGATGATACTTAATCAGGTATATTGACTTACATTGATGCTATCGCTTTGAAGTTCTAATATACGAAGATGTTGCTCAAATTGATGTTTATCATGAGAGTTCATCATCTTAAAGAAACTTGATACAATCAAGGAAGCCACCCACAGCATTCAATACAGTTTGCATTGCATACATCTCTATCATTGTAATATATAAACATAAAGCAATTCCTATTTGCATCCAGCCACATTGAGCAGTTAAGAAATCGTAGAAAGAAGGTCATACAATTCTAAACAAAAGGGAGCATATAACATCACAGGTCTAAAAATCAATTTCAAAAAATATTACATTCATAAATTCACAGAGGAACTATAGCTGGAATTGATAATACTTAGAACTGATTGCAGTATTGAATAAAGTATTAAGAGCAAAGTTCCTTACATCAGGTTTGGTTTGCAATTGAGCATGTGTTGCAACAAGATCCTTTGTATTAGGCCGCTCCCTAGGTTCATATTGCAAACACTGAGAGGCAAGTTCAACCACCACTGTTGCTTCTTCCATAGAAAATTTTCCCTCCAAATGTGAATCCATCAAAAGAATGATATTTTTTCCCCGTATCATTTCAAGAGCCTACACATAAAGATCAAATTAATACCAGAGCATGTTCCTGTATAAATTAAACAACACTAAATAAATTTCATCATATCTAACATACAATCATCTCAAATCTTAAGTAAAAAATTCAAAAATTCAAGGCTAGTTCTTAAACATGTAGATGGTATCTATTAATTTCTAAAAGAAAGATAATGTACATACCATTGAAAAGATTGGCATTATGTTATTATAACCCATCTCATCCCGTGGTAAGCTTAACTGTCTAGAAGTCACATAAAACTAATGAACAAATCTAATTCAATAAAAAGAACAGCAATATTTGCTCCTTGATGTTCCAACCTGAAGCTATATGAACCGCATTTAATTAAAAATGAGGAAAATTTTAATAAATCAAGCATGGTTTTGCACTAATAAAAGGCTCCTTTAAAGTGTTTTTGTATTGCATAACACCACAGTAATGGGTTGATTATGTTCATTTAGGATGTGGCGAAAGAAACAAACTAATTGTAGAAAACAGGCAAGAGTTCAAGAATTGTATAAGCTAAGTAGTTACAAAATACTAAATGCTGTCAAATCCAAAATGTTGGAGACTAGAAGACGCAAAGAACTAAAAATTTCATTTCCTGCATATTATAGTCCATTTAGACAACTTTGAGTGGCCAATTTGGGTGATACTCTCCACAACAACCATAACTTCACAGACAATATTGAAAAAGCGGCTAGGCAAAGAAAGAATAAAAATGCTAAGCTTACAAAATATTTTACAAAAAAAATTCTTACAAAGTGATGTAGCATAATATGATTGAATCTAAATTTTGAGAAATCCAATCATGTTACGCCACATCACTTTGTAAGAGTTTTTTTTGTAGAATATTTTGTAAGCTTAGCATTTCTCAAGAAAGAATACGCATACAAAAGAAATATGCATACCACCTATTACAAGATAAACCACTTACATGACTGGGGGGAATGTGTTTTCCACTAAGCAGATCCAGAAGAACAGTGCCAAAGCTATAAATAACACTTTCAGGGGTGACCCTTCCTAAAATATACAAATTACGGCAATTACTAAGTCAACCTTATACAAGAAAAACTGTCATGCAATTCAAAACAAGAAAATAAATATCATAATTCATATGACATAGCTCTCTATAAAAGGCTTGATATGCATTCTAAATCAGACATCACAATTTTTTCAGCAATCTACAAATAGAAAAAGCAACATAGTTTACAAAAGTGAACAGCAAACATAAAGTAGAACCATTTTGCGCAATAGGAAAGAATGGAAACTTTGTCTTTGGTCCTTTTTCCTTTGGGTTTTATTTTCATTCTCTTTGAAAGAATCAAAAGTCAACATAGTTCCAGATACAATGTTCAAGGAATCACAGCTGTTAGACCAAAAACTCTCTTCTTGCAAGAGCTGCATCAAGATTCCCTCTTGAAAGAAGCCCAATAATTTAGAGATGATACTCATTGCTACCATTCACCGACTGATAAAGAAAGGTGGTGGGCATTGAAAAAATCATGTCTTTCTTTTGTGAAGTTCAAAAAAGACCAAAAGATAATGTGAAGTTCAAACCTGAATCAAACTAGAATGTACTATGAGTTAAGGCTACATGAATAAAGCATATACTGCAAAGTTCCTCAAGATGGACAACAGCCATTACCTAGAAACAGAAAATCCACTCTATGGTGACTCCTGACATTTCATCACATAGAATCTAGGACAAATTGCCCTCCTCTGACTATTATGATACTCACATTTGCGTATTTGAGAACCCTCAATTCGCACATTAGAATTGGCCGTAAGGAATTTAGATGGCAGAATAAATACTGGCATGTTGCCACTACATTAACATATTTGACCATTACTAGTTAGGGCCTTATGCATAATAGCAAAAAACTGGAAAGCTTTCAAAATGTAGATGGGCAACAGCGAAAGAACACATCAATTCATGCAAAAAATTTCTAGCATGTCACAGATGAAATTGCATATCTTCTAAGATCTATTTATTCCCTAACTTTTACTTTCTCATCAAGAACTGGTTCTGAATCCAAATAATGGGTGAGTTCCACGCATGAGCAGCAAAGATCAGCCCTTGGAGAAAAGATAAACTAACAATGCGATTGGGGAAAGATGCAATCGTCTAACATGTGAAGAAGTAGAATATTAATAATCAAACATAAAATGATATATAGAGTGAAGAAGTTATTACCATTTCTTAAATACTCAGGAGGTGTGTAGGCAAGGTTGGTGCTATAACTTTTCCCATCCCTACTATTCTTCATCAAGCCAAAACATGAAAGTCGAGGATCACCATCCTACAAATCCATTCAAATATAAGACATTACTCTTGATGATACTGAATGTTGAATAATTAACTACAACTAGTATATTTAATAAAAATTAAAACAAAAATGAATTTGTGAAGGCAATACCTCATCAAAGAGAACCCTATAAGCATTCAAATCATGGTATAATGGACGGCCCTCAGTACTGCAGTAATCCAAGGCTTCAGCAATATAAAGTGCTACTCTTAAACGCATGGCCCATTCAATGGTTTGATTTTCCCCTATCAAGAATGAACAATTTCCAAGACTGAAGAACGGAAATTCCCAATATGATATACGATAGCTCTCACAATGCAAATGCATCCCACTCATGAAATTCAAAGAAAAACAATAAAAAAAGAAAATACCATAGTATACAACAAAATGCACTCAGTCTGGAACAATTAATAAAAATTATGAAAAGTGATGTAGACAGTAATAAAGTACAAGCATGGCCTCCAAAGAAATTGACATTATGAAGCCAAGTTCAGTTGGACTCATTCTATTCAATAAAGATGCACACTCATATACTACAACCGTAAAACAACCCCACCAGTACGACTGAATGCAAATCAAAGCAAAACATTACATACTGACACAGCAATTCAAAGTCAAAACTTGAAGAAGACAACACTGCAATATCATTAATTAACCTCGGTGCAGAGAGAAGAGAAATGCATTATTAACATTTTCAAAAATACAACTACCCCACCTTATATTAAACCAATGTCAACTTTCAGGTCAATGCCGGGTATGTCAAAGCCATTAAACACGAAAGACAAGTTTAGAGACCATACAAACCAAAACAACCTAGGAGCTAATAGAAAGCCATTAAACACGAAAGACAAGTTTAGTCAGCAGCGAAAACAACAAATCAATAACCAAAAAGAAGTAAACCAAGCTAGAAATCACACATACAGTGAAACAAATGCTTGGCAAGAGTATCATTAGGCATGTACTCAGCAACCAGCAGCCTTTCATCTCCATCGCAGCAGTACCCAATCAGATTGGCCAGCCTCCGATGCCTCAACTTCCCAACTCCCCACGCCTCCTCCTACAACACCCAAAACACAAAATTTCGCACATAACCCAACTTCCCTCAGTATCTATACAAAACCCAAATAAACAAAATGAAAGCAAAAGCAAAAGCAAAGAGCTTTACCGCAAACTGTTTGGGGTCCGGCCACGCCAACTTGGTGAACTTCTTCACCGCAATCCATCGACGGTTGTGGAGTCGGCCCTTATAGACGAGATTGGGGGCCTTCTCCCCGCTCTCGGAGATGATGAAGTCGGAGCTGAAGTTGTTGGTGGCGGCCTTGAGGTCCGAGAAGGAGAACTCGGAGAAGGAATAGACTCCTGCTCCTCCGGCAGATACCGGGTCTGGTCCAATGGAAGGTGGGTGTGTCTGGGTTTGGAGCTGGGATTGTTGCTGCTCTTTTTCTGGGTGCGTCTCTGCCAAAAAGGAGGACTCACAGCAACCCATGACTCAGTTATGGTCTTCTGTTTTGTAAGCAAATCTTGGGGTTAGAGGACTCGAGAAAATATGGGGTCGCGTGGATTCAGTTTTTACTCAGATGGGTTTGTTTTCTTTTGTTTCCTTTTCTCTTTCAGTCTCTGTACAATTTGGTAGTGGGGTTCCCTTTCTCCCTCAGTTCTTCTCTCTTTCTCTGTATCTTCTTTGTCTGTTGAGTGTATTTACATACGTACACACACATACATCATAGAGCGTGTGTTGGCCAATAGAGTTAAGTTAATCATCTAGTTTAATTAGTTAATCATAGAGTTTATCTATTAGGTGCTTAAATTATTAAACATAGGGTGATCAGCTAGTTAAGCTCTTTAGCCAATTAACTTCTGCCATATCACCATGATTCAGGACATAGAAGACTATTTTTGGGATGTAAAAAATGGATTACATTTCATCCACCTTTACATTGTTTATGGTAAACATGAAGAAAATATCCCTTTTTGTTTGCTCCTACCCACAAAACAGGTTTATTACTTTTTTTCTAGGTAATGTTAATGTGGTTTTTTTTTTTTTAAGTTTGGGGATGTTTTTGTTTTGATAATAAAAAACAAAGGACAGACAAAAAAAATTTTAACAAACATTTAAAATAAAAATCTTGGTTTGGAATTAAAAGATTTTACTTTAGGTAACTTCATGTCCCAGATTCATTTGATTTTTGGCAAAGGTTGAATATGTTCCCATGTTTGGCATAATATTGAAAAATTCTCTTGCCCATATGTTTAAGCAATGATTACTATTGTGAGGGACAGAAAGAGAAGAGCATCATGTCTTCTTTATTGGTATGCTTGAGTCTTGACCCCCAAAATTTGAGTTTACGTAAAAAGCAAAAAAATATATAGAAACAAGTGAGCTTCATTTTTCTACGTGAAAAAAGGCAAATGATTTTCAGTTCTTTCTCTCTTTTCTCTCTTTTTTTTTTTTTTCTAATTAAATTGCTTTTATCATAGGATACCCGAACGTGTCATGGGAATGTTGGATTTGTTTTTTGTGTTTTTTTGTGAGTATCTTGACACCTATTAGATTAGATGTAATTTGATTGAAGGCATATATTCTCTGGTCTCTACCAATAGGTGACCCTGCTATTTTCTTTTAGCACAGTACAAGATTTGCCACTTCTCATTATCTTTTTTCTTTTTTTCCTTTTTTTTTTCCCTGGGCATCAACAAAAAGAAAGATTCATATTAATGGTAGGTACCAACCATGGAATGATATATTATAATTAACCAAATAATAAAAGGAAGAAAAGAATGAGGATTTGGTCCATATATGTGACTTCTGTAGTGGCGGCTAAAGAACCCTTGTCTTCCAACTTTTAGCACCTTCTTCTATATAGTATAAAAGTAAGAATATAATGCAGCTCATAGGTAGAGCCACCATTTTGGAGATGCAAGGGCAATAACAAATGATGCCGACAGCAAACCTTGTTTTCTTTTTTTAGGCAAAGCGGTGATAAGGGTACGGTCACATCAATCCAGTGAAACGGAATGTATTATCATCAATTCAGTGAAACCGAATGTATTATGTAACATTGTTCAAATATAAGAAAAGAAAAAGAGGAGAAAGTAACGACTATGGGGTTAATATCACTGACAGGAATAGGGACAGGGACGACAATAATCAGCGGCAAGAAAGAAATGAAAATGCTTTTATTTTAGACAATAAAAACGGTCTATCTAGTGAGATTACGGACAATTCAATTAGCATTAGAATGAATTTTATGAAAGGACCAAACTGAAATAGACAGCAAACCGAGTTAAATGAATACAAACATGATTGTAGAAAGTCGTGTACAGAATGAATACATGCATGTGTATATATATTTCAGTGGGATTTGATGTTAACTCTTCTTCTTAGACTTTCTATCATATTTAAACATATCTATAATAGTTCTCGGCGCAAAGAAGAAAATTTTAGCCGTAAATGAAAATTGAATTCATACCAATAGTGGGGAGTTTCATAAAGGATTAGTCAATTTCCAAAGCTCATATCAATAATTGCATCAGCTAGATAAGGATTTTCACTTGGATAGCTATATATTACCTTGCTAGTATCTTTCCCACCAACTTAAAGCCCGAACAAGTAAGAACACACTTGATCACACGTGACGATGCACCATTAGGTGGCATCCAAATTCCGCTCATCCCTTCGAAAGGTCTATTCTCACCTCCTTTTTTCCCAAGCTGCAGCATGTTCCTTTATCTTTATCAATCCCTTCATCACAGTTATCATTAGCGCACACTTATTCTCAACAATCCAACCATCAGACTGCTTTCATAAGCCGTCATCAAGGCGACCCTCTCCTCAGCCTTTATGTCAAAAAAACTATGAGTTTCAATATATTTTCCGCTGTTACGATTGTATTGAAGTATTTGTTGGGAGTGCCCTACACCCCTTCTATTGTAAACTAGTCTCGAATCAGCTGTATCATTCTCATGCTCATAAAGAAAATATATTTGGCTACCGCTCTTTATTGAAGGTGCTTGCAGTTTGCTCAGTTTCAAAAAGTCATCTATACAAAAAATTACTATAAAAAGAAAATTTTAAATAAAAACAAAATAAAATAAAAAAATTGATATACCAAACAAGATCTAATATTGCTTGAGCTTTATCCGTGACTTGCGTCACCCTGAACAGCCCTATTGCCTATGCTTACACTCATATCTTAATCCTCATGCAAAACTAGAGGGAGACCCCCTCGGACAATCTGCCCTGGCCGTGCTTGTCCCGAGTACCCCCCCTTCATTCACAAAATCAAGCCCCCGAGCATTTTTACATGAAAAGCTGGTACACAAATGGTACTTGCTCGTAGGATATGCTAAAAGTTAAGAGTCCCACCTCCACCTCCACTGCTTGTTGCTGTACATAATGCAGTGAGAATAGCTCATAACAACATCCAATGAGCAAACACAGATTTAGCAGGCTTTGCACCCAGTTGGCACAGCAGCAGCTTTGGCATACTTGTGTTGTCAAACAACTGCAGTTGCTCAAGTTGGTTTCCAATCAGCACAGACTTCCCTTGTCCCTTGTATCACCCAATTGCCCTGGTTAGCTGACTGATTAAAACAGCTGGTATTGGACCCGGGTGGGCTCGGGTCTGATTAGCTAGTTGGTGAGACAATAGCTTGCCAAGGAGATGACATGAACTACCAACCAAAGCAGTCCATTACAGGCCACAACATATGGAGTAAATGATATCCAAAGAGAATAGAAGGAATTCATTGACTCCATGTGATAAATCCCTCAAAGATGGGCTGGCTAGCTGTAGGTGATGAACCAAATTACGAATGCAAAAGCATTGACACTTGTATTAACTGCTCATCCCTATGAAACTCTTACACGCTCCTGGAGAAGCCTTTTCTTTTCTTCTTCAGTACGTTCCAAAAGCTCCTCATAAGCTTTCATGGAGTCAGCCGTGAATTTCTCCATGGCCTCAAAAATGTGCTGCAGACTTGACTGTAGACTATGATTGCGAGTATCACTTGGATATACAAGTCCGACTGAGAGACTTTCACCATCCCCAGAGACCAGAACCATTTTCTTGTCTAATGCCCGAACCGCCCGAACCCCCTTCTGTATCTTTTGGTCCTCTCTATCTATATTTCTAACTTTACTCTCCAGATCCTTGTTTGCCAGACCCCTCTGGTGCATTTGTAGCTTATCGTGTTCCCAGATCTTAAGCACACTCATGGTAAATACAGTCATAGAGTCAACCACTTGCTTTTCAGATATTCTCTCCAAAGCTTGTGACCACTGATTACAGATTACAAACACAGGCGGTGCACCAATTCTACTAGGTGAAAAAGGAGCTACCCCATCAACTGTTTCCTCAGGTTCATACAGAAGACATTTCAGAAGCCAATTATTCAAGGCTCTCACATATCCCTTCTGGGCAGTTACCCAACTAGAGAATGCGAGAGTCCACCTAATAAGCTCCTGCTCGAGCTCCAAAGTGGCTCTCATATGAGCCTCACTAAGCTTCTTGCCTGATCCAATCGGACCTAAATCTTTGGCCTCTCTGATTGCTTGGCACTGACTACGATGGCATTCAAGCATACATTTCCACATTCCGGTCAACCTGAAGAACAAGTATTCCAGATTAACCACCATCAAGGCAAAGCATAAGCATTAACCATAACTTACATGCACAAAGTTGTCAGTCACAACATTCCAAACTATTAACCATTACGAAATGAAATGAATGAAGATATATAAGTACATAGATATAAGCAAAGACAACGACGACATTGGTGTCAACCTCCAATAAAAAAAAAAAGTCCTCATATGGATTCCAACTTGACTTGGTTTCCTTGACTTCCCTAACAAACACATAATTGTACAGATGATGACCGCCGCATATTTTCTTCTCACAATTAGTAGTGTACACAGTACACCCATCACTTTCTTTGGCCTCTTTCAATTCCAAACGTAGCAAGATCTCACCGAATTACATTATCTGAACTCTTCTTCCATATTTTGAATGATCAAAAACGTCCGAAATTATATGCGATTATAATCTTCTTAGAGAACTTTCCTCAAAATTATTATATAGGTGTATATACATTCATTAACTAGCTCAACTACTGGCCATCTATCTTTGTCGACGGAAATCAATGAGCAAAAGTTCCAAAAATATAACACAGACTTTCAACACTTATGAACAAAAAGTAAATCACACATTTCTGCATGGTCACTATCCATCATATCCTATGACTTGAATTTGGACTCCATGAATATTACTCTTGTCTAACACATCAAAGAATAAGACACATTGGAGTACATAATTGGAATTGACACTTACATTAGTGTAGAATCTCCAGCAGAACTAAAAACTAACAATTAAAAAAAAAAAAAAAAAAAAAAGCACCCTTCTACCTTAGTGTGCTGATTCAAGCATGTTAAACTAGACCTTGAGCTAGGCATATAGGACCCATTAGTTGTTTGGTCCCACTTTTCAACATTATTTTTCACCAAGTAAATAATTCATTGAAGGCTGCCAAATCCTCTACTTTAGATCCACTTCAATAAACAAATATCTACTCCAATTAACAGCCATTATGCCCTAAGATAAAAATAAGGATCACCAACGAAACTTAAGGGAATACTAAAAAGATCACAGTTACCTCACCAGGTAAAAGCTCTTAGTTTGCGTGCTTCTTTTACCTAAACATGCACCATAACTATATCGCAACAACTAGCTGCTAGTATGTGTTACACCTCTTACTAAGCCTACAATTCATCTGTTTTGCTCTTATTTCTTTCTATGCTAAAGCATTAAACCATTCTTAACCATAGCTTTAAATAACTATGTGACAGGGAAACAGAAGGGTCTCATAACATCCCAAGATCCCAAGCCACATCTCTCCTCAAATAGGTGGACCATCCTACCCAGGCTATGAAGCAAAATATAACCAGATTTCAGCACGTCAAATGTCCAGGACAAGCACTACATCAATTTTAGAATATCAATAACATTTCTGTCTTTTGTCTTTTTTAATAAATTACATGCACACCTATGGGTTGGAAACAATCAAAGGAGAATAGTTGCCATTTGAGCTTCAAAATATCAGTAAGATATATCATAACAATCAAAGAGTGATTTATCAAATTTGACAATAAAAATTAGGAACAAAGCCAAGTGATAGCAATATGCCACTGATAATAACAATAACAACATAAATATAATAAAGACAAGCACCCATAAAAGCAATCAAATCATGTCAAACTCATGGGTATAGCTTGGAGTTTGAAAAAAAAGACACCAGCAAGAGTGACATAAGGACGTAAACAAACAAGAGAGATAAAAAAAAAAAAAAGCTGCAAAAAGCAAGTAGAAGATTCATAGATCCACATACCCTAGAATTAATTCATTTAGTTGTGGCCACAGCTCTTCATCCCTAATCTTGTTTATGGTCACAGATATCTTGTCAACAACCTGAATTGCCATTCCTATTTTTGTGGACAGATTCCTTATTACAGCACGAGTGGCATCAACTTTGTTAAAGTCAGCACCCCTTTGGTCTAAGCGCTTCAGCTTATCTTCCTTTCTGTCATGGACTACCCGCATTTTTTCCTCAGCCTGCAAAACAACACCATGTAAACAACTCTGAAAAATATTTTTTAGGACAAGCAGAAATATGGAACATAAGCAATGTCCGGTTGTTGATAAAAACCACCAAAAGGGTCAGATCTTATATTTTTGGTACCACATAATGACTGAGGCTTTGTTTGTTAATCAATTTTGGGGCTGTTTTCCGTTTTTTATTTAAAAAAATATGTTCTAATTTGACGTAAAGGTGAAACTGTTTTTTTGTGTTTTTAGGAGTGTTTTGTGTTTGAGTTGTTTGTAAATGCTTTTTGTTTTGAGAAGAGAAAACAAAAGACACGAAACAAAAATTTTAACAAATGGAGCCAGCACTGGAATTATCTACGAAACAAATGGGCACAAAACAATTGCAAAAACAAAAAGATTACATAGCGATGCCAACTTAATAACAGAGTTCAACATGATACTGCATACCTTAACTTCGTTATAGAGTTTCTTCTCCCAAAGATATAGTTTCTGTAAGGTGGACGAAAGATTTATAGATCTCAAACCCACCACATCTTCACCCGTGACCAACTGAATGGGACCGGCGTTGTCAGCAGAGGAAGACTCCGCACCCTTAGAAGTAGAAGGCTGTGAGTATATCCCCGATATCGAGGGAGTAACCACGTGCAACATCTTGGAAGAAACTGCACCACAAAGATCCATCAAACTGACAATTTAATTAGCAACTAAACAAAGTCCAAATCACTCAACATGAACATACTAAAAACCCATTTCATACATAAAGAGAGCATTTTTGTTCATGATCCTTAAACGGGCACCAAAACCAGGAACAAATTTACAGATCAAGCAAGCTAAAATAACAATTTGACAAGCAAAAAATCCAATTGGTACCTTGATAAACGCCATGTTTGCGGTTGTAAGGAAGCTTTCCCGCCTCAAGCATTTTTGCAATCTCATTCCCGGACTCGAAAGCTCTCTCAAACTGAACCTCAATCTCCTTTGCCACCTGAAACACACTCCGCGATCCCTTAAACGCGGCCCTACTCTCTTCCCCTCTCTCCTCATTACCAACAACTTTCTTCTCCACCATATGCACATCATACTCCATCCTATCACTCTCCTGCGCAGCACTCGGCCTCGACTCGTAGAGCGACGCAGAGGTCTCACCGTCGTCCACCACAGCCTTTGAATGACCACCACCACCGCTCTTACCCCCATCAGCAATAAACTTCTGATTCCCATGAACCTCCTTCACCACCTCATCCTCGTCTTCCAAGTCCGGAATCCCCTCCTCGTCCCTCAGCTCCTTGGAGTCCCTGCTCGGCGTAAACGTCGCGTAGTACCCATCATAACTCTCAAAAGGGTTCAAAAAATCCCACGCCGAAGCCCTAGGCGGCGAGGGCGGAGGCGGCGCCGGCTTCTTCGACGAAGTCTCGGCGGCCTGATTCAGCGAATTCGCATAGTACCCACCACCACCACCACCACTACCACCATAATTACCACCATAATTACCACCACCACCATAATTACCATAATTGGAATTAGGAGGAGCATCCCCATAATACGAAGAATAAGGACTGGAACTAAGACCAGGATTACTCTTTCCATACTGAGGATACGGATAACCAGAATAACCAGAAGAAGATTCACCCATATACACCGTCTGTGGACTCACCGGCCTCTGCTCGTACACCACCGAAGGCGGTGTCGCTTTGTTCTTCATGTAATTCATGTGCATAAACCCACCCCCACCAAGACCATCACCCGGGTACAAACCTTGAAACTGAAACGAACCCAACTCTTGAGTTTGACCCATATTCCTATTCGTATCCGTATCCATGTACTCAAGATGGTGAATAGGCGAGACGTCACCTGAGAGGTGGTGGTGGAGGGAACCCGAATCATCGTCATCGGAGTCCGACTCGGAGTTGAAATTGAGGTGACCCGAGTCTTCGCGAAGAACAACCGGGTCGCCCTTCTTGTGGGTCTTCGTATTGGGCTCTGGGGATTCCGGCAAACCGGTGGTAGTGAGGGCTTGCTCGATGAAGTGGTGGAGGGAGTGACCGACTCCTTTGAGGGAGTAAATGTAAGCGACGTGGGCCTCGGCGAGCGCGTAGCGCTGGTGGATCGCCTCGTCCAGGAAGGTCAGTCTCTCCCGGCACAGCGCCACCGCCGGCAGATCGTCCACCTTGGAGTTCGAACACCCCATTCGAAACTCTCAAAAACCTCAACACAAAAAAAAAAAAGTAAAAAAAACCAAGAGATTAAAGCTGTGTGGTTATAGGGATAGACCGGTTGGCATGCTGACGTAGATTTTGAGTGCGATAGTTAAACCATGCGTTTGTTTCTCAGGAAAATTGAAAACTAGGGTTTGTAGAGAGGAAGAAGGAGATAAGGAGAGGAAAGGGAAAGAAAAAGAAAGGAAAGGACAGAGAGGGAATCTTTGCCAGCGCGGAGATTGTCGTCGGCTTGTAGCAGCAGAGAGAGTGAGTGAACATGAGAGAGAGACAGAGAGAGCGTTGTGGGCGTCGGTGTAAATATGTTTACTTTTCTAGAAGTGGGGGTGTACTTTAATTTTATTTTTTATTTTTTTAATTTATTTTATTGTTTTTTTTTTAAATTAAAAATTAAAATTAATTGGTTTCTAAAGGACGAAGGAGCTTGGGTTTGGTTTATTTATTTAGCATGGAAAGGGCACCTAAAATATTCTATTTAGAGTTGAGACTTTTGAAGACTTGGACCGGGGGCTAGAAAAGTATTAGGGGGGGTGTTTGGTTTGACGGAAAGTCTGACGCCTGTTGCCTGTTGCCTGCCGCCAGGGCTCGGAGAATTGTCTGCTGGCGTTACAGAATTGCCCTTGTCGATTTTAGGCTTCTCTTTACTTTTTCCGTCTTTTTGAGCATCTCATTTTCTTTATCTGTATTCCACATTTTTATCTTTGATTATTGAATAATTATTAAATTAAGCCAAAACTTTAAGTTAACTCTTTTGAAGGGACACCACATTTCCAATCACTCATAAATTTTAAAAATTCTCAACTTATAATATTTATTTTTTAATTTTTTTCAATTTCACTTATCCATTAAAATTTTTATTTAAATCTTAACGGAGGAGTATCGAAATTTCTAAAATATCCCTCTTCTTTTTAGGAAATAAAAAAAATTACAAGAATTTCAACGTTGATCAAGTTTAATGAATTTGTAAAACCCACACCTGAATCTTTGAAATTTTTTTTTTTCTTTTAAAAAAAACAATGGTATTTTAAAAATTTTGACAAGACTTAACGAAAAAAAAAAAACTAACAGAAAGGTGAAATAGAAAAAAATAAAATTTTTTAAATTAAATTGAAAATTTTTTAAATTTAAAGAATAATTATAAAAATGACGACAATTCAATAAAATAAAATAAAATTTTTTCTAAAATAAAAATATAATTTCTAACGTTAATCCTTCACCAAACCTAACTATTTTAACTTGAATTCCACCACAAATGCCCGTTGGTTGCTTGGAAATACATGATGGGCCATGCTTTTTGAGCCTTTTGGGGTATGAAATTTCACATGCCATTGTTATTGCTTGGAAATTTTGTAAGCGACTTAACTTTTTGAGTCTCCTTGGGTATGAGATTTTCTATAAATGCTTTTTTACCCCTTTTACTATGAATAAAGGCCCTTGTTGTTCCTTGGAAATTCTATGGTGTACCAAACTCTATGATTCTCTGGGGTATGAAATTTCCTTGCACAAAACTAATGTTATCTCTTTTGAACATTTTACAAATCTTCCCATGATAGAAAATACTCTCTCTGTTAATTAGATTTCGAAATGGATTAGGTTGCCATGGATTTGGATGGGATGAAACTAATATAAAAATAATTATTATTATTAAATTAAAAAAGAATAGTTCTAAAATAAATTAAAAAGTTTACATAATATCTTCAAACTACCACTTATTTTTACAATATCTTCACAAACTATCCAAAAATTATTAATGTCTTCTTATGAAAAAAAAAAAAAAAAAAAAAAAAAAAAAAAAAAGTTAAAATAATCGAATCACTTTAAATAATTTAAAATAAATTAATAAATAAGAAATAACCGATCAAATAATTCTTTTTTTGTTTTAATTGCTCAATTGCTAATTAGTTAAGAAATAGCCATGTTATTTTGGATCCGTGGGTCCCAGGAGCAGGAGCCACATCATCTGACATCCGCTAACGGTCTAATCAAACAGAAATTTATATCAATAAAGTACTAAAAAAAAAAGTACTAAAATTAAGTGAACATTTTTTTTTTTTTAATGATGGTGGTTTTATTATCATATACTGCAAATTATTGGACAAATAATTCATTTATCTCCCAAAAACTTCGACAAGTGCCCCCATATGTTATGAGTCTTATGACTACATGGTCAAACAGTTTGCTTATATGTTTTTGTTTGAATGAGTTGCATGACCCATTCTCTCTCAATTTCTAGTAGTCGCCAATTCGGCTCGGTTTGTTTTTTTTTTAAATAAAAATATTAACAAATAAGTCAAACACAAAATATTCTTAAAATTATAAAACCAATTTTTACATTTATATTCTATATATAAAACACTTTTTTCGAGAAAAAAAAATCTCTAAATCAAATTAACAAATACAAGAATGTGTTTGTTTGTGCATGCCACGGGCACTCATTATATACGTGACACACCATATTTTAATGCTTGACATGATAAGCTTCACGTGAATTATACATTAATTTATAAATGTGATAAATGTCTTATAAACTATCATGCAATAGTTTACGTTTCAATTATCGATGTAATAAATACAATGTAAACTAATATATCAGTTTATAGGAGATTTATAGTAAAATCCTTAATAGCACTCAAAAATTTTTCGCAGGTATTTGGAACTTGAAATCAATCATTATGAAGAAGGCAAAAGGAGAGAAAGAAAGAAAAATAAAGAATACAAGCTAAGAAACTTGTAAGAAAAGTAGATAAAAGTGAAAAGAAGCACCACTAAAAAAAAAAGGGGGAATTCGAAGAAGAGCTGATTCAGCACCTTGATAAATTGGTAATTCATTGCTGGCTTTTTTAACTTATGGGAAAAATGTTCATGTTCTTTCAGAGAGAAGTGTCCCTCTCATGTCCAAGGTTTTTTTTTTTTTTCCTGTCTTTAAAAGTTTTTTTTTGTTTTTTTTTTTTTTTTTTGGTGGGGTGTGAGATGAGAGATTCCCAAAATCCAAATCCAAAACTCTATGCTAAAATTGCTTATTGTGATTGAAAAACAAAAAATTCTAAAGTATTTTCTTTTGTTTTCGTGAGTGGTTTCTATCAAAGCCCCCCGAAGGCCAATAAAAATGTTTCTTCTAAAAGGAAAAAAGAAGAATTCATTAATGGTAACGATTACCACCCCATTGTTTTATTATTTTTCTATATATGTATTAAGGCATATTTGAAAATGCGATTTTAAAATGTGTGATTTTTAAAAAGTGCGATTGAAAAGGAATTTTGAAAAACGTATAGTTAAGCGTTGCAAAATCGTATTTGGCTTTTAAAATCGCTATTTAGTATTTAAAATCTGTTTTTTTAAAAAGTATCCCTTAGCTACGATTTGAAAACACAGATTTTTTGCTTTTTCAAATCGCAATTTTTTAAAAATGCAGTTTCCAAACATAATCTAGTTTTTGCGATTTAGTTTAAAATCACACTTATTATCTATGAAATCACAATCTCAAACACACCCTAATATGAAAATCCAAGGTTCTCTCTCTTTTTATATATATATATATATATTCTAGAGGGGGAAGGGGGGAAGAAATCCAAGGTTCTCTTAGGTTCTCTCAACGAATCTTGAAAAAAAAGGTTGAGTATTGTTAAATTAAGATGGTGGCTCATATTTTGAACCAAGAAGTACATTGATTTCTATTATAAAAGCTACATATAATAAGGATATATTGGAAATTTCAATGTGTCAGGGTAGAGCTTTACTTGGAGACAATATATAAATGTTGTAACCCTATTTTTTCCGGAATAATAAAATTAGTCGTTCACTCATACGGACGCATGCACACTACCGAACAACGTAAATTCTTTGGAGTTTTACATTCTTTCTCTCTTTTTTATTTTTTATTTTTTTCCTTTTCACTAAATTACATTGTCTCGACAATCCTAACATAGATTATTCACATATCACTATAAGGACAGAAATTAACTACAAATTAGTTTGTATTTCTTCAATTAGTATAATAAATAACATGTTATTTTAAAGTATGCGAGAAACACGTGTTTTTTTTAATTAATGTTATGAAAAAAACATGGGTAGAAGCATATATATGATATTACAAAAAGATGTGATTCTCATATGCTTAAAACTACGGTACTACTTTGCTTTCCTAATATTTATTTTAATATGAAAAAACTTTATCTTTTCTCTGTTATTTATTAAAACAATATTTAAATTAATTACTTTTTCCCATGCATCTATTTTCCTAGAATTTTATTTAAAGAATATTTAAATAGTATAAAAAATAATAAGGAAACTATTGTATAGTTTATTTAAATATTAAACAAAAAAAGTAATTTGGTTCTTACATGAAAGAAAAAAAAAAGAAAATTGTTATTAGTGCTCTTAGGGCTAGCCACTTGGATAGAATGTGCCTAATCATTAATACTCCTGGAAAAGATCTTTGTCCATCTATTACTATATAACAAAATTATATTATTATTTTAATTACATAAATTTTGTACGATGTAGTGATAGATGGATAAAGGTAGATAAATTTAGATGGACAAACAAAATTATTTAAAAATAAATGTTATACATTATACTTTTATCACATTTTATTTCATTATTAACAAGGCAGAGTACTAGTAAGCTATTGGATTAGAATCTTAATTAAAAAAAAAATGTGTGTTGATATGTTTTACTGGGAAGGCTACTACAGGAATCTACAATATAAATAATAATAAATTAAAGCTCGACCTCGATATAACAAATCAAGAAAAGACTCTTTGTTTTTTTTTCAAGTAAATTAATTATTAAAATTATGTCACGCCAACCGTAATAAGTGAAGAATAGAATAAATATGCTGATGTATAGTATTGGAAAAAATTTTAAAAAAAAAATGTCGCTTGTAATAATTTGAACATTTTATTGTACGTTACATAGGTGTGCTTGATAAAGATTGAATGGGTCATTTCAATGAGTAAGTGGATGTCTTTGTTTGGACTAAAATTTGATGGCAAAAAAATCCCATTTGTTGGTGGACAAACGACATGGACACCTCTCAAAACGCCACAATAGATGGTATCGTAACGTGGAAAATCAAGCGGTAGGTGCTGGTTTTAAGGTGTCAAGATTTCCAAAGTCACAATTCAGCCATTGACCGTCTCGTTTTCTTGCCTTAATTTTAGGTCATATATATATATATATATATTATATATAAAGGAGTGCGTTTGGGATAATCATGTCCCCGATCTAACCTTAGATCTAGTCTGCGAACAGATTCTCCTTTTCTGGAGTTGTTCTTGGGTTAGTGTGGGTTGTTAGTCATAGACAGTTCTTTAATTGTTAGATGCTTTTGTCCAGTCTATGACTGTGTAATTTCATACGCTTGTGCTATGTTTAATCTGCGGTTTAAGCTTCTATTGTAAGAGCTTTATGCTCCTGATTTATTATTAATAGAATTTGGCAGATTCTCGGCTCAAAAAAAATATATATATTATATATTATAAAAATTATTAATTAATTAGATATATCATATATGAAACGTCAAGCAGACGTGTTCGAGCTGGTTGTGTTGTTTGGGCTCCATACTGTATTTGGGGGTCTTTGTTAGAGCAGCCTAATTGGACGCTTTGATTCCCAAACCGCGTCGTTGAGAGATGGACATGAGAAGCATGTTACAAGTCTCTTACAATTCGTTCGCGGCGTCCTCAACACAATAAAATATGTTGAATTTTTCTCGTCCAGGGAGATCTTTAGATATTTTGCAAAATAAATCTTCAAACGATCGAGACCCTTTTTTTTCTTTTTTTTTCTTTTTTTTTTTTTTTTTTGTGGCTTTCTGATCCTTTAAATGAGGCATTAATATGAATATATTTGAGCAGCATCGACCTTTTGTTTTTTTTTTTTTTTTTTTTTTTGAGTAATAAAAGGGGGAGGGGGGAGAAAGGACAACAAAGAAATTAAATTAGGGTTAAATAATATTTTTATTACATGTGGTTTAGACCAAAACAAATAGTCATCTTAATTTCAAAAAGTGATATAGGTGGTATCTTACATTAAATGAAAGCTCAACTTAGTATTTCCGTCCAAGTTTCGTTGGGAATTTTAAGGGAACTCTACATAAGCACTACTAAGAGCCTGTTTGGGATTGTGATTTTAAAAAGTGTGATTTTAAAAATAGCGATTTTAAAAAGTGTGATTTGAAAAAACGATTTTTGAAAACGCAGTTAAGCGTTTGGCAAAATCGCAGTTTGGCCTTTAAAGTCGCAATTTAGCTTTTTAAAATTCTGTCTTTTCAAAAAAGTACTTCCTTACCTTTTCTGCGTTTTCAAATTGTAATTTTTTAAAATCGCAGTTCCCAAACAATTCAGTTTTTGCGATTTGGTTTAAAATCGCACTTATTATCTACAAAATCGCAATCTCAAACACACTATAAGATTGGAACATTTGTCTTGTAAACCACATGTGTACGTCAACTAAACAGGTCATATAACGTGACAATTTATTACGGGTAATACCTATTATTTTTATACAACGTAGGATGTGAAATATAATAAATAACCACATGAGGGTGGCCAACTAAAATTGGGGTGGTCGACCAACATTAGTTTTCTAATTTACATAAACTATATATCAGCAATGATACATTCTTGTCATCACTCATAAATATTTCATATTAGTCATCTTTTTTTTTTTTATTTTACATAAACTATGAGTGACGATGTAATTGTTGTCGCTAATGAGTACATATCAACAACATAATGTTGTCGCATACATATATCATATTAGCTATTTTTTTTTTAATTTACATAAACTATTAGCGATGACATAACTATAGATTATATATCACCAACGACACAATTATGTCTTCATTGATAATTATATATAAGTAACAACAAATATTATAGCTGATATTAGGTTTAGAAGTAGTAAAGATCCTCCTCGGTATATTTTTTTTTGTCATTTTCTTTACTTTGAATAGAAAAAGAAAAAAAGAAAATAAAAAAATCATAGCTGATATGTTTTTCATTTTTTTTTTTTATCATATATCACTAAAGTAATATAAGATTCCGTTGGTTTGAAACTCCAACATTTCTCCTAATATTTTTCAGATATATTTTTATTTATTTGCTGTAGAAAAGTGGGGCATGCATTACTTTAATTTATTTGCTTTGAAAAGAACAGGTTTGTGGAATGGCATTAATTGTTACCAAAAAAAAAAATATTCTCAACGTAAACAACTGGAGGAGGGAGGGAAAGTGCACGGTGGCAATTAGGCGGCCCCTGCCCGGCTGCCCGGATCAATTAATATATAAAAGGGACTGGTTGATCTCAAATTCAATACGTAATCTAATAATTAATACTTTTCAGGCGTTTGATTTAGAATATTCAAATTCCACGCCACGAGCACACATGTGGTGTGGAGGAGGGAGAGTCATGAGATTGACCTAATTAATTATCTGCCCACCATGCACTAAACACTCCCGATTTGGAATGTTGTGTCATTATATGCAAATAAATGGGTTCTGATCCAACTTCTGATACAATCAATATTATTCATCTTAAAAGTTATTTTTGTATTAAAATATTCTCCCAAAATATATAACTTAATTAATTAAAGAGATTTATGAGGAGATCCCCCATGTGGCATTTCTTTTGATCTAATGTTGAATGATCATCTTCATATACTAGTATGGTCCTTTGGTGCTTCCACTTCCACTTTATTTTATCCAAGATTTGCTAGCTAGCTAGGACAAGTATAATGAACAATTTTTTTTTTTTGCAGTTTTATGTATTCATCTTTTTCAACTTATGATCAGTATTAGTTTCATGATAATTATGTATTACAATTAACGAATTGCAGTCAATCTCGATTTATGAATAAGAGAGGGTTTTGATAATGAAATTCACTTGTTTTAACCGCGGCTAAAATAGTTCAAAATCCTCTCACTTTATAAGGTAAGTAGACACCATCAAAACCCTCTCTAAATTAGCTATAATTCGAGTAGTTAATTTCACGTGAAGATAAAAAATTGGTTAAACCTGCCATCACGGGACGGGAATTATATGTATATATGTCAAAATTACTATTGGCTTAGATTCTAGAATCAAGATTTATTAATTGCTAACTATCCAATTAGTCAAACTTAGAAACTTTTCAATTTTATGATTGATGAAACATTGATCAACAAAGGTCGTCCTACAAGAAATGTCACCAGCACTTATTATATTCTCAAATAATTGTCCTACAGGAAACATGAAACGAAATTTGGGATGTTCAATCTTATCAAGGATGACCCTCCTGCCAATTGGGTGAGCAACTCGTGGGTTTTCTTCACTGTTTTGCCAACAAAAGGTGGAGGAGTGTACACTCGCCTGAACTTTACGTCTACATCATTCAAATGGAGGGTCTAGAAATTGGAAGATCATGTGCCATTCAATGAGGAGAATTAGAGTTGATATATATGGAATTAAGCATATTTGGTAATGTTCTCCATATTAATTAACATGACTATTATTCATGTCATCACCTGTCCCAAGTAGTCTTGCATAAATATAACAAGAGAAAGGAGAAAAAAAAAAAAAAAGTGGTTGAACAATAAGGCATTGCTAAACAAGAGAGTAATTTCACTCAAACAAGCTAGGCAGGAACTTTATATGGTAGTTATCTTCTATGGTCATTTTTTGTTTTTTTTTTTTTTTTTGCCTTCCCTTACCATATCTTCTCCATCTTCTAAAGAGCTAAGCCTTCTGCCAAAATTTAGAAAATGTTTGGGGGTACTACTATAGTTTTTAATTACTACAACCTCCTTACAAACTTACGTATCAATCCACATTTTATAGAAATGAGTCATATGGATTATCATAGCAGTTCACATTTTAATGATTAACATGGATTGTCATGTTAGTTTGTAAACATGGTTAGTGTCATAGCCGTCCACACTTTTGTTTTTGATATGGTAAGTATTATATAGACTACTACGTCAGTTTGTAAGAAATTTATAATTTTATAGTAAAAATTATAGTAATCCTAGTACCACTCTTTCTAAAAATGATATCATTTTTGTTCAAATGTCATTTGAAATCAACTAATATAGTTTACAAGTTATTTTTTAATAATTTATTAATAAAGAGATGATAACAACAAAGTCATCTTATTCCTTAAAGAAGTCAAAGTTGTATCAGTTCACGTGTAAATGTGACAGCATGCATATATTCACATGGATTGCATCAAGACAGATTTCTTACAAGAATCCAACTGCCCATTTTCTCCGTTATACATGACTCAACATACGTTGAAGGCTCAATTACTGTTAATTTGAGATGATGTCACTCACTGCTTCAATACCATACAATCACATCCTCTCTCCCTTAATTAATCCCTCTTTTCTCTATTTTATGTGACTACTTAGATTAATGTCACAACTATTCTCTTATTATTAACACTACAATTGTTATTTGTACTGATTGTTATTACTATTGATGAAGTTGTCATTCATACTTCTGATAGAGTTGTTATTATTCTTGTTGAGAAATTTATCATCATCGTTATTGCTCAAACTGTTATTATTCTTATTGATAAAGTTGTCATTACTATTACTGTTAAACCAGTCGTTACAATTGCTGTTAAACGCGTCATTGTTATTACTGTTGAACTCGTCATTCCTATTGCTGTAAAATTTGTCATTACTGCTATTGCTAAACTTATCACTAGCTATTGGTATTGATGAAACTGTTACTCCTAAAATCTCTCACTATTGTTATTGCTGAAATTGTCATAATCGTTATAACTAAAACAATCGTTATTATTACTGATGAATCCATGCTTATTGTTACTACTAAAATTACAATGATTGTTCCTATTAAAGTTATGATTATCATTACCACTGAAATTAGGCATAATAACTATTGATTGTATTTACATGGGCTCTCTCGTCTTTTTAAATTTTTGGGCTTAAATCTTTTTGCAGGCTTATAGTGCTCGGGCACCTATTAGCTACCCTAGTTGGCATGAATTTCAAACTTGACTCTCTCTAACGAACCCGAGCCCAAATGAGGTTTCCCACCCGATTTCTAACACCTGAACAACAATAAAAAAAAGTTTCCTAACAATAACTTATAAGTATTATGCATCAATCTTATCTAACAGAGATGAGACTGACAGACGGTGAATGGGAATTGGGTACAATAATAAGACTAGCAAAACATTTCCAAACAATTTATTCGAATTGTTCAAATACCTATTCAAACAAATGGAAAGGTAGAGTCTGAATATCTTCTCACATAAAAATGTTTATTGGATATTGCATTCGAAAGTCTCATTACATGAGATCTCGAACCCTAAAGGGTGTAGTTAATCTAAATACACCTTAGTTTTTGGTCTACACATGAAAATGAAAGCTCGTAGAAGGGTAAAAGAAGATTAGGGGACTAGTTATTTTCTGAATAATTTGAAGTATTATTGATACCTCAGCTACTCACATCGAGCAAAACTGTGAATAGACAACATCACTAGTGACTAGTCATGGAGCAAACATATCATGTGAGCAAGGGATGCATGGCATGATTTCTCTTTAGAAATTCTCCAAAATTTGATGTGCTAGGCCCAATGAGTGCATTTAGTTTACATGCCTAACAGGTATTACAGACCCCTCGTTTGATAAGCAATTTATCTTTATTTTCACACCTCTAAAAAAAAACAAACAAACAAAAAAAAAAAAACCTTATTTTCAAAACTATTATTAAACAGTTTTATTCTCTATTCTCTTACAAAAAAAATAACTTTCTTCACTTTTCTCACATAAAAAATTTTAAATTCATTTTTACTTTATATCACATCAATTATTTATATTACTAATAAAACAAACAAAAATTACAACAAAATTCTTTACCAAACCATCATTTCATTATTTTGAAATTTTCTTTACTTTTCCTCAATCTTTTTGGGATCTCGAGCCAAATGAGAATTTCTTTTTCTTTTCTTTTTTTTTTTTTTTTTTGTTCAAGTAAAAATATCCCTAGCTCATTTTCAAATAATAAGCACCTAAAAATAGGAGCCAATCCAATGCCAGAAGATGGGCACAGTTCATGTTCACAATTCACAAACGTTAAAAATTTACTGCCGGCTCAATAGAAGAAAATGACACACTTTTATCTTTTTCCCTCGGTGTTATTTCAAAAAAAAAAAGTTAACAAACAATTTAAAATTTTAAAATACAAAACACTCCAAATTACTTTTATTTTTATGTTACATTATAATATTTTTTCAAACAAAAAATAAAAACATCATTAAAAAAACAATAACAAACGGACCCAAATATTTTCAAAGTAGTATTTCAGATATTATATATACGGTAAAGGCTAACCAACCCAATTTTTTTTTTTTTTTTTTTTAAAAAAGTGAAGGCTCATAAAGTAAAATAATAATAAAAAATTATTGGGCATTCATATCTTTAGTCCCCACTTCAAGGCAAGGGTGAGTAGCTAGGAAAAAAAAGGGATCAAATGCGATGATTGCAAGTGTACTGACCAAGAATTCAATGCCATAATTTCATGTCATTTTCACTTTATTTTTTCAGTGGCTCAATCTTTACGTCTCTGAGTTTTGCTTTTAGTGGTTCAATCTTTACGTCTCGAAGTTTTTCAGTGGTGAAAATTTTCACTATCAAACCTAACTACTCGGGGGGTAAAACCCACAGATGTCATATTACAATGGGTTGGATATTTTTTAAACTATTATCTTAAAATATATAAAAGATTTTAAAAACAAAATTTTTATTTATTTTTTCATATTACTCTTAAATTATAGACATATATTTAAATTTTAATTAATTTAATACTACGGCCAATTCAACATGGAAGTCCCTATCTTTCCCTCAATTCAATAAATATATATTATCAACAATGTCGTTATTCAAATTGTTAGCAATTCAGATAATAATTATGAAAAAGTCTTTGTAAAATTTAACTTGCTTGAATAGATCTCATATAAACTCTCTCACAATTATTATTCAAATTATTAACATTTTTTATACTAACAATCTAACGTTACAATCAATTAGAGCATCTTTAACAAACCCTTCATATGACTTATAATAACTAAATATAACAATTATGGGTCACTTTATCCTTCAAGCAAATGTTTCAAAATAGAGCATCTCTATTTATTTTGCTAATAAACTTTCACCTACTTTAGCACATTTCAAGCTTTTTTTTTTTTATATATATATTGTTATCTCTCTCTCTCTCTCTCTCCCTCTCTCTTTTTCTCTCCCCCCATCAAATGCTATCTATTGAACCTTTGAAAAAGAATGGAGTCATTAAAATTTCACAGATTATAAACCCAGCATGAAAATAAAAAGACTCAAGAGTGATCACCGTCTCTCTGGTTTGAGTAATTTGGTGGCCGGTGATTAATTTGTGGATGAAAATATTGGAGTGAGAAAATGGGTTTATAGAGAGAAATGGGTTGAGTGGGAGAGTGAGTTTGAGAGAAGAGGAAAATTTCAAGAAAAAGAAAACGTGGGTGAAGGAGAAGAAGAGAAATGAAGAAAAAAAAAGAAGGGAGGAACTGTACGTTGGTGAGAATTTGAAATTATGGGTATATAAAATCCATAGTATAGCTTAGAGATATGATGCACTTTTTCACTTTTTCAATATATAGCTAATTTATGGATGTAAAATCCAAATGCATTGAATCTTTTAGCATTTTCAAATTTAAAAAAAACGTGTTAAAAAACTACGAGTCTAAAGTACATGTGTTTTGATGCCAAACTTGAAACTTATGGAGCAAAAGAAGCACAGTTTTTCATGAAAATGGAATAGCAGTGAAAGTTGAGCTCTACAAAAGTTGAAGTTGAACGTTAAAAGCTCTGTGCAACCACATGCATTCCAAGTGGAACACAAAAATTAACTTCGAATTCATTTTAAAGAGAACATGACTGGCCCCCATGCAAGCTACGGGTGAGTGGAGAGAAAGAGAGAGAGAGAGAATTCATTTATATGATTCTCATGTGGGGGATATATGGAGAATTAATTATTCAAGATTATCATATTAGCATAATTAACATTTGCCCCTGAATAACATTGCAACAAAAAATAGAAAGCCAACCAAATTATGAAAATAATTATCTTGTTTAGGCAATCATTTTTATTACTATTACAATAAAGGGTGTCACCAAAGGAGTGCTAGCTGTTAAGATTAATACAATTTTTACTATAAATTTCTTACAAACTGATACGATAATTCACCTAATACTAATTATTATTATAGTAACCACTGAATTGTAATTATTACGTGACAATTTATATGACATTGAAATTATAATAAAAATTGTAATACCTTTTCTTTTTTCGTCGAATGCTGTGTTTAAAGTTGGAAAAAAATTTTTGTACACAGTGATTCTGTGGTGGTAAATAATTCTTGTGTACTTGCCACAGTTTTGCCCCCGAAAAAAAGTGTGTTATCCGCATCAAATAAAACAATCATGAGCCAATGCCAAGCAGAATCATGATAAAACACTATAGAAATAATGTATGAAAGGATCCACCTTGGCAATAATGATACCAACTTGAATGTGTTTCATGATCAGTTGCATAGTTAGTGGGATTAGGCAGGTCGGACCTGACGTGTCATGTGCTTAAGAAAATAAAAGAGGGGATTTATGAGCCTTAGTTTGGAGTTAACATTTTTTATATGATTATATAAAGTATATAAACTCAACACAAAATTACAAAGAATCTCTTTAATAGCATTTATATTGGTAAGAAGAGACCATAAAAATTTATTCATCCCGTTTTGTAATAATAAAAATTACATTTTGTTATTATTTTATTATCAAAGACTACTTATTATATAGATATAGTATCACATATATATATACTATATAGTATCACTATTGTTAATTAGTGAATCTCCCTAGAATCTGAATTAAAGGACACCAGATTTTACCAATATTAAAGATGAAGGAAATTTCTTTCCAATTCACTTTATTAACATTGATACTTTTCCTTTAGAATATATGAGTATTAAAATGCAAATAATTTTTACATTTTTCAAGAAAAAATATTAATTTAATAGACTGTCTTAAAAAAAAAAAATAAAAAAAAATCTCAACATCAATTTACTGGAAATTTTGTCCTAGTCTAATCCGTATCAATTTTATTTCAATTCCTATTTTGTCTAGAAAATAAAAAAGCTCTTGCGGCAACTTTTTTTTTTTTCTTTCTTATTCTTAGAGTCGGCAACAAATCCATTAATTACATGTTCCCGGCCTTGGATCTCAAACTCTACCTTCATATATACACTCTGTCACTGGCAAGGTGATCATCAAGTAACACAACAGTCATAAAATGGGTTCTCTGGTATTAAATTATCAATTGTTTTAAAAACTTAAAAATGTTTAAGACTCAAACGTTTTTTTTTAATAAGTGTGTTAGGGTGCAACAGTGTCGCTTTACTCATGTAGACGGCTCTTAAAATATGCTTTGCAGGATACGATTTCAAATTTTATAAAAGGCTTTGGATTTTCTCGCTAAACACTAATTGATTTTCAGATGAGATGGTCAAAGGCCTGATCCAACAAATGGTATCAGAGCCAGGATCATAGGTTCGATTCGTAGGAACGTCATATTGAGAGAATGATTGTTGGGGTACAATAGTGCCGCTCTGCTCATGTAGACGGCTCTTAAAATATGCTTTGCAGAGTATGATTTTGAATGCTATAAAAGACTTTGGACTTTAGCAAAAGTCAAATCCAACAAAAAAAAAACCTAAAATATAAAATGTTTAATTAAAATATGACATAAGTTATGAAGATAACGTTTAAATTTAAGACTTTTAATCTAATATCAAATTAAATAATCAGTTATTTGAAAAATTTAAACCGAAAAGAAATGATTCTGACATCCCTAATGAACCTCTCCTCTCTCCCCGTCCCTTTCCTGCCAGTCTATCTTTCACGTTCACTTCAATTCCTTGGCATAACTCCCACTCATTCAGAATTGGGCCACCCCGTACAATGAGATATCCAACCAATCATGGCAAATATGTTAAAGTATTCGATCTCCTACTACTTCAAGCTATGTGTCCTTGGAAAATCCTTTGAAATCCAACAGAGTTATTTCGGGATAGAATTTACCTTCAAAACTCAACTTGCAAGGGAGGGTGTCGAAGAGCTTATATACATATAGTTAACATTATATTTAAGTCATGTAAAACACTTAAAATCGTAATATATTACCACGTTTTCGAATTCGACATTCACGGCGGCCTATTTTATCCTATACAGGTGATCGTTCCTTCTGTGACTTGAATCAATGACGTGAGGTTTAGCTCTGATACCAAATAATACAAAATTTGGATAGAATTCATCTTTAAAAACCAACTTAAGAGAGTGTCCTCAATTCCCTTGTAAACCAATTTTCAAAGATGAGTTATACTCAAAATTTGCATCATTATACGTGCATTGTATTAGATATTGCTCATAACACTTTTTGTTTTTTTAAAAAAAAAAAAACACTTAAACAGAAAATCCAATGTGCTACACAGCCTACACTAGTCCCCGTGCATATATGTATTATTGGCTCATCACACATAAAGATAGTAAGGAGTAAATAGGGTAATCTTTGTCCTCTCATATAATCAAATAATCATATAGGTCCTCCATTGAAGAGGTAGACTGAATAAGGCCCATGAATTATTGAACGTGTTCATTTGGTCAAAGAAGGATAAAATTGTCGCAAATAATAATGGTTGAGAAAAGAAAAGGCCATAATTCTAGCATCATGTGCATGCAATAGTAAAAAGTTATAATTATTCATAATTATTAGAGTGTAGTTCAAATGCTATATCATAACCCCAACTATTTTTATCATTTTGTGGAGTACTAGTGTACTTGTGCATATCATGTGACAAAAGTTTGTGGTACTGTGTACTTTTTTCTTTTTTCTTTTTTTAATTGAAAGGAAAAAAGAACTATAAGAGATACTGTGTACTATTAAAGTGGAAGAGATCTCTCCTCTCCAAACATATATGAAAATAAATCTCGGATGAAATACAAATCACTTCTTTTTTTGTCATTTTTTTTTTTGGTATGTTAATGCAAATACAAATACAAATCACTTTTTGTATAGGCATTAATTACGATTTGACATTTAAGATTCAATTTTTTAATTTTTGAAATTTAACGACTTAATTGTTAAAACTTCAAATCTAAATCCACCATCAATTTTTCTCAAGAGTAAAGTAACATATATAGTTATGAAAAATATAGTTAGTTATATTATCCTATTAAAAATAAATAGAAAAAGAACTAGGTCGACTGAGATGACATTGAGGGTGTGGCAACTCCACCCCCTTTAACCATAGGGTGGCTGCCATCACCCTTATTTGATCAATAGTGGCTTCCCCTAACAAGAGAGGTGGCTTTGCGACCACCCCTAATCAGAGATTATGACTTGGTTTTGCACCAATACGCCCTTATTACTCTTTTTTTTTTTTTAATCAGAAAATCATTAATTTATATTTTTCATATCACTTTTTTTTATTTATTTGCAAAAAATAAAAAAGTCGGAGGCCTTAGATTTAAAATATGCATAAACTCCATATCTTAAATGTTGCAAGTTTGAAATTGGGTTTAATATCAAACAATGCGTAAAGCACAAGGGTTTTAGGAATACTTTTCTAGCTTTTTTTAAGATATTTTTATTAACAAGTCCACTCTAACTAAAAAATACTTATAAACCTCTCCAAAATCTTTTAGATTCTTATAGTACCCTTATTATATAGGATATTATAGACAACTTCAAGGAATAATGTAAGTAAGTTAAATAATCATTCAAAGTTATATATATACTACTTTGCCTAAGAATAATAAAAAATAAAAATAAAATCTATAAATGATAAATTTAGCACATGGATTTTATCATTCGTAAAGTTAAATAATATTAGAATATTACTTTGTAATGAATAGCGTGCGCACTTCTAACTTGTGAATATTTCTTCTTTTTTTTAGACGTAGAAGAATAAGATCAATATTTAACGGCCTAAATTGTTAGTTTTTTCTTCTTCTTTTTTTTTTTTTTTTTGTAATTTTCTTCTTTTTTTTTTTTTGGGTAACTGAAAATATTGTTAACAAAACCAAGCAACTTATAACAAGTGCTTATGATTAACATCTTTTATTTTTTTATTTTTTATTTTTTATGACTAAAATCTTCATTAAAGTAAAGCTACTTCGTGTACCTAATCATGTCATGTAAACATCTTTTCATTTGAATTGTTTTCTGTTTGTTTCCGTTCGCAAATAAAATATACGTTTGCGCACTTCTTTTTTTTTTTTATATATATATATATATATATTTGTTTGCACACTTTATATATATATATATGTTTGCGCACTTCACATATTGGTATTTGGTGCTGCCAATGGACTTCTCGCTTTTGGCAATTAAGCACCATTCCCATGCTAGTGTTACACTCTTATATATGCATGCTTCTGCTCTTTCTTTCCCTTTTTTCTTTTTTGTTTCTTTTTCCTTTTTTGGTCGTAAGTCTAAGGTTTAGTGCTAAGAAGGATTGCCTTTTATATATGGTGGTTTGACATTTAGATTAAAAGATAAATGATTGTTTTTATTCTGCTGCATATTTTTTGTCTATCTCCGTATAAAATATGTGCAAATCTATCATAAAATCTGTAAGATTCACACACAAATTCAATACTCAATAGTAGATTTAAAAAATATATGAACAAGAAAAATATAGGAAAATGAAACCAAACCAATCTCTTTAAAAATCACACCCTTGAAAACACCAGAGCATTCACTGTGCTTGTCAAGTACTTTGATGCAGGAGACACACAACCAGTACACTGCAAGTAAGCATGTGACAAAGTTTACTTACACAAACTGATATCTTCTTTTAAGTAAAAGCCATCTCCTGTTGACAAAAAAGCAAGTCAGATGAGAATCCATTAACAATCACTTTCACTTTCTCTATATTTTTCAATTCTCAATACCCTACTCATCACGACCTTCAACTTGGGCTGCAAACTGCCATGAAATCTTGTTGCAAAGAATGTTTAGTTTTTGCCACTTTTAGGGTTTCTTTTTTCTTTTTTCTTTTTTTCTACCAAAAAAAAAATGTAGAAACATCAGCTTATTATCTGGTGTGACCCAATATTTCTGATAAATCAAATAATCATAATCTCTTAAACAGGTTAGGAATTCAAATAATAGTAATATCTATCTGCATTGTAAACTAGCTAGGTTTGGAATTCAAAACCTCCTTATGGTTAATGTTTTTTTTTTTGGATCCCTAATGGTAGCCCAAGCACCGAAAATCATGGACAATCCAAAAGCAAATCCCATCTTACTATCTTGGTACAATGCCATGCTTTTGCTAGTCTAAATTAGTATAACCAAAGAAACTTGAAGTCAAATAAAGAATATGTGTTGGCTTATTAAAATAATGAAGTATGAGTTGAGAGAATATCCAGATTTCCTTAGCTAGCATTCTTTATAAAGCTTAAAGTATTGGGAACTTTATGCAGAATCGATCCCTGAATAAGGATCTTCTTTTGTTCCACCAAACAGATCATGGTCATCAAGAATTTTAATCATAATGCTCTTATAGGAATGTGGGAAAGTTTGAGACCACTGTACAATTCAGATTCTTAAACAGACACAATTAGGAGAATGTGATGAATTATATATATATATATATACTAATTTCAATGCTAGTGCACCTGAATATGGGTCCTGCTGTGTAAGCAAAACCAGCCTATACTTGGACCCACCTAAATCATGTGTACCTTGTTCGTTTTTTCTTATCCCTTTGGCCTCTTTTTCGTATTTCAAAGATACTTTTCTTGTGAACTTGCTAAGTTTTGGAAACACGCATGTGATCGAGTTACTAATACAAAATACACTAAATAATAATATATATAATTATTCTATTTGTTAATGTGTTTTAGAGGATTTTTTTGTTTTTTATTTTTTGTTTTTTATTTTTTGTTTTTTGTTTAAAAATAATTTTGAGTGTTTTGAATTATTTGTTAATATTTTGTTTTGAAAACACAAAACCAAAGAAAAGAAGGACAAAAACTTTAACAATTAAAAAGCTGCTAATTCTATTTAATTAGATAGGCTTCGAAGAAATTGTTTGGCCTTTTTCAACCTCGTCATTTGAAGTTGTCGATTGATACACGGCAAGAAAGTAAGAGACGGGCATTGGTGGTCTTTGAAAATCTACGTACAATGATGGAATTTTTTTTTTTTTTCTCTCTCTCTCTTATTCCTTATAGTCAAAGAATTGGCGTCATCTTCAATGCTACAATCTACTAATCTAAATTGCTATAAATAAGTCTCTTTAATTTGATTTATTTAAATTAATCTACAATCTACTAATCTAAATTGCTAAATTAACCTTTTGGGAACCCATGTAATTTGATTTCCTATCTTAAAAAAGATTGAACAAAATCGTAATGTCATTCTATTTCCTATTGACATATCATCGGTTACTTTCTTAACATCATTGCTCCATATTGTCATATGCATAATAATTCATTTATGATCTAGATTAAATTTTTCAAATCAAATGATGTATACGTTGTCACATTATTTATAATTTTAAATGATGTGGCACTGGCACCGTATACACGTTAAATGCAACAAAATAAAAGCTTGACCGCAAAATTGATCCTCTTCATTTCACCTATTCCTCACTTCTAGGGCTTAATAAAAGAATAAATGCCACCTTAGTACAGCTTTACAGATGGGTAATTTGGAAGAAAAATATAATTTTATCTCCATCTAGCTATTTTACCAATACTCTATGGACTTGATCAGGCCCTAAATTCAGAAGAAAAAATAACAGGAAAAAAAAAAAAAAAAAAGATAACATGACCCATGCAATAAGTTCTTTTGGGGCTAATTTTTGTGTTTTTTTTGCTTTGTTGTTGCCCTCAATTAGTGAGAGCATTGAAAATTTTGAATATTTGAGATTGTTCTAACAAAGTTTATTTTCATAGCCACAATGTTGTTGTCAATGAATCATCCTCGAGATTCCTGAGCCTGTTAATGGATAAATACAGACAATAACAAGGAACAGGAGATGAATTCCACGCTGTAATTCAATCTAAAATTCCAAAAAGAAAAAGGGGAAATGAGAATAAGACAGGCAAAAGAGAAGGACCCAACTCTATAATTGCTTGTCCTTTGCTTTTTTACTACTTGAGAAAGATGAAATTATTTGAGAGAGAGAGAGAGACAGTGAAAGAAAACTAATGCAGGTGCCTAGTGAACAATTGCATATTCAAATTGCAACCCAGTTGGCCAAAATTATTTGGAAATCAACTCTTCTTGGGAACCAAATTTTCGTTGGAAATTTGAAAAAGTTTGTTTTGGTTTGGGCTCTATATGCATGTTTGAAGTTTAATTCAACAACTCAATTTATTAATCTCAAAAGATTAACAAGACTTGTTTTCAAGTATTGGGTGGAATGAAACATGTTGGGCCATCTCTTAAATCACCTAAGGATCGGGATCTCATGTAATTTGCTGACCTAATTGCATACAACTTTCAAGAGAGGATAAGTGCGTGTTGGAAAATTCATCGATTTTTTAAAACTTTTGAAAAGCAAAAGAGAAAGAAAACAAAAAAAACAATCAACTACAAGACACAAAAATTTAAGTGGTTCACTCTCAAGAGTTACGTTCACTATGTTGCGACAAAGTTTTAATACTTTCAAGAAACAATACAAGGAAGGCATCAAAACCGCATATACAAAATCCTTCTATAGAAGCAGCTATATAAAGACCCTCAACTGAGTCAAAAATATATAGACGGACAGGTTAAAAAAAATTTCTCAAGGGCATCGGCTCAAGCCTCCGCTTCATGGACTAAGCGTAAAAAAAAATCTCATTTAAACCGGAGCGCTTCTTTCGTAGTACCAAGTCGAACACAAATCAAGCTCCACATAACCTAACAATGCAAGCTTACCTATCCCAACTAATTCGAGGCTTAGGACAGGCCTGCCCTTTTGTGGAGCCGTCTGAATTGTACTAGATCCAAATTCATAAAGCTACAGCCAAACATGAGAATATGCAATGGATCTAAATCCCTTGCATTTAAGGTATTGGAATTGTAACCCCATAGAGAGGGGAGCTGCCGATCCCACTTGTCCCTATCTATATTGGGCAACCCCTCACTTGCTTAGAGTAAGTAGATTCTGCAACCTCCTACTCTTCAAAAATACTCAAATTACAAGCAAATCAAACACCCACATGCAGGAAAGCATCAACCATGTACTTACTTATAAAAAAAAACAGGAAAGCCTCGACCATGTATAATGGCTCCATTGGAGTTATCCGTTTTATGATCTTTCTGTTTTCTATTATTATTAAATATAGGGTACTATTCCAATAAAATTATAACATAGAAAATCACAAAAGTACGATCATTTGTTGAATTAGATCATTTGTTGAACCAAACAAAAGAGGTGTTTGACTCTTCATCTAACTTCTTTGACTGGTAGATTATTTGAAGTTTCCTTAGCGTACAAGAGTTTGCTCAGAAAGAACAAGTAGAAAAAAAAAAAAAACAAAAACAAAGACACGTACACATGTGAACCAAGTACAAGAACCAGCAGGGTCGAGGCAGTGCAATCACTATTTGTTATGATTTTCTTCTTATTTTTTTTTATTTTTTTTAACTGCTGATTAATTTAATGATTTAATAACTTTAAAACATGTGAATTTAAATTCTCTCTTAATAAATGAGGTCTAACATGTGAAGACAGAGATATGAGTTGAATTAAAGATTTTTGCTATGATAATATGTTAAATAACTACTTACTATGAAAGTTTAAACTGATAAAAAAATAATTAATTTATAATTTAATTAATATTTTAACATAATGTTCTATCGTAATTCTAGTACAGCAGCCCTGGGCTGAGCACTGTTGCATCAGCCCAGGACACATGAACAGTGAATATCACTGTTATGTGCCCCACATGACAGTGAATCACTGTTCATGTGTCCTGGGTATGCACTTTCTCAGCCCAGGCTGCTTAAAATCACGACTCATTTATATTTGTAGACACTTTTAAGAACTTTTTACCAAAAAATATAGAAAGAACCAAAAAAACAAGTTAAATGCTGGGGAGAGAAAAAAGCGCCCGGGGAGGGGGGGAGGGTTATTAGGCTTTTCAACCTTGGCAGACAAAAACACAAAAGATATTCATAAAACATTTAAAACTCTTTTTCAAATAAATAAATAATAATAATAATAATAAAAAGTACATTCTAAAAAGTATTAACAAATCTCGTTTGGCAATCCTCTCATTTCTCCCTTCGCCTTTTTATCCAAAAAAGTTAAACTTCTTTCTTTACATTAACAAACAACTTTTTTTCACTTCTCACTTACAAAAAAATTCAAAACTCATTTTACATTTATATCATATCAACCCACCTTTATATTACATCAATCAATGTTTTTCTCCTTTCTCCTTTCAAAAACAATTGCCCAAAAAAAAATTTAGAAGGGACCAAACTATGGCAGTTTTCTTTTATAAAATATATTTAAATTGTTGGTCATTTTAGGGACCCATTTTTTGGAGTTTGCTTACCTTGCATTTTCACATTGTTGGTTAGGTTGTTAAGCTTTTGAATCTTGGCAAACAAAACATAACAAACATTCATAAAACNTCGCATTCTAAAAAGCATTAACAAATCCTGTTTGGCAATCCTCTTATTTCTCCCTTCTCTTTTTTATCCAAAAAAGTTAAACTCCTTTCTTTACATTAACAAACAACTTTTTTTTACTTTTTACTTACAAAAAATTCAAAACTCATTTTACATTTACATCATATCAACCCACCTTTATATCACATCAATCAATTTTTTTCTCCTTTCTCCTTTCTCCTTTTTCCTTTCAAAAACAATTGCCCAAAAACAAAAAAATTAGGAGGGACCAAACTATGGCAGTTTTCTTTTGTATAATATATTCAAATTGTTGTTCATTTTAGGGACCAATTTTTTGGAGTTTGCTTACCTTGCATTGTCACATTGTTGGTTAGGTTGTTAAGTTTTTCAATCTTGGCAAACAAAACACAACAAATATTCATAAAACATTCAAAACTCTTTTTCAGATTAAAAAAAAAAACCAAAAAAAAAAAAAACATTCTAAAAAGTAATAACAAATCCCGTTTGGCAATCCTCTCATTTCTTCCTTATCTTTTTTATCCAAAAAAGTTTAACTCATTTCTTTACATTAACAAA
>FXXK01000596.1:97957-112166 GCA_900184695.1 Betula pendula | reverse complement strand
ACATCATATCAACCTACCTTTATATCACATCAATCAATTTTATTTTTTTTTTTTCTGTTTTCTCCTTTCTCCTTTCAAAAACAATTGCCCAAAAAAAAAAAAAATTAGGAGGGACCAACTATGACAGTTTTCTTTTATATAATATATTCAAATTGTCGGTCATTTTAGTGGCCTCTTTTTTCATCCCCTATTGCACCTAAAATCTCTAGGTTTTAACATCATTTGCAAATAAATAGGTGGGGAAAGCATAGACAGGTGAAGTGTAACTATTTCACCAAAAGGGCCCAAGATAATGCCTGATACCATGAGAGGCACTTTTGGTTTACATGGTGGTTTCAACTGGCCCACCTAGTGATTGTCCCTTCGCCTTCAATCCTATGGACCTTTATGCCCAATATTCCTTAACCACCACCTGACTTGGGACCTTTTGAGTCTATTGTCTTCTTATTTTATCATTACATATTAGAGGTAGGACAAAAACCAAGCCATATGGCCAATAGCAACTCAAATATTGGTACGGCCGAATTGCGATTTTACTTAATAATTTACAAATTATGTTTTCATTAAATGTTTTTTCAAATTTTTTATTTTTTCAAACAACGTGTTTTGAAAGTGTTTAACCAAATATACTGTCATCATATTCTTTCATTTCCACCATCCCATCCACTAACAACCCCAGGCCCGTGAAAAAGAGTACATTAGGGTATTAGAGCATTCCTAGTGGACTCAGCAGACTTTTCTAGCAAATTTAACTGAAAGCACTTTTTTTATTTTAACATCAACTTTTTTAAAGCACCCACTACAGACTCAAACAATTAACTATCAACACTATCACTATTACAATTAATATTATTTTTCAAGTTTCTTTATTCTTTTTCTCAAACATTTATATTTTTTGAATATTGTCTTTTACTAACATCATATTTTTGAATATTTGGCTTATTCTAACTGTCATGTTTTGAAAATTTGTCTTTTTCCTAATATTCATATTTTTGAATTGGTTATTTTATTCTAACGGTCATACTTTAAAAAATTATATTTTTTTAAAAATTTGTGTAAAAACACATTTAGAAGATAATTTATATTATTATTATTCATTATTATTTATTATTATTATTATTATTATTATTATTATGTGAGTTTTGTCATGGGAGAGGAAGGAAGAAGAAAAAGAAGGAAAGGAAAGAAGAAAAATAAAAAAAGAAAAGAGAAATATTAATTTTTTAAGATTTGATGAGTGAATAGTACTCATCAAATTTGATGAGTACTAGTTCACTCATCAAATATTTTTGGTTAAAGTGTTGAGTCCACTAGAGGAGGGTTTTTCATCTTTTGATTAAATTTACTCAACAAAATAGCTAAAATGTTATTTTGTTGAGTCCATTAGAAATGCTCTTAGTTAAGGTCGGGCTTGCTGAGGCCTGTGAAAGTGTCAGTTCTTGCTGTGACTTTTTGTTTGGTGGAACATCCACCAAAACTATAAAAGGTGCCTTGGATTACAGGACTAGACAGGGACTGTGATGGGTGGACCTTATTTCCATTGAGTTGTCAAAAAGTTCCAGCCTAGTCATGTTTAGAATTGAGATACAGGAAACTAGGGGTAGAAATTCGTGTGGGCATGTCGGATTAGAATCATGTCTGATATTAACTTACCTAATCAAACCCATTTAATCAAATGGATTAAACCTTTCAACCTGAACTTGCTGATTTCATGTCGGGTTTGTGTTGTATTCACATGTCATATTAAAAATTGTCAATCTTAAATATTGTGTGTTGAAGTATGAGTTTAAGACTATATATGTCAACTCTAACTCAACTCATCTAATTAAATAAGTCAGACCTTTCAATCCTAACCCACTAATTTTGTATTAGATTCGTGTCCAAATAGAGTAAAAAGCCTTGCAAAGAACTAAAATGGGGAGGTAAAGGACCCAAATGAATGGTATTCATTCCTCTTAGAGGAGCGTTATCAGGTATCAAACTTGTCAAATACATACATGGGGCCATTTACAATTACAAAATGGTCTTAATTCAGAAGTAGATGTCAGTTTGCTTTGACTGTGCTTTGAGATCTTTCAATTTCTTCAATATGTTTGTGAAGTAATCCTGCAAATACTTCTCTAGGTTGACTATATCTTTTGCATCCACGCCAAGAAGTTTATATGTCTCACTCATCGGAACAGAGAAAACAATGTCACTTGTAAGGACCTACAAATGCACCCAATAAAGACAATACATTAATATTTGATTAGTAGATAAATAACAAGCACCAAAAGGTTTTAACTGATATTGTACTGATAACAGATAGTAGAGAAAAAAAAAAAGAAAAAAAAAAAGCACATATTTAGATTACAAAATAACTATCATCTTTGTTTAGCTTTCATAGATATCCTCAGATATAAACTTGAGTGTAAACATAAGGCTTTGTTACCTCTGAAAATGCCAATCTATCAGCAACATCATTTGTCCACTCAAAAAATCGAGTCAATTGGCGAGTTAATCTTAAGACAGAGACAGGAACTGTAGTAACATTTGCATCTTGCCCTGCAAGCCTCTCGCATAATGTTATCACCTAAATACAAGAAGGAACCTTTTAACATGGATGAAGAAAGAGATTGATATTCACTTTTATCCAAAGCCACTTATCATTTACTCTCTCTCTCTCTCTCTCTCTATAAGAGGCCAAGCAGTAAAGGGTTTGCTGCTCAACACAGTGCAGAAAAGTAGTGCTATTACCAAAAGTTAATATGGGCTAAAACAATTTGTTTAAAAAGAAATGAAAAACTAACCACTCCAATTATTTTCAGTTGTCATTTCCTCCCTATGTTTTCTCAGCAATCAAACAAATCTCTGGAGAGTATGAAGATTATGAAGAAAACAAGGTTCAGGGATAGTGATAGAAATAAACAACCCTAGGTAAATGGTTTTTTTGTCTTTATGGTCTTCTTTACCTCTTGGGTTGTCCATGCACGAGGACCAGAAAAAGTGAGAAGCTTCCCATTAATTTGCTCATTGCGTAGGGCTATAAATGTCAAGCGAGCTATATCCTAATACACAACGAGAGCATCTTTAGAAACTGTGAAGATATTATAGTTGAATATGATTGTCTTCCTGAAACCAATCAGGTAAAAAAATTTAGACAAAACTTACCTGGGTGTCCATGTAAGCAATTCTTGTTGGGGCATCCGTTCCCCAAACAGATTTCTCCTCTAGAATAGGTACTGCATACTGCCCAATAAGGCCCTGGGAGAATTGGCAAGAAGCATTTTCACTTGTTACTAATATCAAAAGAAAGACTGAAAAGAAAGACAAAACTCAGAACAGGAAACAATCATCTGTACTGATACATATATAATAACAGACTGTTTCACATAATCATTGCCTTGGCTTAGGTCATTTTAGAGCACATGAACATCCAGCAGGGATGTTACTATTTGTATACCAATATATTTGAGGGATGTCACTCTTCAATTGGCGAACTTATTTCAGGGAAGTATTCAGAAGATGAAGCGTCAATTGAAACATTAAGCACAGAAAGAAAGCAAAGACTTAAACCATGCCATTACTGATATTATAATTTATAGATGAGAATGCCAAAATTTCAATTCAGTTGATAATTACTTGCATGAAACCACATAACCGGATTGTGATGTGATTTAGGCCCGAGTCCTGAAGAAACTTCTCAGTGCAGTACTTTATCTCCATTAGTGGAACTTCAGGATGCTTGTCACAGTTGTGGATGGAAAAGAATACATATTTCTGGATTCCCATGGCTTTTGCACATTGTATAAGAGCAACTTTTCCTTCCCAATCTACCTAAACAGAAAAAAAATGGATTAGATGAGGCCAGCAATCCATTATACAGCATTATCGGAATTCGGAAATGAAAAATGTTTACAACATATAGTAACTTTTAAATGTCAGAGGAAAGAACTTTCTTAATAAAAATGTGAATATAGATCTCTCAGGGCTTTCCATATGTTCTGCAGATGTTTATTGAAAGGTAATAATTACACACTCATGTTCCTCTTTTTGTCGGTTATTACTCAAAGACACTAGATCCCACATAAATTTAAGGTGACCATTTTTACTCCATAAGTTGTCATTGATCAATTGGAAGATGCCACTAACTGCACAATAATACAAAAGACTTAGATTATGTTTGGTACGCGAAATGGCTATTCCAAATAATAGCCTTTATTAAGAATGAAATAAGTGAAATGGATTAGCTTTGTAATAGCTATTCACATGGCCATGAAAGAATGGTTATTCTTTCAATTGAGGAAATAACTATTCCTCTCAAATTTGAGAAGAATAACTATTCTCTCAAATTTGAGAAGAATAACTATTCTCTCAATTAAATGAATAGTCATTCCCTCGTGGCTATCGGAATGGCTATTCTAAGACTAATCCATTCCACTCATTCCATTCTGAATAAATGTCATTCTTTGGAATAGCCATTCTGTGCACCAAACGTATCCTTAGTACTGATAAAACAAAAAAGATGAACAAGGAACCTGCACGTAGAGGGATTATTAAAAAAGATGTCGTCGGCACATCCAATGACCCTTGCTGCCTCACCAAGGTTAAAGGATGTATCAATTTTTACTATAAAATATCTAGGTCAATTCTGTTGTCATAAGAAACACAATGAAAGAAACAAATCTGGATTCAGCCCAAACCTTACCGTCTTAATGGGCTCTTCTGGACGCCCTGTGGCACAGTCGATGACAGTATGAATACCGACCAGTGTTGCGGGTATGGTCTCCGGTTTGCTAAGGTCTGCCTGCTCAGTAAATACTTTACATTCAGTCCTTGAACTTCAATAGAGTAAAAATTAAACCCTGTGCATCGTACAACTAACCCAAATGCTTCAACCAAGCTTCTTTGTAAGTAATGAATCTCCAAACATGTTCATAAATAAATCATACTTATGACACTTAAATCAGACATCTGGAAATTAAGACATAGGATACAAAAAGAAGCATCTATATCTATCGAGAAAAAAATGCACTAATTTCTGTAAGATAGCCTCAAAGTAAGACAGCAAAACTAAAGGCGTGGCCTTAAGAAAGTTCCAGAAGTGAAACAATAAAACAATCTGAAGCAAAATATTCTTGGGTCTACCACAGAACCACAGCTTTTATGGAAATTTTTCTAATGTAAGTTCAGATGCCAGTGAACCCCAGATCATCAAGAAATCAAACCAACTTTGCTGACTCCAAAAGAGATTAGCCAGCCAGATTCAAAATCATCTAATTTAGGCACAATCTTTATGAATAAGGCAGTTGGTCATAACTAAACCAGTTGCCACTACATAATATGACAAAGGCATAACATTTGCACATACCAATCTCTATTAAAAAAAAAAAAAAACTAATTCCCCACATCAAAGCACATGACAAAATTGACTGTTTCCATACAAACACAAACAAACCCAATACATATAATTGCAAATCAAAGCGAAAAAAGAAATGAATTGGTGAGTGAGAGGGTGGGAGGGGCGTACATTGACAACCGTAGCGCCCCAATCGCGAAGGAAGTCAGCAGGGGCAGGTCTTGGCCTGACAAGGCACCTTACATCATAGCCTTCATCAAGTGCCCGCCTCACAACCTGCCTTCCTAGAGTTCCGGTGGGACCAACCACCAGAATGCTCGTTGGCCTAACCGGCGTCCCCGGTCCTAGATTCACTGCCCCCGCTGATGTTGTCTGAGCTGAAGTGCACGTCACCACATGCGATTTCCCTGGAAATAACAAAAAAACAGTTATAGTCCTTTAGCCAATCTGGATGAAACCCAGTTATATTATACCAAGAACTACGAGTTTAGACCACTTAAGTAACATTAACAACGAATCAATCTAGACCCACTTAGATTATATAGGCCTGGACTACTTATATTACATCAATCAACCATAAAACACCCATTCTTATGAGAAAATCGCATTAGAGAAGGAAAATGAAGTACCAGTGGTGGGAAAAATGGGTGCCGAAACCGAAGAAGATATGAGAGAGTCCGGAGCTAGAGTGCGCCGCCATGACAGTACTGCGCTATGGCTACTATCTGAGGTTTTGGTGCAATTGTGATTGAACTTTCCAGGTGACGTAAGCTGTGTGATTGGCAGCCTCAACGCCATTGTTGCTCTCTGAACACTTGCAATGCGAAGAATTGTAGTATCGAAGAGGATGAAGGAGAACAATGGACTCCAATGCGGCCACGTAGTCGCTCCGAATTGGATTGAGATTTAGCTGACGTGTGCAAGACATGCCACGCAAAAGGTCACTATATCCATTGGAAATGCTGTCAGGCTGTCAGCCAAGCAGTCACAGACCAATCTGTGCAAGCCATGCCACGCATTATTATCCATTCCATCATCCATCAGATCTTTTTGACTTTTCCACTGTATCTATTTAAATTTTTTCTTTTTGTGTGATTTGTATTTTTGGAAGAGCAGAGATATTCATCGGTCTGAATTAAATGAACAGTCTTTTAGGTTAGATAAAAAAAAAAAAATTAAAATTATTTTTTTTATAATGTGAAATTTACAAAAAAAGAAAAAAATGCATGGGCTGAATGACTGTTCATTCAGCCCAGATTGATGAGTATAATTACTCTTTTTGGAAGTTCACATCCTACTTTCCGAGATTGTGAGTGGAACAATTGAAAGTATAAAAAACTTAAAACTTTTTCTTTCAAAACATGAAGGAAAATACTTTCTTTTTTTTTTTGCTCTTAAAAAATATTGCCTCAAATTCTTATAAAATTTGTATTCATAAATTTTTTAAAAAAATAATATTAAAATCATAAAGTCGATTATTTATCCTATCAAGATTTTTTGTCTTCTTTTCACGGCCCGTTTTGACCTAAAAAACATTAGAATTAAAAAAAATTTATAAAATATAAAGTTGTAACATGTTGAGTCAACTTTTCAAAGCCATCATGTTTGCTTTCAATTAGAGTTCAAAATTAAAACTTATGACTAATTTAGTCTGACTAGATCAATATTGACCACATACACAAACTGAAATAATAATACATCAACTTTTTCACCAATTGAACCCTTAGACTAAAACTTACCACCAAACATGTTTTGACATTGAATTTTTTAAACGCTAAAAACCTAGCATATATATATATATATATTATTCATATAATAAATTTTTTAGTTGAGGAGCCAAGATGGGCAATTTCCTTCTCTTGCCCTACCTGGTAAGTCTAAGAATAAACTAAATAGTAAAGTGCTAGTCTACATAGTATTAGTGATATAAAAAAACTAGAAACAAAAAAAAAAAAAAGGCTCAATTATCAAAATTATGTGTTTTTTTTTTTTCCTATTCAAATTAATCAAAATTATGTTGAGTCTGAATTAGAATCTTTATACATTACGGTAGATAAAATAGATAATAATATAAATCAAGTTGGTTCAATAGTTAATTTAGATGTCAAACAAGAGACTAAAGACACTTTGAAAGACTTAATTAATAAAATAGAAAACATTACGTATGATGGTCTGAGTGGTCAAGGTGATAACAAAATCCCACAAATATTCTATGGTACTGAAGATATACTGGTCCTTCAAAAGAAGCTGACATAATTATATTGAATATGAAAATTGTAAAGAAATCTTGTACTATTGGAGACATCTTTATAAAGATCCATAACTTTCTATACAAGAAATAAATGAAATAATGGAAAAGATACAAAAACACTTATCTTGAATATGAAAATCTTATAGCACATATTCACAATAAAACATCTTTGTTTGTTTCTGATTGTTCTGGAAGAACAATTAGATCCAGAAGAATTTAGAACATGGGGTAATAATGAATTCAACACTGAAAACATCTATACTGGAGAAGATAAACCATCTTCCAACAGAATTAAAGAGAAACAAACCTCGTTATCTAATCCTTCGTATCAGTGAAGAGACAAGTTAAATAAACAACCAGTTGCTCAAAATGGAACTTATCTTCATTCTTCCTAATCCTTAAAAGAAGTTCTCACAGAAACACACTTACAATTGCTGAAGCACACACAATTAGTAATGTCATCTTGGTGTCCAGCCTCCTAACAAAACATGCTTTGTATTGCATCACTTTCAAAAATTCTAAACCAATCATTTTGATGTATACATATCCTAGAAGATATGGCAAAACAATATTCAAAAAGAAAGAAATGAAAGGGAAAACCTGAAGTCCAATTTCTAAATCAAAATCAACCCCCCCTTCTTCTTTTCCATGTCCCTCCTGTCATATTACTGTCCCGGCCTTACGGCGAGAATCCTCAAGGAGAGCAAAAGATTGTGTCCTTAGCCACTTATCCTAGTGGTTTTTTTTTTTTTTTTTTTTTTTTTTATGTACAAGAAGCTTCAAAATCCGAATGGAGGGTCGCTTATCCCCTTGGCCAGTGTACTGTGCAACCATATTCAGAAACTGGAAACTCGATCAGGTCGACTGCCAATGCCTTTATGTACAAAGTCCTTTGTTGTCACTGCCACTTATGTTCAAGAAAGTTCTGTCCATTGAAGCAAAATAACGGAATAAAAAGACCCAAAGGGCAAAGAATTCGTTGAGAAATTGGGTTAAGTAAAGCTCTTTACATAACTCTTCTCAATGGGAAATGGGTGCAGCCTCCTTGATTTTAGTCCGAAAATAATTCTTCCTCGAGTTCAGGTTGCTCCGGTTTAAGCAAAACATTGGGATCTAACTCTGTTCCATTAGGGAGCCCTCTCTCTTGAAACCTCTCCGCATAATCCATATCCGATAATTCTCGCTCATCCTCTGTTAACTGCTCATCTGTCACATCACCCATATCGTTATTTGTGCTATCCTCCTTGCCACTTTTATTTCGAATTTGAGGAATGAAAACCTCCCTGGCCTTTGCCTTGGAATTCTCACATATGCAGGATGTTGGGTTCTCATGAAACTCACCCCTGCCTGGCCTCACCTCATTTGGCTCTCCCATGGAGCCAATCTGATCAGTTCGAACTCTGGAGGCAAATTCTTCCCATGTCATGTTATTTCGGTTCAGGAACAATCGGTACAGTTTCTTAGCGTTTGGACGGATTGTTGGTTTGTGACCAAAGTATCTTCTGCATAGACAAGCATGTTCATGTTATAATATATGTATAACCAGTAAACAGCTTGGGTTATCTAGCTCACTAAAACAAGAAAAATGTTAGGCTTACAAAATATTTTACAAAAAAAACCTTACAAAATGATTTGGCAAAACATGATTGAGAAAAAGAAGAATTCAAATTTTGAGAAATTCAATTATGTTGTGCCACATCACACATCACTCTGTAAGAGTTTTTTTGTAGAATATTTTATAAGCCTAACATTTCTCCTAAAACTATAAGGACGCGACGATAATGACTTCCATTGGCCCCACTAAAATGACTTTAGTTAGAACATTTTGAATGTTCTGAAAGTTAAAAAGGTGAAGGCAATATTACAGAAACTTCAACTATATATCTTCTCTCAACCCACAAAACTTCCTTCTGCCAGCAAACTGGTGATACCCTTTTTTTTTTCTTTCTAAGCAAACTGGTGGTACTTTATTGCCAAAAACTACCTCAATTGTAAAGACAATTTCACGTTTTAAAACTAAATAACATAAAATGAACATTGTCCAAAAAAGATCCAGAGTATTGAAGTCATTCTTAAAATTTTAAATAATTAGAATACCTCCGTCCAGCTAACATTCTAGCCATGTTGCCATTGTTGTTGGTGACAAAAACATCGCTGTCATCACAGACAGTGAAGTCTAGCGCAGCCATGCGAGAAGAAAATGATGAAAATGGTGCCAACTCCTCCTTGCTGGCTATAGTCTCTTTTGAATGATAATTTGGGAAGAGTGCTTTGAGCGGTGCCAATGTCTCTTCACCTCCATATACTTCACCTGATGCCACATATAAGTGAGCATCACTTCCAAAACCCAATGCTCTTAGCATTAGACCAACTTCCTCTGGAGTGAGTGGGCATCGTCCATGCCTTCGTCCTTTATCAGGGTTGCTTGCCTGCATCTCATGCCAAAATAAAAATCTTAATATTCAGACAGGTCTAATCTTCTGTTGAGGTTGAATAATCATATCTAAGAACTAGTGAAGCCTCACATGTAGAGTTTTCCATCTCTTCCGAATTGCACCAAGTTCTGCTCTTTCTTTTTCTCCCCCACCATAATAGCATCCAGAAAATGCAAGCATATCAGGTTCAAACCTAGATGTGAAAAGCGAATCTGCATAAACAACTTTTCCCATTGTACTTCTAAAAATTTTGAGAAAAGTACACAAATTTCCCTCAAACTATCATTCCGTTGTCAATGTCCTCCATAAATTACCAAAAAATGTCAATGTGCCCCCAATGGCCAGTAAAAAAAAATGACCCTAAAAAAATTTTAATTAGACAAAAATATCCTTCTAAATTCAAAAAAAAAAAAAAACCAAGGGTTTCAGCCACCCTCAATTTCTTTTTTAAAAAAAAAAAAAAATGAGGAGGTGGTCGAACCACCCTCTAGCCATTTGGGGGGTGGTTTGGCCACCCCATGGCCATTTCAACCATCCCCTCATTTTGACAAATATAAAAAAAAAACTTGAAGGGGTGGCTGAACAACCCCCTGTTGGCCAAGGGGTGTCTCAGCCACCCCCTTGGTTTTACTATTTTTCTTTTTCTTTTCTTTTTTTTTTTAATTTAATTTTTAGTTTATTTTTAGATCTATTTTTTTAGTTTTTCTTTTTTTTAAAAAAAAAAATTATGAAGAGTATTTTTGTCATTAAGGGGCTATTGACATTTTTTGGTAGTTTACAGGGAACATTTCACAATTGGTAGTTTTGAGGGGAATTTGATGAGGTATGTGTACTTTTCTCAAAAATTGTAAACAAAAACTTTGTGGGAAATATATTTCAATCCATTGAAACATTGTAACTCCAAGTTTTTCTATCAAAAAATCTGTATACTTGCACATTATATACTCATCCAAAAGCCTCTCCAGATGCAAACTCTTTTCTACAAATAACGAAAAATGCACTCTTATTCCTTGGGTATCATGTTGTTTAAACTCAAACAATACAAGTTTTACCTGTTACAAGGTAGTCTGACAAGAGGCAACTAGCATCATGGTAGAAGTATAACTGAATATAGCATGTAAAAGAGTAAAGGAAACTAACTGTGCTTTACCTCAAATGCAGGGCAATGAAATGTTCACTTTTCATCCTCATCCTCTGAACCAACTTGTCACCCATTTCAAGAATAGAATCAGTAAATTTCAAAGCATGGTAGTTAACTCTACATCTCAGCTTCTGCAAACCAGCATTCAACCTATTTGAAAGCCTGTAATCAAACTTAGTGAGCTGAACGGCCTGCACCATCAAAAGGGTAACCAAAAAGTGTAAATTATGGAATCAAATAACTCATTCAAGAATAGCAATTGCTTATTATTGTAGACCTTAAACATTCTCAAAGAATCTGGCAAACAACAATGCAATGTCTTTCCTTTTTATTTTAAGGTATAAATTGCAGTGCAAGAAATTGATATTATTATAAAATCTAAGAATGAAGGAAAGGATCATCCAGAACAATCAGTCAGGCCCATAACATCTGCAGCCCTGGCAGACACAATACTACAACAATCATTCCCACAGCTTAGCCTATTGTCTTCCGTTTAAGGATATGAAGGTGATAACAATAATATCCTTTGTTTATATTTTTCCTTTCTCTTTTCTTTTTTGAAAAGTAGTACTATTGTTCATGTTAATGGACTCATACCATCAAATAGAAATAATAATAATAATAATAATAATTAGAACATAAAACATAGTCAATGACATTCAACAAATTGATTATAAGATCCACAACTTTGGGCAAGGAACCGAACACTTACATGCTTTTTGTTAAGAACAGGTAGAACGCGGCGCTCGTAACATTTTGGATTACATTTCCTTGGAACACGCATGGTATATGGATTTAGAGCTTTCCCTACGTTTGAGGGAAGCTCTTTAATGATTTTAACATCTTTTGAAAGAAATGAGATAAATTGGTCCACGTCAAAGATCTCAGAAAAGTTGCTGCAGAAAACAACAGATGACATAAGATGTATGGACAATATATTACCCCCGAACCCAAGCAATCAGACATAAAAACAAACCTGGTATCCTTCCAAAAGGATTTCTGATCCAGCTTGGGAACAACAAGAGTAGCATTCAAAATGTAAGCTGCAACAACAGCATCTGTTATCTGCAGCAAGGTAAGAATCAGAACTAATTCAGTAAGACGCCCATTATAATTACATATAATTACATACAGTGTCAAATAATGGAACAATATATTTCTGGATTCATTTGTAAAAACATAAATCAATACTGTTCCCTATCAAGTATTTTCTATCAGTAAAAATTCAAAAGCCACATTTTTGGGAAAAATCATGAGTGATTGCATAGACCAACGAACTCCACTCACGACATCAAACAATCAACTGCAACTTCAAAGTTCAACCTGTGCACTTTGAGCTACAATGAGAAATATAAGAAAAGCTGCATATTCATATTTAAGTGAATATGAATATACTGCATATTCATATTCTAATCCAAGTGACTGGGCTTTAACATCTAACTGCAGGCAGCTGCCCAAGCGCAGTCATAATCCAAATTTAGGACAAGAAAACTGCAATTATTTTTTAGAATTTGTCGTCTCAGCATCATACATGATTAAGGAAATCAAGGAAAAATTCAAGGATCTTTTAAAAGCTCAGGATCGCGAATAATGGGTAGATTGACAAGTCACATAGTTATGGATGGCATGACATTAATTATCAACTTCAAATCGATCTAATCCAGTATTAAGCCTTTTTAGACAACAAAACCCAAAAAAAAAAACCTAATCCAAATATTATATTATATATATTATATATAATATATACAGAGAGAGAGAGAGAGAGGAGAGAGAGAGAAGAGGAGAGCATGGCTAAGAAGCTTACCCCTGTTCTTTGTTGATTCAAGCCTCCACTAGTAGCAATCAACAAGTATCGATTCGGATGCGTTTTCACATCAGCCCTGTAACGAAACAGCTCAACGATAAATTCATTAACTCACGTATTAAGTACAAAATTAGACTCCAAAAAATCTAAATCAACTTTTGAAAATTTGAAACGAAATTTAACGTCAAATCCGGAAACGAAAGATTCTGGATTTCGACACCGTACTTGCAAACCTATCGCTGGCATTGCTGCAACCGCGGTACAGCTTTGACAGCTTGGAGGCCCACAAATCACGGACTAAGCTGCCTCCACCTGCCTGAACAACAACCAAAACCAACAAGCCACAAGCAATCAAACAAAAGAACCAGAACCGAAACCGGAACGGGAAACCACGAAACTCTCCGTACCGGCACCGTAAACGCCATCTCCGGCTCCGTAGCCGATTCCGATCCAACCTCGACCGCATTGCCAGCCTGAAATCCAAAAAAGCGAAACGGCAGTTACAGAAACAGTGAAGAATACGACGTCGTTGAGGAAGAGAAACAGTCTAACAGAGTTCGAGGACGAGTACAGAGAAGTAGAAGTGGTGGTGGTGGATGATGGGAAGGGAGGAAGCGGCAAAGAGGAGGAGAACGCAGGCGGATACTGCTGAGAACAGCGGGTGAAGGAGGCGTCGCCGCCGCAGGTGGTGGAGGAGGCTGACGATGATGATCAGCCCACTCGCCACCACGCCTCTCTTACTCCCACTACTCAGCTTCTTCTTCTTCTTCATAGCTCTCGTTCCCGTCCCTGTTACTGTTCCTGCACCTGTATTTGAAGAAAGACATTGATGGTGGTGGTGGTGGTGGTGGTCTTCTCTGTGCGATGGCGACAGCGTCTCCATATAAGCCTTTCCCCAGAAGAAAACAACCGCGAGTCTACGACTATAAACAACTCTGATGCAAAAAGAGAGAAAAAGAATTTGTTTGTTAAACCAGAGGGGACCCCGCCTTGGAACCCAATCGCTCGGAAGATTTCTTGGGTGTAATTACTCACACCTGATGTGGAGTAGACGTGTCTTGTGGTTCAACTGATCGGGGGAGGCACATCCGAGCGCGCCTTTCACCGTTGCAGCGTTTTTTTTTTTGACATTCTAAAATGGGACTCTATGTAGACTCTATCCGTTTATAGGATATTTATGAATTGGAGCATTTTTCTTATCCTTCGTTTGCTTTTGTTATTTGAAAATTACTTATCACTT
>FXXK01000596.1:30815-96044 GCA_900184695.1 Betula pendula | reverse complement strand
ATAGCCTTGGGCTATGGTTATCGAAGCTTGTGGCTTATTGCCTTAGCTTTTGATTGTAAGAGTTTTTGCTCAAGAATTGTTATCAATGAAAAAGTAGAAATTCACATTCAAAAAAAAAAAAATCCTTAACTATTTCAATTAGCAAGATTTATTATCATCTTATGCTAGGTTTTTAGAAATTGGGATTTTAATTTGGGCAGGTGGGTTTGGATTTGGTATGCTGTAGTTATTTTTACTGCACCTAAGCTAGATTTGGCAGTTTTTACATGGATCCCCTTTTAATTACTGTCCAATTTACTAAAAATTTGGACAATAAATTACTGAATATATCAATTTAATTTTGAGATTAAACTCCATTTATGACATGGATAAGGAAAAAGGCTTGGGGGAATTTGTAATTTGTAATTGTTAGACATGAACAGAAGAGATGTGTACGAGTGCATATACACAAACTGTTCCCAATCTTTTAATTCCGTCCAGGCAAGATCTTTGTTGCTTTTTCCCTCTTCACGTGTGTCTCACGTGTTAGGGTGACCTTCCATTTCTTTACACTGATGTTTCCATCTCTCACAAAAAGCGCGTGCCTAAACTGACCCATTGTAGCAAGGTCAAATCGCCGTCAAATGATAGCAGCTTAACCTCACGTGCGCTTAAAGCGCGTGATATATGAGTCGTCCTTACACTGAGTTTTATTGTCGTTTAAGCTTCGTTAATAACGCTTTACTTTGTGATTTAGGTGCCCTGCCCCTTTGTCTCATAGCGCCCTCACGTTTCAAAGTCCGCTGTTTTGGCTTCAGAGTCCTTAAACCGTAATTATATCGCCTAATTAAGGGTTTTGAGCTACTTCGTCTCGATTGGTCAGTGGTATCTTCTTATCCACGTAATTTAATATGCTTTTTCTTTTTTCTTTTTTCTTTTTTTTTAAAAAAAAAATATTTAAATTAAATCCTCCGTACTTTACGAGGAATAATTCAAATTTGATATCCCACTGTCTTTAGATTTGCACTTTCAAAATCTGTTATTTAAAAAATAATAATTTAAAAATATATAATTTAAAAACTTAATTAAAAATTTGATAAAATTACAATCTGATCTTTAAAATTATAGTTTATTTTTCAAAATTTGCATTTTTAAAAATGCATATCATTGCTTGCAATTTAAAAACGCAAATTTTTTTAACATTTTCAAACCATAATTTGTTTAAAACGTCCTTCCAAATAATAAACTTTGAAATTTTGTTCAAAATCACATTGCCAAATAGGCTATTAATTAGTGAGTTGCATGTACAAAGTTTATCTCCACACAAAAAAAAGTCACTTACAAATTGATATGTTATTCCGGATTTGGCGTAGGTGCTATGTTACTTCGAATTTGGCGTAGGTATTGTAAAAGAACTACAGGATGTACATTGTAGTTTTTTCAACGATTGAAATTTGATTTTTTTTTTCCCTTTCTTATAAAAACTTCAAATTAAATTTCAGCTATTAAAAAAAACTAAATTTTTTACAGTACCTAAGCCAAATCCAATTACTTCACGTGACATTTACCATGTTGATTACTAAACAAGTGAATTTATCGGACAAATTTTGTTATTTAATTTTTTCACCATGCGGCACGTATAGTGGACTGCTACTTGTGTTTGTATTGGACCATAGTAAAAGTTGTAGTATCTAATTTTTTATTTTTTAGTTTTTTAGAATAACAAGTCATTAAATAAAAAAAATAAAAATGAGAAAAATGAAATAAAAATTATAATAAAAAGGTGGACCCACGTCACATGTGCCAACCAAATGGAGGGTGTAGTTTTTTTTTTTTTGTTCTCATTTTGTATTAATTTTGGTGATAAATAATAAGAAGGTTAGCTGAAAGGAGAGAGAGAGATAAATACCTAACGCTGAGGCTAGAGAACGTGGGGGTGGTTGAACGAAGAAGAAAACTGGGCATTTTCAAAGAGAGAGAGAGAGAAAGATAGTTAGTGTGATTAGTCGTCTAATCTCTATCATTGAAAATGAAAGACACCTGATGCTATATCATCAATGCAGAGATATCATAAGCAAAGTTGATAGTTATCATTTAATAAGAGAGAGTTAGTCGAGGATTTTCCTTTATTATCTGCGTGCTTACCAAAGATAACAATAAACAGTATCTGGGTGAGCTTGGAACCAGGCAAGGCAGGCCTAGGGAAAGCATATTTGAGACCTCGTTTCCTGTTTTTTAAGGAAAATTTTTGAAATTCAGTCGTTAAAAATGTCATATATTATTTAACGGATACAAATTTCTTTCGATCCGGGTTGAAAAAAATTTGCTCCAACTCTTTAAAAAAAAATGACAAAAATTATAAAAAAAAAAATTGAAAAAAATATATTTCAACCTACTTATAAAAATACAAGAAAAAACAAAGCAAAAAAAATAAAAATAAAAAATCATATATACAGCAATGTTACCAAAACAAAAAACAAAGCAAAAAAATTAATTTTTTTTCTTTGTTTTAAGTGGGTTGTAATTCGCTGTATATATGATTTTTTTAAAAAAAAAAATTGCTTTATTTTTTCTTGTATTTTCATAAGTGGGTTGAAATTTTTTTTTTAAAATTTTTTTTCATAACTTTTGTCATTTTTTTGAAGGGGTTGAAGGAAATTTCCTCCAACTCGAATTGGAGGAAATTTGTGTCCTTATTTAACACGTGTTGTTTTTTTAATAACGTTAATAAAAAAAAATTGTATTTTCATTAGGGCTGGCAATTTTGAAGTAACCGTGAGCCTGACAAAAATTTAACATGAGATTAAAGAGTTAGAGCCGATGAGTCTGACCCGTTTAATTAAATTAGTCGGATTAGAATTGACCTATATAATTTTAAACATATACTTCAACACGACCCGAACCAGACATGCTACATAATGACTAACAATTTTTGACATGACCCACAAACCCAACACGAATTTATTATAAAATTAAAAGGTTATGATTGAGAGGTTTGACCCGTTTAATTAAATAGATCGAGTTATAGTTGACATTTATAGTCTTATACACATGCTTCGACACGACCTAAATTCGACACGCGAATACGAATTATCACCCCTAATTTTCACGTGTTCAAACGACATATAACATTTTTAGAGATTGAGTTAAAATGGTAGAAACTTTATATGGGTTTTGCTTAATCTAATTGCTTAGACCAAGGTGCCCCCACCTCCTTTCGTAAAGGGGTTAGTTTCCTGTTTAGATGTTGCAGTCAATCACACTTTAAGCATTGCTTTGGGACATTTTTGAGTAGGAATTGGGTCACTGCAAAATCATAAAACATGGAATTTTTCTTTTCCCTTTTTCTCTCTTTTTCCCATTACAACCGATTGATGTTCACCAATGCAAACGAAATGCACATGTTGATGTGATTTTAATTAATGGACAATTTTAGTTCTTAATTAAGGGATGTGATGGTTGAAGTGATAATATATATATTTATATATAATATTTATCTTATGTTCCAAGCTTTGGAGTTTTTATCAATTCTATCCCATCATATCTGTTAAGCTTTTTCTTTTGGGTAAATATAAATATAAGCATGAGCTAAAATGAACAGTATTTTAATTCAGACACATGAATAGTATTTTGTGGGTTTTATGTATTAAAAAAATAATTTTTTCATTTTTTTTTAAAATTCATCCAGCCCAAACTGAAATACTGTTCATTATAATATTTTCATATGAGCTTACCTGAATCACTGCTCTTTTCTTTTATCCAATTAATAAAATTTATAATAGAAAAAAAAATTCCTATTAATTTCCAAAATGATTACTTGGTCAAAATCGTTGACTCTGATTCTTGCTTCATCATGTACAGTACAGCGAATTGTGAACCATCAAACCACCAAAACTAAGCAAAAATTATTTTTTATTCGATCCGGTTCATGCGCTTTGTATGCCAAATGGCGCATATAATGCATTTTCTTGGTGTACAAGTACAACTATCATTTTGAAAAAAAAAAAAAAAAAAACTGTAACGATTATTTCATGTTAAAAAATGTTGGGATATTTTTATCAATTTTTTTTTTTAAAAATTTTAAAAAAAAAAATTCTCTGGCAATCACATTATTATTATTATTATTATTATTTTATAAATTTCTCTGGCAATCACATTATAATAAAAGTTGTAATAGTAGCTTTAGCAGCATCAATCACATTATTATATATACCAAAAAAAAAACTAGTGTTATATTTTCAACAACTATCAAGCACCATAACCAAATATTTTAGAAAAAAATATAAAATTGGTCCATGTAATTAGCCTAAATTACAAATCACTTATTGTGGTATAAGAAAAAACTCAAAGGTCCCTGTGGTTGACCAAAATAATAAATCACTTCCTGAAGTAAATTTTCGTCAATCATTTTAACAGAAATTATTAGTCTGTCACGTTAGACTAATAAGACAACACGCTATTGTTAAAATAATTGACATGACAGATTGACGGTTTCTATTAAAATGACTAACGAATATTTATTTTAGGGAGTGATTTGTTATTTTGGCCAACTATAATGACCTCTAAATTTTTTTTATTTTTTTTTATATCACATGAAGTAATTTATAATTTAAGCTAACAACATAAACCAATTTTACATTTTTCCCAACATTTTATTAGTTTGTCTTTCAATTCCTATTTTCGCTCACTTTCATACATAGGAACTAAGAAGCAGATCGATACTTTGATAACCGGATCATTAGATTCACGAAATGGCTAAAATAACTAGTTATTTTATATCCCACTTGACATTATTTTTTTTCCCCTTAAAGACTATTTATATCCCACTTGAACATTATTTTTTTCCCCTTAAAGAAATATATTCTAGTTCTTTAATGTAATCTATACAATTTTTTTTTTTTAATGAGGAATAACTATTTAAATATCATTCATCAGTATTATATTATGGGGCTCGTGGCTGAAGAATCATTTGTCTCCTCCCCTCCCCAAATCAAATCATTTTCAAATTTCTTTCTTTTTGTCAAATTTCACACTGGTTTCAAAAGCTTTAAGACGTTTAAAAATAATAAATTTAATTATTTAATTAATACTTTTAACATTTTTTTTTACATATGGGACCATACAACACGTAGACTATACTAATTGAAATGGACAATAGATTATAAAATTAACATTTGAATTCAGAATATTGGGTTTAATACCATGTTAAATCTCATAAATTATCTCAAATGCTTAAATCGATAGAAAATAAATATTTAATCATCTAAAGAATAATTTAACACTTTTGTTAGTTAAATCTTGAACTTTCCCATTTTAAACAGAATAGGATCCTCTTAATTTTCAAAAGATATGAATAATCTATTTAATAATTAAAATTTAAAGTTAATGCATTTAATAGTGTACATTATATTAATGTTGACACGTTTTTTAAAAAATTTAAAAATATAATATCATGTACACCATTAAATACACAAATTTTATATTTTAAATATAAAATAAATACAATAAATTTTAAACACGCTGATCGGTCAAATTATATTTCCAGCTGGAATATTGTTTAGTCGGACGTGTTCATAACTCACAAGCTCATGTCTAGTAATAATATTCCCACTAGGCCACTAAATTAAGTTTTCTCTTATTATTATTATTATTATTATTATTATTATTATTATTATTATTTTGGAAAGAAATAAGCATGAGTTCAGTAAAAAGGATTCAATCTGATTTATGATTCATGGAGACCTGTTAAGAGTAAAGATAAACACAGCTTGGGCTGATGCTACAGTGCATCAGTCCAGGCACATGAACAGTAATTATACTGTTCATGCCCCGTGAACAGTGTTTTTTTTTTTCCCTCCTCTGATTTAGCCCAAGCTGATGCACTGTAGCATCAGCCTGGGCTGATGCCAATTACCACTCGACCTGTTAAACAAAAATTTGTTAATGGGTTTTAGTGTAAAAGAGGCCTTTAAAATGGTTGACTAGATGTTGGAACTGTTTTTCATAAATTTGTTCAAACTTTTTGGTTTATGTGTGCTGTTATGACTTTGGATAAGTCTTCAAATCTAGCAAATACCACGCCACTAACAATAATATTGACAGTCAGAAAAAATTAAATTAAATTAATTAATTAATTAAAAAAATAAAAAACCTTCAATCAGCTGTGGTTCGTGATGAGCATTTTTTTAAAAAAATAAAAAATAAACAAATATGGAAAGGGTACAAGGATTTAAAACACTGAAAAATAGGTGAGCTCCTCCAACAACAAATCAAAAATGAAAATTACAGTACCAAAGATACAACTATTTAATAAGCAATGGGTCAAAAATGACTTGGGCCTTTTTGAAAGGGCCGCTAAAAGCGGTTTATGTAGTAAAGTCAATAGGTACTAAAAGGGCCATAAACCTTGAAAGGCACGTAAACCCTTCTCAAACCCCTAGCAAGAAAACATGACATCCATACGGATGCCGGCAAAAAAAAGGCAATGATAGTTTCCAAAGAAGATCCAATGTAGAGGAAAACTAATATTCGACAAAAAAAAGTCTCCAAATCAAAATAACACCATAAACACATCAGTAGACTAAAACCTAAGTAACCAAAAAAAAAAAAAAATGATAAAACAAAATACAAAGAAACAACAAAACAAAAAATGAGCTCCAAAATATAGCAACTATGGCGGTGGAGGATGGCGGCGAAGAGCACATGCGGCCGTGAGAATACTTTGGCAAGTCAACCAAATTTTTGAGTGGACATATAAGGGATAAAATTTTCTCCAAATTGAATTTTTTTTTTTTTTTAGTTACATTTTAATAGGACTAACAAATCACTTGCATTTTCACGTGTATTTTAAAAATGTATGTAAAAATTATGTATTATAAAAATAAATATTTGTTAACATTTCGAATGCAAACCAATTTCGCACCTAAGCAGCTTTGTTGACATCATATCAAAAAACGATTTGGGCCTAGGCCCTCCACAAGATTCAGGTGCAGATACAAGCCCACTGATTTCTTGTTGGCAGGTTTGCATTTGAAATGTTAACAAAAAGAGTAACGATTTAAACTACGTTTTTATTTTATAATTATCCTGTAATATTGATGGGGGCATTTCTAGTAATTCTTTTTTAAAAAAATAATGATTGATTTAAAAGTTAATTAAGAAAGTCACATCAAAATTATGTGATAGTTATAAAATAAAAATATGGTTTCTACTAAATAGCATTATTATAATTTGATTCTCACCGCTTAGAAGTGTTGGTTTCAAGTTTGGTTGAACTGACTATATTTTCTCTTCAGAATGGTAGTTGAGTTGATATGATATGGACTTGGTTATTTCTAACGATTAAGTTAATTTATTTCACATTTAGTGTATGTTTAGGATTGTGTTAAAATGTTTAAAAATTACTTTTAGTACATAAAAAATTGTGCCAAACAAAATACTAGTCGGTTTGGTAAGGTTTTTTTTATTTGTTTTTTTTCTAAAAAAATTTTTTTAGCTTTAGAAGCTACATTTCTTAATGCAATCTCAAACAAGCTCTTAGAAGTTAATGTGGATGATTAATGATCTTTGATGTTTCTACTTTAGTCTAACTTTTTTTTTGTTTTTTTCCTATTCAATAATGGGAAAAAATGGTTACATGAGATCGAACAACTATATAAGGGTGGATACCCTAATAACAAAGCCCAAATAGCAAATGCAATACAAATATAAAAACAAACAGTAAGCAATGATTTTATTAATGATCACAAAGAGGTCATTAATAAGCTGAGCCTCTCTAAGGGCCACACAAGGCGGTTTAATCTAACTTGAAGCAACTTGTTTATGATCCTAATCTATGACCCTCTTTTACCAATTTCTTTTTACTATCTTCATAGTGTGTTTTAATGTTTATGATATGCAAGGAGCTAGTTTGCTACCCAACTATCAAATTCCAATCAATGGACTTTGTTTATATGGTTGAACTTTATAAAATTTTTTAGTAAAAAAATTATGGAAAAATTTCACTTACCCAACTCAAATTACCCCTTATTTATAAATTATAATAGTTCTCCTAAATTTTAAAAATCTGCAATGTTCCCTCTCAAACTACCTAAACCTTTCACTTAGCTCCTCCCGTTAAGATTTTATGTTAGTTTAGACAGCAAACGCATCACCTAATGTAAAATGCCCATTATACTACTTATGAGATGTGTGAAAATACAATTACAACCTTAGATTATTTTAAGGGGAAAAAAAAAAAAAAAAACTTCGCTAGAAGTGACCCACGGCTTGGCCACTACAAATGGGTCNTTTTTGGTTAATATGATTGGTTGAAAATATAAAAAAATATTTGCGATTTTCCGTGCGCGCCAAACACCGGAAAATATTTTCGGCGAAAATCATTTTCCTGAAAATCAATTTCCCGGAAACCATTTTCCGACGGAAATCATTTTACGTCGAAACAAACGGGGCCCTAGTAATTCTTTTTAAAAAAAATAATGATTGATTTAAGAGTTAATTGAAAAAGCCACATCAAAATTATGTGATAGTTATAAAATAAAAATATGGTTTCTACTAAATAGCATTATTATAATTTGATTCTCACCGCTTAGAAGTGTTGGTTTCAAGTTTGGTTGAACTGACTATATTTTCTCTTCAGAATGGTAGTTGAGTTGATATGATATGGACTTGGTTATTTCTAACCATTAAGTTAATTTATTTCACATTTAGAGTATGTTTAGGATTGTGTTAAAATGTTTAAAAATTACTTTTAGTACATAAAAAATTGTGCCAAACAAAATGCTAGTCGGTTTGGTAAGGTTTTTTTTTTTTCTAAAAAATTCTTTTTAGCTTTAGAAGCTACATTTCTTAATGCAATCTCAAATATAATACAAATATAAAAACAAACAGTAAGCAATGATTTCATTAATAATCTCAAAGAGATCATTAACAAGCTGAGCATCTCTAAGGGCCGCACAAGGCGGTTTAATCTAACTTGAAGCAACTTGTTTATGATCCTAATCTATGACCCTCTTTTACCAATTTCTTTTTACTATCTTCATCGTGTGAGATGCATGTTTTAATGTTTATGATATGCAAGGAGCTAGTTTGCTACCCAACTATCAAATTCCAATCAGTGGACTCTGTTTATATGGTTGAACTGCATAAAATTTATTAGTAAAAAAACTATGAAAAAATTTCACTTGCCCACCTCAAACTATCCCTTATTTATAAATTATAATGGTTCTCCTAAATTTTAAAAATCTGCATTGTTCTCTCTCAAATTATTTAAACCTTTCACTTAGCTCCTGCCGTTAAGATTTTATGTTAATTTAGATGGCAAACGCATCACCTAATGTAAAATGTCCATTATACTACTAATGAGATATGTGAAAATACAATTACAACCTTAGATTACTTTTTTTAAAGAAAAAAAAAAAACTTCGCTGGAGGTGACCCAAGGCCTGGCCAACTAGCAATGGATCTTTTTTTATTTTATTTATCTAATGGAGGTACTATTGTCATTTTACATGTGATCAATGGATTTAACAAAAAATCTAAATAAAGGGAGTTAAGTGAAATGACTAAAGTAATTTGGAAAACATTATAACTTTTTTAGAGTTTGAGGCCGAGTCCAGAAATATTGCAAATAAAGTAGTAGTTTAAGAGAATAACTATAGTTTTTCCAAATTTATTGTTATGATAATGTTGTGAGTACACTTACAAATTTTGGTATTCCGTGAATATTATGAGAATGAAAAATGACCATAAAAATATAGATTAGAATTAGTTAACAAATGCTAAGAATGTCCAAATGGGCCAAGGTGTCGTGGGTCTATTCGGTTACCAATTTAGTAAGCATGTGATCCCCTCATTTCATAAGCTCGACTGCTGCTAAATTTTATCCATGTTTGGTTTTTTTTAAAAAAAGTGCATCTCAGTGCCAGTTAATTTGTTTTTTTTTTTTTTTGCTGTTGTTTTTTCTTTTTGCCCCGGTTTGTTTGTTTGTATTATTTTCCCTGAAAAAAGAAAAAAAGTAAGCATGTTACTAATACCAAAAGGGCAAAAAGAAAGTACGTTGTTCAACAACCTTAATATGCGAATTCCATGAGGTTGGTTTAAGCGGTTTGTCGCCCAGCCAACTTTTTTTTTTTTAATATATTTTAAATATAAAAGTACATCAAAGATGAACCACAATAAATAAAAGAACAACAACAAAGGCTGAGCAATCCAATAATAAGTCTCAAACCAACTAAATTAGCGCGGGTAAACATAAAGAAAAAATGAATGCATTGAATGAATGACGTTGCCTTATGAATTCTTTGCACAAACATTAAGAAAAATGGCACCAAAGGAGCCGGTCACTCAAAAAATGAGTGGTATTTTTGTAATTAAAAAGTTTTAAATTTTAATTACAAAAATGCCACTCATTTTGAACTAACCAAACACTCTCCATTTCTTTTGAAATGGAGAAGATCCGGATCCGTAAAACAAGGCTTACCAGAGACGATACAACCAAGAGAAACTAAAAAGAGCACGAATTTCAAGAGGTCCCTCAACCCTTTTCAAACCTCCACAAAGAAACAGTTGTAGAAGCACACTAGAAAGAGGACCACAACATTAAGGAGAGCACTAATGAAGGTTGAAACGAAGCAATCGGTGGAAGACACTAGCAAGAAGTCCAGAATACACTGCAAAACGATTTGCAACTACATTGGGAGAGCGTCATAGATGGTGGTGTGGGCACCATAAGCCCCAAAACTACAAGAAAACAACAAAAACCTAGAAAATAGTAGCACCATCACAAGAAGGTGAAGGAGATGAGCGGCGTGGTGGATCAAAGGAGGCAACAAGGTAGTGGTGTAGGGGTTGAGGCTGCAATTTTGGGAGGAAAATTGATAGATCACTTGAGGCAATGGATATATAAGGCCTCACAAAAGGTGCAAAGATCGCCAAAGATGATAGATAAGGCTTTAGAAGAAGAAGAGGCAGAATGATCTAGATAAAACTCTAAATTAAGAAAAAATGAGGCTTCTCATCGTAAGATGAGAGAAACCCGTAATTGAAAGCGCCATGAAAAACCTTGCCCAATCAACCCCCCACTATCGTCGTAGTTTTTCTTCCTCTTCTCCACCCAGCCGCAAAAGCCACGTTTTCGTCTTCTTCCCCAATCCAACTAAAAATTCCTTCAATCCTCCCAACGCCAACAAGATATGTCCTTTAATTTTTCTTTTTCTTTTTTTACTTTTACTCCATCAAGACAACAAATTAGGGTTAATTGTATAAGGTTGATTGTAATCAAATCTGACTTGGGCAAAAAAAAAAAAAGCCCACATGGGCGGTTATCAGGTCGGCTGACCTGATTCAACACGCGTGAAGCGTGTGAACTGGACCACTTGGGCAGTAAACGGATTGGCTTACTTGAATCTGTTTCGAAAAAAGGCTAACAACAGGCCAAAATCCAAAAGGGCCGGCTTGGGCCAAAACACAAAAGGAATGAGCCCACTTGGGCGGTTATCGAGTCGACGCACTGAATCCCTACTAGCGCGTTGCGCGGGCTGACTTGGGCCAAAACACAAAAGGAATGAGCCCACTTAGGCATTTATCGGGTAGGTACATCGAATCCCTACTAGCGCGCATAATATGGTCCACTTGAACCTTTTCTTCTCCTTTTTTTTCTTCTTCTTCTTCTTCTTATTTTTCTTTTATTTATTTATTTATTATTATTATTATTTTCTTCTGGCATGGGCTATGATCCGGTGCAACTGGTGTAGGATAGTTGCTGTGAGCTCGGTTTGGGGCAAGGATCAGGTGCGATTGTGTGTATGATACTTGCTGTGAGCTTAGTTCTGGGCAAGGATTAGGTGTGACAGAGACCAAGAGCATTTGGTGAGCTCAATTGCAAAGACTTGCCTAGAGTGGCGCGTCAGGCATCCTTGGAGTGCGTGTTGGCGACAGGCTGTAGATCAGCAGATTCTAATATGGGTGGCGGTGTCTGCTTTTGCAAACGACGGACATGTGCGGCACGTGATGGCCAGCACAGCACGTGAAGCGCTTGAGATGGAAGCAGCAAGTTGGGGTGGTGCATGGTAGCACATGAGATGTCCTCGGGGCGCATGCTGGGGACCATGCCTTAGATCGATGGATTCCGATCTGGAATCCGGTGTCCTTTTTGGAAACAGTTGATGGAGGTGGCGTGTGGAGAGAGTAGTAGGAGCATCTGAACAGAGAGGCTGTGCGTGGAGGATCCAATGACGGATGACTAGGCAGATCTTGAACGGATGGCGGCGGATTTGTAGAATGGTGTGTCTTCTAAGGTGATTGGAGGAGCATAGCGGTGCGTGGAAGAGTGGGGCGGTGCAGGGAGGAACAACAGAATCTTCAAGAGGCGCGTGAGAGCGTGTGGAAGGTTTATTTGGGCTGATTCTGGTGGGGAGATTTGTGGAGGGCAGTGTAGGCAAAGAGCGAGGATGACCAGGACGGCGAGAACGCCAGGAAACGTCAATGACGTTTTATTGAAGGTTACAAGAAAGTGGCTCTGATACCATGTTAAAATATGTGGCGGAAATAAAAAATATAGGAAAATAATAGAAGTAAGAGAGAGAATAAGACCAATGAATTTTGAGTGGTTCGGTGTTGTGTTAGATACCTAAGTCTATCATTCTGAATGGCCCTTAAAGCTACATTGTGCTCATTAACTTGGTGTTTGTTTACAATACAAAATCTATTTTTATAGGGTATAGAGTAAATACAAGTATGGTAATTAAATTTTTTCCATATTTAATTACAATCAACCCTAAATAGAGAATATTTCAATATCAACCAAATATAGAATATATGAAAAATATATTATATTTTTCGTATATTCTAACATATTGAGTCTCACAATTTTCCTACTATGACCACAATAGAGTTTCACTATTGCAATTGATTTGTTTTGTGAACAAAAAAATAGGATCTCAAAACAATCGCAGGATGTTCTTATACGAAATTGAAACAACATGCAAGGAAAACAATAGAAAATAAAGATAAATTTCATATTGAACAAAGTTTCACCGGCCAACAACGAAATTTGGCAAAATCTCATCGCCAAAGGAAAGAGAAATTGCACCTCACAAAGAGAAGTCTCATCTCTAACAAGAGTATCACACTCAAAATATAATTCTTCATTCATCAATTCATAGATATCTAAACAGTTATAAAAGAACACTTAAATAGACTCACAAAAACCCTAAACCTAATTTGAAAAACTTTAGGTCAAGTTTATTATTGAATTACAAAATAACTTAAATATAAAATAAATACTAATAACCTAAATAAAACTGATAACCTAAATAAAAATTCGATTATTTATTTTTCTCTTGCATCACTTACATTTTTAATAAGATAAATTTTCTAAATGTGATTTGGCTTAAGTGCTTAAAAAAAAGAAAAGAAGCATATATGCCGTAGTTTTTTTAATGTTTTAAATTTAATTCCAAAATTTTTATAAAAATGAAAGGGAGAGTGAAATTAAATATCAACCCTTGAATTTTTTACGGCATAAGAGCTAAATCCTTCGCAATGAAAGCCTTTTCCTGATTATTTTAAATGTACCAATGTAAAAAGTGTGTGCGTGTGTTTGTTTGTGTTTTTTTGTTTTTCTCGGTTTGGGGGAGGAGTTTATAAATCTGATTGGGTTGTGTTTGTCCAACTTAACATATTTTTTTGAGAAAAAAATATTTTCAACAAAAGATAATTAATGAAAAAATAATTAACCTTATTATTATTTGATTGAAATCCTGAAAATGATATCAAAAGTATTTTAAATGTTTAGTTTGTATCTAAAATCATTAACCAACGCCTCACGTATAATTGTACACACCATGATACCAATCGCCGCCATCATTTCTTGCCCACCACAAATTTTAGAACATGAGAAAATGTTACGGTAAATATATATCACAGCCCAGGCTGTCTGGGTCTGTGAAGGTGGGATCTATAAGTGAAATTATTTTATTAATTTTTTTTTTTTTTTAAACTTTTGATCCATGCCCAGGCTGATGCACTGTTGCATCAGCCTGGGTTGATGTATATCAGCCCTCAAAATGTTATAGGTACTACCGTTTTAAATATTTTTTGATATAATTTTCTACTGACTTAGGGGATAATATTTTAATCGTGAAAAAAATTAAACAATAATATTTGACGAGTAATTTAAATTGTTTAGTAATTAATATGACCAATTTATAAAATACTTAAAAAAAAAAGTAATAATCTTTCTTAGATACGCCGGCGGCCACCAATGACCTCCACGAACAACCACCGGTCTCAAATCTCACCGTCATGTTCCACTATAGGATGTTCAAAGCCTGTCAACCTCTCTAACGACACCATCACAAGTCAAAACAAACACACAATCACAATTTAGCAAAATAGATTGTTCTTTCCAGTTGTCTGGAAGCTCTTTTTTTTTTTTTCTTTCTAAAAAATAATGTTATATATCACACTAATATTTTATTATTATCTCACTATGTGTGGCAGCACCAATTCATCATGTAATTTTTTTTTTTTATAATTTTACAATATAGTGGGATAATAGTAAAATATTAATATAATATATAGCATTACTTTCTTTTCTTTTCTTTTTCTTTTTTTCACATTTTTCCTTTAATTAGACCTTTTCCTTGACTGTGGGAACCGGAAGATTCATCCCGCTATAACTCTCTTTTCTTTAACAATACACATCCGCATGTGAGGATATGCGGATATGCTAATATAATATAATATATTAGCATATCCTCACAAAGTGAGGATATGCTAATTTTTTTGTTTTTTTTATTCTGCATGCTCTCACTTTTGTGAGAATGAAGGCATGCGGACGAAACACGTCCACTTTACTCTTCTTTAACAATCGAGTGATGCTACAAATAGTGGTAGAATCCGAAATTCATCCGGTTTCATATCACTAATTATATTATAAACAGATTTAATTTGTAGCACTTGAATTTTTTTAAAAAAATATATAATATAATTAGTAATATGAATTTGAAAGGATTCCGAATTCTACCGCTATACCTAGAATTACTCTTTAAGAACCGTACTCACTACTGACCGACACTAAACACCATCAAAATTTGTTAAAGACGCGTCCAAATATCAATCCAACCACAAAAAAGCTCTCTTGTGGGTGGATAAGTATTGACTCATTCACATCTTTTAATTCATTTGACTGAAAACATAAATGAAACATCTAATAAAACCCACTACAATTAAACGCATTAGAGTTAGTAACGATGACTTTTCTTAATTTTTTTTTTTAATGTAAGAATTAAATTAAATTATTTTTCTTTCATTCAAATAAAATTTACAATTATTTTCTTTATTATTTTTATATTATTTAAATTTTTTAAAATTAATATTATGAAAAGAGGGAAATATAAAACTTTTTATATTAAATAATTAGTAAGAGAAGCAAAAGTAATACCCTAAGTTTCTTTTATTTTCTTGATTTAGGAAACACTTAAAAAAAGTTATTGCAAAATTTTTAAAGATTTTATACCTACATCTAGGAAAAAGAATGAAATGTAAAAAAATTATTACTAATGCTCTTAATTGTGAGATCGAGCTCCCGATCTCAAAGGAACCTATCAACTTTCTATCTTTTAGATTTTATAAAGTAACTCTATAGAAAATATAAATTATAATAAGAAATTTTGATAAATAATTTTAACTCTATCAATTTAACTTTTATGAGGCGATTGGATTGGGTAATTTTTTTTGGGGATTTCTTGAAATTTTTTTAAAATGAACAGAAATTAGCTACAAATTAGTTTGTAGCAATTAACTACAAACCAGTCTAATAAAACGATATGTGTCCCTTAACATGTGAGAAACACATGATTCTTATTAATGCTATTAAAAAAAGCATGTGAGAAGCACATGCTATTAAAAAAACATGTATTTTTCATATGCTAAGGGACACATGTCATTTTATTAGACTGGTTTATTAGACTGGTTTGTAGCTAATTTCTGTCCTTTTAAAATGACATTGTTTGGTTGCTTTTTAAGAATCCAGATGGTTAAGGGAATGTGGATTCCCTCCAAACTGTCTTTTATTGAGAATGTGAATTTCCTTATAGAAAGGTAAGAATTCACATTCTTTTAGCCTTGTAAAAGTAATTTCTTTTAAATGACAAAAATACCTACATTCTCTTACTCATAATTTTTTTATTAATAAGGCGCTAAACCTCTTGTAACCCACAATCCTTAATCCTTGCCACAGATAAAATAAGTCAAATTATTTTTTTCATTTTACCTAGTGACTATAAATATGACCATATGAATCAAGTTCTCAAAGATACATGGATGACTCCATTATATATGTAATAGGTAAAATTAGTCTCTAGGTGGTGAACTTTTTAACTTTTTGATGCTACTATTTGGTTTTCTTTTTCTTTTATGGGATTTATTATGGTTATACAATAAAAGTTAACCTACGTAATAATTTTGTTATGGTAATTCTTTTTTATAGACTATGCATTGGGTTTGGATTGTGATCTTTTTGTAAAATTTGTATACAAAAGTTGATAACTATTTTATTTCATAAAAAAATGAAAAATGCACAGGTTTTATTCAGTTATAGATGAAAAATTAATAACTCAAATGATTGAGTTTTCCTCCAAACTGGGTTGAAAGAAATTTCTTCAAATTCAGTTTAGAAAAATGTTATGTGTCCATTTACATGTGGAAGCACGTGCTTTTTTTTTAATTACAATGACAAAGTTGGAATAAAGTTTATAAAAAAATGCATGTGCTTCTTTAAACTTTGTCCTTGCAATTAAAAAAAATGTGCTGCTTATATGCAAAATGACACATGACATTTTTATATACTAGGTTGAAAAAAGTTCTTCCAACCCAATTTAGAAGAAATCTTTATCATATAGTAGATTCCATGATTTCCAAGTATCACATTCCTGAAAATGTGAATGCCGGAAAAATGTTAGATTCCACGAACCAAATACCACTTTAATTCTTTTAAGACTTTGTAAAAAACATATACAAAAGAAAAATGTTATAAATCACAGTTTTATCCCACAGTTATCCTACAATGGTGAAGTAACAGTCTCAACTAATCATTAGATTTTTAATTTTTTTTTCCTTTTTTATTTATTTATTTTTATTTTTATAAAAAAAATGGATTGATTCAATCAGGGACGAAACCAGAAATTCTTATAAGATGGGGCCAAAGCATGAATGAGAAATATATTAAAATAGATAAGCTAAAGCATGAATAATAAATATATTAAGATTGAATATTAAATTAAGGTCGACAAACGCATGCGTATAACTTCACACCTTATTATTATTATATATTTTTTAATTACTCTTTTTGTTCTATTCTTTTGATCTTGGACAAATGTTCATTTTTGTATTTGTTTTGTTGCTTATTATGGAGTAATTTACACTGATAACGAATTAAATAAAGAGTTTGTGGTCAATGAACGCGTGAGACATCAAACACTCTTCATATAGAAATCAAAAGGACTTTATGTCTCTATGAATTTAGGATGAGAACCATCATTAATATATGACGGTAAACTACCAAGCTATTGTTCTTTTTTCAATTGACGGCGAGCATTAAATGCTCGTATGCAAAGGATTCTCTCCATTTCAATTGAAATGGAGAGTATCAAGTTAGTGTAAATTTAAGAGTAGAATTGTCTAAGATTAAATATTCTTCATTTCAAATGAAAATTTTATTCATAAGTTTATACCAACTTGATACTCCTCATTTCAAATGAAATTGAAAGGATCCTAGTCCAATAAACTTAGCATCCATTTATTACTAAAGTATCTAGCGACATCTAAGTTTCTAACCAATATAAATTCAACCATAAAAACACAATTAAGGCATTTATTCTTCATAAAGTCATTACCAAACAAGCACAAAAACTCCCAAAATAAATATTGTTGTATGTTGACAACAACCTTTTAAGAATATTTAGGAAAAGATAATAACAAAGAAGAAATTTGAAGTTATAAACATTGTGGGTGAATATTTATTCCAAAAATATAAAATTAGTTCACAAACAAAAATTGAGAGAAATTGAGATTGAAAGTTAATTGGATTTGCATTGCAAAATTGAGAGAGACTTGTTGAATTGTTGTGTTGCAAAATAGATAGAGCCAAAAAAATACAGCTGAATTGCTGTGTTGGTGAATCTGTTTTTTGGATGAATAGTATTCTTACTTTTTGTTTTTCATTGATTTATTGACGGTTATTGTGCATAAATAAAAACAATTAAAGAAGGGTCGACTTGCAAGTCTTGCGGTATTGGTATGCAAGTTTCAAGGAGTATAAGGCCTAGGGGCCAACTAGCCAAGGCCAGGGGTCAGACTTAGAGCATTTTTAGTGGACTAAACAGATTTTACTAGCCAATTTAATTGAAAGTCACTTTTCTCTATTTTAACCATCAACTTTTTTAAAACACCCCTAGCAACTTCAGTAAATTAATTATCCACTATCATTATTCCATTTAAATATTATTTTTCAAAGATTTCTTTATTTTTTCTCAAACATTTATATTTTTTAAATGTTTGTGTTTTACTAACCATCATATTTTTGAATATTTGTCTTATTCTAACGGTCATGTTTTGAAAAATTTGTCTTTTTCCAAGTTCCATATTTTTGAATTGTTGTCTTATTTTAAAGGTCATATTTTTAAAAATTTATCTTTTTTCCTAAAAATTTGTGATAAAAAACACATTTAGAAGATTATTTATATTATTATTATTATTATTTTTATGTGAGTTTTGTCATGGGAGAGGAAAGAAGAAGAAAAAGAAAAGGGAAAGAAAAAAAGAAAAATAAAAAGGAGAGATAAAATATTATTTTTTTAAGATTTGATGAGTACTGTTCACTCATCAAATTTTTTTGGTTAAAATGTTGAGTTCACTAGAAGAAGGTTTTTCATTTTTTGGTTAAATTTATTCAACAAAATAACTAAAAGACTATTTTGTTGAGTCCACTAAAAATGCTCTTAGCAAGTTTGGTAGTCTCAAGGGCCAAGTCTATATTTTTGGATTTATTTTTATTTAACTAAATTTAATTGGTAAGAATTTTATTAGAATACGGGGGCCATGACATGTGAGGGTCTTGCCATAAGTCTATTCCTAGATTAAATGGTTAGTTAAAGAGTAAATATATATATAAGTTTGGGCAGAATGAATAGTCATTCAGCTCAAACATATGAACAGTATTTTTGTGAATCTCATTTATTAAAAAATAATTTTTTTTTTTTTGTTAATCTCATCCAGCCCAGGCTGAATTACTGTTCATTCAGCTTGGGCTGTTATATATCACGGCTCTTAGTTAAAACCGACACGTTAACGTTGTAGAATAGTTATATTAGTTTCTATTATCTAATATTAGTCATTTAAGAAAAAAAAAAAACAAAATATGAATATTTTTAAAAATGAGTATCTGATTCTGCCGAAGCTGCATAGAATTGCGTGGAAGGTAACTCTTCCTCCATACAATTGCGAACAGCGCCACGACCAAAAAGTCGAGCGAGCGAACGAGAGAGAGAGAGAGAGAGAGAGAGAGGGAGAGGGAGCGAGATGAGTAGTAGTAGCAGTGAGAAGCTAAACTTGTCAAGCTCCGAATTGGACTTGGATCGACCCAACATCGAGGATTACCTCCCTTCCGGATCCTCCATCCACGAGCCACTGGGCAAGCTCCGCCTGTAATCTCTTTCTCTCTCTCTCTCTCTATTGGGGGTCTGTTTGGTTGCTGAGAAATAGTGGAAAAGAAAAATAATGTGGCTGTTGTGAGATTCCAAACAGTCATCTTCTGGGCAACCAAACGGGGGTTTGATGAATTAATACGTTAATTGAGAATGAAAATGATTTTGCAGGCGTGATTTGCTCGACATTTCTCCTGCTCTAACTGAGGCTGCTGGTGCCATTGTTGATGTAAAGCTTCTGTTTTTGTGTTTCTTTTTGTTGATAAAGATTTGTGCCATATGTTTCATGAAGATCTTTGGCAGAAATAAAAGTTTGGATTTTTTATTTTGAATCATTGATTGTCTATGCTTATTGAAGATTTAAGAATTTTGGATTTTCTATTTTTGTTTTTGACTTTTTGTATTTCGATAATGACTAAGCAGGACTCGTTCACACGATGTTTCAAGTCGAATCCTCCGGAACCCTGGAACTGGAATGTGTATTTGTTTCCGCTATGGTGTTTTGGGGTCGTAGTTCGATATTTCATTCTATTCCCCGTGAGGTTAGCCTTACTGCTACGACTACTACTACCACTCAAAGATGGAGCTGGTTAATTGATGTTATGCATGATGCTTTAACCTTTAATGACATTTGGAAAATCTTTTTTATGAAATTGAATTGAATTTGTGCTCCGGAATGTATTTTAAAGCAATTGGGATTTTGTGGAATGGATGGTTTTATGTTCCTAATGTTTGCGTTGTTTATGGGTTCGTGAAAATTTGCTTGTCTTGGTTGAATCTGCAGGGTTATAGTATTGACAGTGGGATGGATAATATTCCTTTCGGCTTTTATTCCGGTGCATTGTCTGTTGAAAGGGCATGACAAGCTGAGGAAAAAGTTTGAGGTGGGAAACGTGATTTTAGATTTTTCATATAATTATTGGTCAGCTTCTTTATGATTCATGGCATACTCTTTTGATTTGTCTTTTTTTGATAAATTGCTCTTTTGTTTGCTTCTGTTTGTCTCTCTGTATTGTGTATTGGAAATGGCAACTTTGAACTGTCTGGTATTGGATAATGCTTGAATACTTTTAAGTAAGCTTGTCAGAGTGATTTACATAATTTAAGTATTATGCTAATACAAAGTTCACTCTTGCATATTCCTCAATTGTTTTCTTCTAAGAATTAATGTACCAATTCAATGTTTTAGTTTTCTTAAACATACTCTTATTGTTGTGCAGTAGAAGCCTTTTGTATAAGAAAAGATACTTGTATCTAGAGAGACTATGGAAGAGTCCCAACCATGCCCTATATCATTAGATGACAGAAATCATTCGTCCTACATGCTAGGTTTCATGGTCATGTGGAAATCTGAGGAAGGATCCTTGATCTTCTATATTGTCATAGTAAAGAAAACTTTTGTCACACATTTATTTCATTATCAAAAGGAAAAAACATAAATCTTTTGTTGTATATTTATCAAAAATCTGCCTGATTGACTTAATCTTATGATTGCCTCCTGCAAAGAAGACTCTTGGCAAGCACATTTATGATATACTTAATCTATCAAAGGCAGCTAAGCGTGACGTTTCTCACTCTTGCATGGCCCTGCCCCTTCTTTTGGGAGGGTTGGTTTTCTTTTCTCTGATTTTAGTCTGCTTTGATTTTGATTTTGTTTTCTTATTTGATGAAAAATCATTATCTTCAGTGAATTAAAGGGAGCAGGTGCTGCAACATATATTTGCTTTTTTATTATTAGATAGATTGAATAAAAGGCCCTAATATCTCAATGCCCCCTTTTTCCTGTCTCTAATAATATCTTAAAATTCTGGTTATGCATTGGATTTAGCATATTCCATTTTGTTTATTTTATTTACAGAGGTCGTTGGTGGAGTTAATTTGCAGCTTCTTTGTTGCGTCATGGACTGGGGTTGTAAAATACCATGGGCCACGGCCTAGCATGCGACCTAAGCAGGTATTTCTGACTAAATATTTTTTTTTAATGTCATCCGATGTTTCTTTAGCAGCATATTTAAGTAATTTCATGCTACTAAATGGCTTTTTACTTCTGTTCATGGGTTGAACAGGTTTTTGTGGCCAATCATACTTCTATGATTGATTTCATCATCTTAGAACAGATGACTGCATTTGCTGTTATTATGCAGAAGCATCCTGGATGGGTTGGTAAGTGTTTAAATGCCAATATTCACACTTGATATATATTCATACAGTTAGTATGGTATAACATACTCATTAATGATTTCTGGTTACTGTGTTTGGTTGTTTCTCTCAAAGTATTACCAAATATCCTTGAATGATATTTATCCATAAATTTCCATCAGGACTTTGTGCATGTCTTTAACAGACCTAGTGGTGATACAAAGATATATATCACGTGGACGAAGTGCCCATGTATTGTGACAGTGCCTAAAATGCTCCAACTGGTCGGAACTTGGAATTTGATGCTGGTCTGGTCAATATTTTGGGCCTTGATTGAGATTTTATTTTGTTTATTTTTATTTTTTATTTTTTCAGTTTGCAAATACGTAGTTATTCTGTCATTAGGGTAATCTTTTTGATAAAATGTTTTGCTTTCCCAACTTGCCCAGTGTTATTGAGTTTCATGATCTGATTGCAATATGTAGATAGACAAGGAAAGCTATTGCACTTGGTGTTTAAAATGTCTTCTCACACGCGAATAGCACTTTTTCACTGCGTCAATGACAGAAATATCCAAATTTTTTTGGATAAGTATTCATGTTCTCCATTAAAAAATATAGTATCATGAACAACTTGGGATGGATTAAGTGGTGTACTGGTCTGAGTAGGAAAGGTGTGCATGGTCCAAACTCTTACTTTTGAGTTGCAGTCCATCCAGTTTTGGAAGTGGAAATAGTTCACTGAGTTTATATAATCTAAAATGAGTAAATTTCAGCTTTTATGATATTTCGTATATTTAATATATTATATATATTTTTCCTTATATTTAGAGAACAATTTACACTACGACTTAGCGTATATATTAATAGAACCTATAATTTATTCTTCAAAAAATGAAAAGTAAGGATTTTGCTTATTTTTGCTTCTCTGTAGGACTCTTGCAGAGCACCATATTAGAGAGTGTAGGATGTATCTGGTTCAATCGTTCAGAGGCAAAGGATCGTGAAATTGTAGCAAGGAAGTAAGTGTATATGAAAAATGTAGAAAATCATCATATCAGAACATCTGCTAGGTCATGATTATATGAACTTGTGTACTTCAGGTTGAGGGAACACATTCAGGCGGCTGACAATAATCCTCTTCTCATATTCCCGGAGGGAACTTGTGTAAATAATCACTATACGGTTATGTTCAAGAAGGTACAAGTATATGATTTTGTATTGTAGAAATGCAAGGGAAGTTTTGCATCTCTTGTTGATAAAGTAGGAAACTTCTATTTCTATCCTCTATTCTTCCTGTCTGTTTCTCTCTCTCTCTCTCTCTCATGGGAAAACTATTTTCTTATTTTTCTTTGAGTTCTCAATACTTGTAATTTCTCCAACTCATATATTTAATTTTTTAATGATGTGTAGGGTGCGTTTGAACTCGGCTGCACTGTTTGCCCAATTGCAATTAAGTATAACAAAATATTTGTTGATGCTTTTTGGAACAGCCGGAAGTAAGGAACTGCTTAGAGCCTGTCTAAATTTGTGTGTATATAATGTTATCAATGCGCTGAAAGCACACCATCCATTTTAGACACGGTGGCAAAAAGCATAGATTCATTTATCTGGGGGCAAGGTTTTGCCGTAGATCAAACTATTTAATAGTCATGTTTTTGTTTATGTTAGAACGACCATATGGGAGTAAATTCCTTGTTTGAGCTAGGATCTAGGTGGATTGGATTTGGGTTCACCTTTGTATCCTGTCTTAGATATTGACATCTGTTACTATGCTGCTAATGAAACGGGAGGGTAATTCTTAGATTATGTGCTTTCTTTGCAGGCAATCCTTCACAACACATCTGCTGCAGCTCATGACATCCTGGGCTGTTGTTTGTGATGTTTGGTACTTGGAGCCTCAAAGTCTAAAACCTGGAGAGACACCCATTGAGTTTGCAGAGAGGTAAATAATTTTCTCCTCAGCTGCAGTGAGTTATGATGGCATGCTTTTTTGGAAAGTCATTAGTGTGTCTTTCTCTGGGATTAGAAGAACCATATCTTATTTATGGATAGCTACAATTACATGTAAACGCTCTTGTGCAGGGTTAGGGACATAATATCTGTTAGAGCAGGTATCAGAAAGGTACCTTGGGATGGATATCTAAAGTACTCTCGTCCTAGCCCAAAACATAGAGAACAGAAGTAAGTTAAATCTCTTTTCTCTTGCATAAATAGAAATGGAAAGATATATCTACCTAGGGGTGTAAGATGAGCTTAGCTGCTTGTGAACTCGGCTTGGTTAAATTCGATTTGGTTTTGATTCGAATAATAAATGAGCCGATCGTGAACACAATAATATGTTCGAATATTAAACGAGACATACTCGTATAAATTCAGCTTGGCTCGAATAACTTCATTTTTACAATTTTTTTTAGTATTATTTTAATTTTTTAATAAAAACATCTTAAGTAAAATGGAATTCTCTTCTTAATATGATGGATATAATTTAAATTATTGTTGTTGTGAGTTTAGTTTTAGAGATTTGTGTGTATATGAATGTGTTTCTGAGTATATCTGGATATGTGTGTGTGTGTTTGTGTATGTGCATAATGAATTTATATTCATATTATAAAACATACATATAAACTCAGAGATTGAATTATTTAAGATTCAAGTTAATTTCTTTAATTAACTAAATTGATAAAATTTTAACAATAATTTATTAACTAATGATTAGTATAGATTTACGAAAAGATATACAATCATGATATTTACTGTATATAAGAAATGAATAAGTTAATTGAGCCGTTTGTGAATTGTGAACAAGGTCGAATTTGTTCGAAAAATAAATGAGCTAAGCTTGAACAGAATATCTAGTTCGATGATAAACTCGAGCTTGATTCGTGTTTGATATAAAATTAAATGAGCCAAGCTTGAATATTGAATACTCGACTCGACTTGGCTCAAATACAGATAATCTACCCAATGAAAAAATGGCTATTGTTGACCCAAGCTGATAATTAGGACTAAACTCGTCATAGTGTTTGCCTGGAAAGCTTGCAGGTCTGGCTTACCTTGAGCTTTCTGTTTGATGTTCTCCGCAAACTATTGTTATAGGATGGTAGCTCATATACATAACACTAAATATACTGGCTTCTTGCCGAATGAAAAGTAATAACTGGTTATACCATTGATATATTGCAGGGGAATTTTTGTGGTTAGAAAAGGTTCATAAACTAAGAGATGTTTCATATACGTATCTATATAAATAAATTATCGTATTGAATTGCCTTACAACTGTCATTTGTTTGTCATAAATTGCAATCTCCCAGTTGAATTCATTCTTAATTTTAGGTGTGTTACTGTTATATCCTCAACGAATTTTCCATTGACTGTTTGTGTTGTTTATATTGTTCTTTATTTGATTATAATTTATATATAAGTTCATATCTCATACAAATTTTTTTTGTTTGCATTGCTGAACCATTCTGATCCTAAGAAATCAGAGATAATTACATTTCAAGCTTATTTTTGTAACATTTGCAGGCAACAAAGCTTTGCTGAGTCAATGCTGCAGCGTTTGGAGGAGAAGTGATATGTATATATTTTGTTTAGTTCTTTACTTGTACCGCTTTTGAGATCCAGAGTGGCTAATCTACAGTGATTTCCTATAAGATAGTCAACCCCCACATGTGAGGGCCTTTAGGGTTTAGACCAGTGATTAAGCAAAATAATATGTAGTTTCTCAACTGTGCTTATGATGTCGTAGTTGAGCTCTGGTAACTAGTTTTCACCATCCGATTCTACCTGGCCTGCAGAAATAGAAATAGGGGTGTTTAGATTTTTGGCGTTCTGACTGTTGACCTGCCGCTGATGCAGTTTCGACCCACACGGGTCGGCGTCCGATGGCAGGCGTAGGTAGGGGGCGGAGTGTCCCGTTTTAGTCTCCAACAAAAGTCCGACTTGCCCAACTTTATTCTTTTAAAATATAATTCATAAAACGACGTCGTTTGATGTTTAGTGATTTTTTTAAAGAAAAAAATGGCATTCTTTTATAGGGCCGCTATAAATTCTCATGCTGCAAACTCTAAATCACTTCCTCTCCTTTGTGCCGTTCAAGATTCTCTATCTCCCCTACGTAGCAGTCAGAAAATAATTTGTGTGAATTTTCCTCACCTCCAACATTGAGGTTTTGATGTATTATATAAATCATGAGAGGTTACAAATATGAGTTTATGTAGGATACAAAAATTGATCATTTACAGTCATTCAACAACTACTTATCGAGTTTATCTCAACGTTTGATGATTTTTATCAACTCCTTATCAATTCTATTTGATGATGGTACAATGTCCTTATGGATTGCTTCAGTTTATTCTGTATTACCCTTTATATGTTCTGCATTATCCTCCATACACCCCTACAATGGCATAGAGATGACATTGAGCTTGGACCTTAGGATGGAGAATCTAGTAGACACAATTGGTTTAGTAAGAGCATAAGCAAGTTGATCCTTGCTTGAGAGAAACTTAACGACAAGATCTTAGCGTGTTGCACTTGAGAAAGTTGCCCCTATGTTATCAACACCCTAAAAACAATAAAGATCCCCAAGCTGTGTTTCTGCAAAATCCGAATTGAGGGAGCATATCACTAGAATTAATTGTATTGGATGAATTCTCAATAATAATAATAATATCATTCTGGCTTCTTCACTCAGTCTTCAAGACTTTATTCTTGAGGGTGACTCACTGGTGGTCATTAGAGCTCTTCAAAAATTTAATATTTCTTCCGATTGGAGAATAGCTCCCAATTATTTTGGATATTTTAGACTATTCTTGTTTCCATTTTATGGCAAGTACGGAATGCTAATAGAAGTGCAAATTTTTGTGTCCATCATATGACACAATGGGCCACAGTTAGAGTTCACTATGGTAGCATTCCCACTACTCCTCCTCCCCTCTCTTCCTTTCCTATCACTAGTGGAAAGGATCCTCCATGGTCTCTGTGGAGAAGTGTTACTTCTTGTTTAACAAATCTTTCCTAGGCTTGTTGTAGTGGTTTTTTACCTTTGTACTTGAAAAAAAAAAAAAATGAGAACAAAAATGACGTGAGAAGCTTCTCGAAGTAGAAAGAATGATGAATCAGACTGAGAATTAGAGAGGCCCAATTCTTGTAATTTCGAATTCAAGCGGGAGAACCAAGCCCATGGGGCTTGCTTCAACCTATAAATAGCCTTGTTAAGTTTGCAAACACAATTAGCATAATAACCCCATTGGCTGCTTCATATAGATTTCTTCCGGTAGAAAACCATGCAAAAATGTATTTTTTTTTATATCGATTTGTTTGATGGGCCATGCATTTGACACAACAATTGAGAGGAAAAGCCGAATTATTGTAGGTTTGATGACATAGCTGAAAGAATCATCATAGTCAACACACTGTTTTTGATTGAAGCCCTTAGCAACAAGATGGCCCTTTTGCCTGACAATAGAGCCATCAGGCTTTCTTTTGAAGCTTGAAAACCCATTATAAACATGAGTTCAAAGTATTTTCTAAAAATTGGTTCATATTATAAATGACTAATTTGCTTTTACTTGCTAAGCTGTAGACTCACACTTTCACCTGTAAAATTATGATAATTTAACAAATATCACCATGAAAGTTGTTGCTGGAGATCCCTATTCATGTTTATACTTTTATCCTTGAGGCCTGCAAAAGGCTTATACTTTTGAAAGACTGACTCACTATAAGTTAAATTGGATTATTTATGTACGCCACTATGGCTTTTATTTTCTGTAATAAACATTAGCTACCGGTATGTAATGATTGTAAATGTTAAGTTTTAAGGTATGTTTTAATAAAAACTTTGATGTTATATTTTGAGATAAGTTTGTGATGTCAAACGAAAAGAAAAAAGAAGAAAAAAAACGTTGTACATGATTATTTCCGCTGCAAGAGTTCTTTTACTCTTATATGCAATAGCATCACATCGAAAATTCATAAATTTTCCCTTACGGCTTGTATTAAAAGTCAAAAGGAAACAATTAAAAAGACGTGGATAAAAAGGTCATAAGTGAAACACAAAGAAGAGGAGATCAAATTCTCACCAAAACCATGTAGTGCACAAGAATTGCAGGTGCCTTCACCCTTCAGCACCTTTAGTTTAATTTTCAATGATAATCTCCTCCAACATTAAGAGGGAATTGGCCAGTAGTCCATTCCCTAAGGTCGACTATGCTAGGCCTTCTTGAAGGACCTACTTGCTCGCTCCTCGACTGAGTAGTTGGGGCTTCAAGAAGATAAATGCTATACTTACAAACAAATTTTATAAAAAAACTCTTACAAAGTGATGTGGCACAATATGATTAGATTTCTAAAAATTTGAATTTCTTCACTTTCCAATTATATTGTGCCACATCATTTTGTAAGAACTTTTTTGTAAAGAAAAGTACCTCCAGGAAAGGAAGTACCATATATAAAAAAACAAAGATATTGGTGAATCTAACTAGCCACCTTGGACAAGAAAATTGGGTGTAACTGTTGAAAATTGGGTCGACAGACCACATAGCCTATCAATTTATCAATTAAGGCCTAAAATCAGCTTTCTTGACTCAGTCTTATTATACCCGTAGCAGAAGATCCACCCCAGTATCAATAAAGTACGCTCCAAGACTAATAACCGTGCTCAAGCCACCATGCAAAATACACTCCTAATTTTAGCGATATTGGATGCTTAAGCCTAGGCTGAAACATGATATGAGGACAATAACATCATAATTACTATAAAAGGTAAGTCTAGACAAGGTAAAAGAGACTTCTGCCATAAGCTCAAAACTCATACCTAGTGCAATCATATTTTCCTTTAAAACAATATTAACTTAAACATCGAAGCTATCTGTCAGGACATCCCTGCAAACTTTATTACTTTAATTCCTTTTTTTTTTTTTGGGCTCCTGTGTGAATTAGTCCGCTTTTGATTCTATAGAAAACTGCTCTAACATATTTAAAAGGAGTTGGTGCACATAGAGCCCACACGGTTAGCCTACAATCTTGAGGTCCCATTCTGATTGATTTTCCGCTGCTACGACGTGTACGTTTTGTTTTACAAATCGGTTTTCAACAGAAAAATCCTATTCGACATATCACTAACATTGCTATCCACTTTACTTTTTCTTCCATCCAATTTGTAATAGAAAAACAACGTACGACTCCACTACTTATGAACAATTTGGAAAAATGGGGCCAAGTCATGATTGAGAAACCTGAATGTCAAAGGAAAGGGCTCCTATCAATTTCAGCGCCAACCAAATATTTAATAAATTGGATGGTGGTGATTGGTGAAGGCTCTTTTAATTGGAGTTCAGTAAAGCATATACAATCATGTTCAATCCAGAAACTTAAATGTCAAAAAAATGATGATATAGTAATCACACACAATCAGGCTCAAGTCAAGATAACCTGCAAAAGAACGTAAGAATAAGCGTGACAAGTTGTTAGGTGTGCTGACGAGAAATAATTCTAATGTTTAAGTCAGTTAAGATTTTTCGAGATTGAGAAAAGAGACGAGAATAAAGTGGAATGAAGAACGAATTGTATATGAAAATGGTTGTCCCTTCCTTACATATGTGGAGGGTCTCTTCTTGTGTCACGGTTGCTCGGAGTTTTGCTTTTTAGGCGGAAATGTAGGGACCGTGCACTAAAGTGGCAGCAAGAGTGATCCTCTACAACGTGCCCTTATTTACCTCTTAATCCGAGGGTGGGCCAAGCCATCGGCCCCAACTAATTGATGTTTTCGGATCCGATAGGTGTTCGGTCTCAATGGCCCTCCTCTTCTAAAGCCCAATCCGTATTAATATTGGTACATCAAAAACCATTGACTTAATTAGAAACTAACCCTTACAGTTTGGCATGTTAAGAATGATCTCCCAATAACATAAGTAATCGCAAACAACATGGCGGCGCAGTCACAGGAATAAATATTTTAGTGTGAACCTTCTTCTATCGTTCACATGCTTGTTTTCTTTTTCTTTTCTATTTTTTATTTTTTTATTTTGAAGTACATGTTGTGAATGCAGTGATGTCTCTCTCAGTCCTTCTATTAACATAAAATTGTGTTCAAAGTCAACATATATATATATATATATATATATATTTTTTATAAGTCAAGTCAACATTTCTTGTATTTGTCTCACCAGATTAATGAGCTGTATCACTCATCCATTAGTCAGTCAAGCCTTAACATGTCGGACTAATGAATCGGATTCAATATAATTATTTTCAAATTACATAAATTCATGTAATTCATTATATTGAACGATTTAAAAATTATTATTTATTAAAAAGGTGACATGTTATCAAAACAGTAAAAAAAATAAAAAAATTCAAAATTTTTTTTCTTCACTCTTAAAGAGACGTTTGTTTTTCTTCAGTGAATTAAAAGTTAATTTTTGATTCAAAGCTTTTCTACGATATAAAACGTAAAAATTTAATAAAAATATACTCAACTTCGGACTAACACAGTGCAGATGCCAGGAATGCTCGGCTTATTAATTGGTTAACGTCGCTTACAATTACAAATACTCCGGCATCCTCAAAATCTTGTCGGACGGGAGGGAAAAAGTAGAATCAAGTTTATAAGTAAAGCGATGCATGTTTAAATGAAGCGAACACTTTTCTTCTAAACTTGTAAATATTTTTAGAAGAGAAATGTTAGGCTTACAAAAATTTTTACAAAAAAAAACTCTTACAAAGTAATGTGGCACTACATGATTATATATTTTAAAATTTGAATTTTTCTTCTACCCAATTATATTGTGCCACATCATTTTATAAAAGTTTTTTGTGTAAAAACTTTTGTAAACCTAACATTCTTCATTTATTATTAAAATATATAATTTTTAAACATAATATGCATTATTAAGAATATATATCAATTTAATAAATTGAGTACTTAGCAATATAAATGCAATATTAAATTAGAGTTGTATAACATCGTCTTTGACCGAGACCAAAGCTGGGGTTGAGTCCCTCACCGCCCGGCGCCTACCATTGACGAGTGTGAATCGTGCGACGACCGACAACAATGCCAAAAGTGCCTTTACCCACTTGCACTTGAAGTGGGGCCATAATAACCCCCACAAAATTCAGGAATATATATACCGACTCAAAAAACCAAAAAAAAAAAAAAAAACTTTAAAAAGTCAGGAATATGTATTTATTTCATTGCCAATAAATTACAAGGTGATAACTTTTGGTATGCACTATTTTGTTTCATTAGGGATCACTTATTTTCAATTTGCTGTGTACTTTTTTTTTTTTTTTGGGAACAATAATTCTGTGAGACATGAATTGAATTGAACTATTTCTTGTAAATAATTTAGTTTTCTAGATTTTTCGGCTACTCGTTCTCTTCCCATGAGAGAATTGAGTTCATTTTTGACTCATTTTTTATTTTTTGGTTGTATTATTTGCATTGCACTTTTTTACTTTGAGTCTATTGTCGATAAGTCTACTCATTTTTCGGTGTCTTGATTCTTCTATCGCTTCCCTTTCCTAATTTTCTTAGAAAAAACAATTTAGTTATTTATATTAAAAAAAATGAAAAATCATATTTAATTCCTAAATTTTCATTTGATTTGAATTTAGTACTTAGATTTTCAATTTTAAGAATAAGATTTTTAAGTTTTAGATAATAATTGTTTTTAAAGTTGGGTGCCTTTTTATATTTTTTATAGATACATTGACGCTTAATGATATGACATTGATATTAAGTTTTGATATGAACGCTAGTATATGAATTGAAATACAAGTAATATATGACAAACCATTCATTTTGATGAAAAAGTGATAGAGACCATACTTTTGAAATTAAAAACTCAAAAATTAAATTCAAATCTATAAAAATCTAAGGACTAAATATAATTTTTTTCAAAAAAAAAAATATCGATCCAAATTTAATACATGGTAATTTTAAGTTTTTAAAATATTGTAGGTTTGTAGTTTTATACTTTGTTTTTTGCATTATTTTTTTATTTCTTATTAGTGCCTATATATTACCTTATTAATATATTAATCTCAACACATATTTATAAGAAAATAAATTTCTTACAAACTGAACTCCTACAATCTGGCCTCTAAAAATGATATGTGTCTTTTAAGCATGTGAGAAGCACATATTTTTTTATTAATGCAATTAAAAAATCATATGAGAAGCACATGCTATAAAAATAGCATGTGCTTTTCACATGCTAGAAACACATGTTTCTTTTAGATGCTAGTTAGTTTGTAGGAGTTTGATAAATATATTTTTATAATACACATATTGATATAAAATATTTTATTTCTATTTAAATTGTCCTTTTTTTAATTTAGTAAAACCCAAAGTATTCTTAGACGGTCAAAAAAGTCCACACACGACAAACAGTGTCTCCAATTTCACTCTTCGTCTTCTTCTGAGCATATCTACGTATATATATATATCCCCCACATATTAAGAAGAGAGAGAGAAGAGAGAAATGGGTTATGCTAAGGTGCTTCTGGGTGTACTCATAGTCTCTGCTCTTGTCACCGCATCAACAGCTCAGCCACTGGCACCATTCAAATGCAGCACCGACGCGACGTGCACCGCCCTGATCGACTACATCGCCCCCAACAAGACAACCCTCTCTGCCATCCAAACCCTCTTCCAAGTCAAGAAGTTCCGCAACCTCCTCGGCGCCAACAACTTTTCAAGCTCCGCCCCTGTCAACCAGAGCATCAGCGCGCAGCAGAAGATCCGAATCCCCTTCACTTGCGCCTGCTCCAACGGCACAGGTCTCTCCAACCACAGCCCCGTCTACACCGTCGTCGGCGGCGATGGGTTGGACCACATCGCCACCGAGGTGTTTTCTGGACTGGTAATGTTTAAATACACGATTATTTTTTTTAAAAAAAATCTGTTTTGTGTTTGAATTGTTTTGTTAAAAAAAAAAATATTTAAAATCTTATCAAACGAGACTTTAATTTTTAATTTAGTATTCTATTTATCTTAGATAATGCGGACTTTATGGAATTAGGATTATAATTATGATTTGATAAGAATAATGATTTTAATTAAATGATATTTAACAGGTAACGTACCAGGAAATCGCGGCCGCTAATGGGTTGTCTGATCCGAACAAGATTGAGGTGGGGCAGAATCTGTCGATCCCACTTCCGTGTAGCTGTGATGACGTGGAAGGGGTGAAGGTCGTCCATTATGGGCACCTGGTGGAAGCTGGGAGCACGGTGGAGGAGATAGCGCAGAAGTATGGGACCACGTCGGCTACTCTGTTGAGCCTCAATCAGATGGCTAATGCTAGTGATCTTAAGGCCCTTCAAGTTCTTGATGTCCCTCTCAAAGGTTCATTTTGCTTTTTGATAAAATGTCTTTTTATAACTTTTCTGGCATATGTTTGGACGGTATTATTATTATTATTATTTTCTTTTTTAGTGATTAACATAACTCCTGTTATTTGCAAACCCTGACATAAATTTATCACAAAGTTAGAGGATTAAAGTTGAAGAGTCTGACACGTTTAATTAAATAGGTCGAGTTAGAGTTGACATATATAATCTTATACCAATAATTCAACACCACCAAAACTCGACACACAAATACAAATCGTTAATCTAGTTTCTCTGAGCATGTTTTAAAAGAATTTTAAAAGGAGTATCTCTTATTTTTTTGTAAAAAAAAAAAAAAAAAAAACTCTTGATTTTTTCTCTTTTGACCTTTTTACCTTTGCGTTTGAAGAGGTAAATAGTAGAATGTCGAATTTGGGTATATCATGCTCGATAACAGCTTCATTTTTGCACCGACATTATTATTGTCAGTCTTTTTTTATTTTTATTTTATTTTTTATTATTGTTATTTAATTGGAAAATGCATGCGAGTTCTTGATACGACAACATTTTTTAGACTTTAGTCCAAAAATTAGATTTTTATATAATCGTTTGAAATATCATTTTAATTTGTGGAATTAAAAATATTATATTAATGATCTATTTTAAATTGTTATTATTTGACATAAGATTTATTGTATATGTGGGACTTTTCTTTTGTTTGATTTTTTGTAAGTTTCTTTAATGTTGTCCTGCTTGTGCATAACTTGGGTAATAGGATTAACTTGAAAAAACATTTGGCTTGATGAGAATATTCTCTAAAGTTGGAACTGGCAAAAGTATATTCAATTTAAGAAGTTATGATGGCGGAGTTGGATCGGGTGCAATTAATTGCATTGCATGCAATACAGATAGTTAATTGCACTTACCCGGTCCCAACATGGCACGGCCGCTAGTGAATCCATCTATTCTTGCCAATTCATTTAAAGCCAATATGGTCCCCAGGGATCTTGTCTTACGTTATCAATTATCAATGGTGCCCACTGACGTGTTGCTTAGGTCTCACAAATGGTTTGACATTATAGGCGGGTGCAAAGAGCTTATGATGTTTTTATTTGAAGAGTTTTTCAAGATCTATTTCATTGGATTCACTTTTTTGTTTTTTGGATACTCATGGATAACAAGTTTTTTCATGTCTGGGGGGGGTGCTCCATGACAGTAGCTGCTGCAAGTTGTATTATTGACTCAATTATTGGAGTAACTAAGTATATATATGGCCTTCAATAATTCAATCTTTTTATTTATTTTTTTGAATTAAAGAGAAAGATAGTTGGTCCTACCTCATCCTCATTTCTTGGTAGGATTATCTTATAAGCAGGATCCAGTTATATATATGTCAATTCTCAGTTCCTAACTAGGCTTAACACCGATATTTATGTGTTAGGCATAGGCTTAGTGGCAAGTGGCTACCTTAAGCTTTACACTTGCTATAGGAGATAGTAGGCTCACAATTTTTGATACGACCGTGAACCTAATACGAACCTATTGGAACAAAATTCTCATATATAATTCTAAAGATTACTAGATTGACGTTTTGGCTTCCTGAATTCTTTCGAGCTTTGTGCATTCTATTTTAATGAATTACAACCTATTACACGTTGACATAAAACTACTATGACTCTTATTTTATGAACCTATCACATGTTGACATAAAACTTACTAAGATTCTGATTATATCAGGCTTTGTTATTCGTTGGACTTCCTTCTCATCAGTTGGAGGACTTCGAGACGTCTTCTGTGTGTGTGAGAATTCTGTTCCAATAGAATCCAATACGAAATTAACAGGTCATGGTTGATGGGTTTGATTCGTTTAATTAAATGGGTTAGGTTAGATTCGACCTTTATGGTTTTATACTCATGACTCGACATAATTCGAACTTAACACGAATTGTCACCCCAAAAAAATAGGTGTTGTATGTGTGTCACTAGCACAAGGTGTTTTTATGAATCAAGCTTCAAATTACTAGTGAGACCAAATATATGTCTTCTCTTAGGACTCCAAGTTGATATCACCTTGCCGATTTCTTACATTGCTTGATGCTTTCTTGAGATTTCTTTTTGACGTTGATAGTTATTGCAAGTAAATGATGCTCAAATGCTTGTTTGCAGCTTGTACATCCAATGTAAACAGCACCTCCTTGGACTACCCTTTTCTTGTTGCCAGAGACACTTATTTCTACACTGCTAAAAATTGTGTGAAGTGCACATGTGGCTCGGCAAACAACTATACGTCGTAAGTGTATAACTGAATGGCTCTTGATTTTGTGTTTTTTTTTTTTCCCCTTCTTGTTGGTGGCTTCTCCAGTTTCTAAATTCATATCATTTTGGTGAGGCCAGGCTACAATGTGAGTCTTCTGGACTAAAACCATTATCCAACTGGACAACATGCCCTGCCATACAATGTGAAGGTGCAGACAACAATGTCACCACAACATCTTCAACATGTAACCAAACAACCTGCGCGTATACTGGTTACAATAACCAAACCATTTTTGCGGACCTTGTCACGGAGTCCACTTGTCCAGGTTGGTGCAATTTGCTATCCCTGCTGCAGTTTTCTGTGTTCTACATAGCAACTGGGCATTAATATTTTCATATTACACAAATGCATAGATTATCCATCTCACTACCAAGGAATTCCTTTTAAGAGGTTGTTAGTGGTTTGTGACTTTGTGTATGTTCCTTCTATGCAATCTGGTTAAATTTTGATCTCGGCAAGATTAGAAAAAGCAATCAGTAATCTCTTACACTGATTTCTTCTCTCTGGCTAGCTGTTTCATGTGCTATCACTAGCGTGATCGTCCAAAATTTCTTGATGCTCACTTGAGAAATGAAATTTGTGTATTTCTTTCGTGATATGCTCTTATTTCACTTATAAATGATTATATAATTAACTAAATACCATTTTGTTTTTCATTGTTGGCAAAACAGGTTCTGAGTCTCCGAAGAGTGGTATTCAAGGTTTAAGATGGAACTTCCTTTTCATCTCTATTCAACTGATCTTCGTTTGTCTTCATCTTTCCCATTAAGATGTAAGTACTTTCTATGGTTTTATCCACTCTCAACTTACTGTATGAGTACAGGAGCGGACAATTGTGATAAAGAGTACTTCATTTGATTTGATTTGATTTTGGTGTATGAGATTAAACTTGTAGCATCAACAAGCGGAAAATTGAAGTTTTTTGCTTGGAAGTGGAGGATTATCTGTAAAGTGTTATTATAAAGGGCGCTTTAGTTTGTCCTTATTTGATTGGTGAAACCATTTTTCATGTGATTTATCAGATTGAGCATGTGTTGTGACGCTTGACAGAAATATGTTGGATACGTGTTTAGTAACACTTCCTAGTGAGGAAACTCATTTACTACTGAATTCTTTATCTTATCTTTTGATGGTTGTGATCTAGTGCTAGGAATTCAGTGGTTAAGAAATCTAGGGCCTAAATTAACCATGGAATTCTGTTATGGTACAAAAACTATAATGCTTTAGGGTTTAAACTCTACTGGATCAGTGCTGATTGGAGGGGAAAAATTTCCTAGATTTACTAGAGCTGAGGAAAAAAGGGGTAGTGTTACATCCCTATTTATAGCCAGATTTTTGGCTACTGTTCATCTTCGTTCGGATGAGTGGTTGAATTCCTCCGAACAAGGCTGGTGTTAGAAGCCACATCGCTCTAGCAGTTTTGTGACACCTAGATAACCATTCTTGTGTGGACGCGTATTGAGTCTCGTTCGAACTTGATGTGAACCCTGTCAAGAATAACAAGACCCAACAACGAAAGGGAATCCAAGATTGTTCTATTGACAGATTCAAATGGAAGACCTCGACCCGTTGTTTATGACAACCAAGAACCTCGGTATAAGGAAGACGCTACAAACGTTGATGGAAACTCCGTTTGATAAGCTGAGATGAACACCACGGGAAATCCCGATAATTTCGAATAGTTCTTTAAAGAACCAAAGAGATTAAACTTCACAAGTTTTATGAATAATCAATGTCTGCGTTTTCCATTGCTTATGCACTTATTTAAAGGGCTGAACATTATAAGGAAAAAAACCTAACATAGAAAACCTAATTAAAGCTGAAAATGGTTAAGGAAAGAAATCCTTACCTTGCTAATCACACAATCCTTACCTTGTTAAACACACAATCCTTACCTTGCTAAACACACAAGACATATAAGGCAATAAAGGCTGGACGCCTAGAGTCATATAGAAAGGAAATAAAAGACAACATAAAGGGCAAGAAAGTGGCGCCTAGAATAGCTATGCAATCAAATCCTTCTAGAATAGACCCAAAATATTTCTTGCCAATTCTTAACTTTGACCGGATCCTTCTAGAACTTGAATCAGGGTGACGATTCTTTATTGCCCACGTAGATCATGCTCAATGGGCCTCCACGAATTTGCTTGAGCCCATAACTCTTGAATGAGTCCGTTGAGTATATCCTTGAACTTCTTTTCTCGTGTTCTCGTAACCGGCCCAATTGGTACTTGAATGAGATCCTTCGAAGCGGTGCCTTGATCTTTATCATTCCCCTCCTCTTGAAAAGGATTTGCCTTTAAATCATCACTTACATCAAAAGGACTCAAATCAGTAACATTAAAAGTGGCACTTACATTGTACTCACCAGGTAAATCTAGCTTGTAAGCGTTGTCATTGATACGCTCGAGGACTTGGAAAGGACCATTTCCTCTTGGGAGCAATTTGGAACGTCTTTTTGCTGGGAATCTTTCTTTTCTCATATGCAGCCAAACTCAAACTCCGGGTTCAAAAACCAGCTTGCGACGTCCCTTATTGGCTTGTGTGGCATATTGCTCTGTTCTTCGCTCAATGTTGAGTCTTGCTTTCTCATGAATCTGCTTCACAAAGTCAGCTTTCTTTTTGCCATCTAAATTAACGTGCTCCGTCAAAGGTAAAGGAGATAAATCCAATGGAGTTAAATGATTAAACCCATACACAATTTCAAATGGTGAAAATTTGGTAGCAGAATGAACATTTTTGATACCAAATGATGTGAACCCCGTCAAGAATAACGAGACCCAACAACGAAAGGGAACCCAAGATCGTTCTATGGACAAATTCGAATGGAAGACCTCGACCCGTTGTTTATGACAAACAAGAACCTCGGTATAAAGAAGACACCACAAACGTTGGTGGAAACTCCGTTTGATAAGTCGAGATGAACGCCACGGGAAATCCCCATAAGTTCGAATAGTTCTTCAAAGAACCAAAGAGATTAAACTTCACAAGTTTTATGAATAATCAATGTTTGCGTTTTCCATTGCTTATGCACCTATTTAAAGGGCTGAACATTACAAGGAAAAAATTCTAACATAGAAAACCTAATTAAAGCCGAAAATGGTTAAGAAAAGAAATCCTTACCTTGCTAATCACACAATTCTTACCTTGCTAAACACACAATCCTTACCTTGCTAAACACACAAGACATATAAGGTAATAAAGGTTGGACGCCTAAAGTCATATAGAAAGGAAATAAAAGACAACATAAAAGGAAAGAAAGTGGCGCCTAGAATAGCTATGCAATCAAATCCTTCTAGAATAGACTCAAAATATTTCTTGCCAATTCTTAGCCTTGACCGAATCCTTCTAGAACTTGAATCAGGGTGACGATTCTTTGTTGCCCACGTGGATCATGCTCAATGGGCCTCCACGAATTTGCTTGAGCCCATAACTCTTGAATGAGTCCGTTGAGTATATCCTTAAACTTCTTTGCTCGTGCTCTCGTAACCGGCCCAATTGATACTTGAACGAGATTCTTCGAAGCGGTGTCTTGATCTCCATCAGAACTAGTATCTAGTCTGCATGCATTAACAATTTAACTCCTTATCTCATCCGTCAAATCGCCACGTGGCACGTTCTGGTCCATTTGGTCTTTGTGTCGTTTGGACGGAACCTCTCTTTGGTCCAAATGCGACTCAACTAAAACGTGGTCTACGTTTACCTTAGGCTTGTTTAGACGAGGTCTTTCCATTGTCCAGACGGGACTCTTTAGTCCAAATATTTTCTAAATTTCTAAGTGAATCTCTTGACCTTATTTGACTTGAGGCTTAACGGGTTAAATCATACCTAGTTTGTAAGTCTTCTTTTTTCCTTGCATTGACAGAGAGCACTCGACTGGTGCTGTTGTGGCAACAGGCAATTATGACGGTGAGCAATTGAACCGTTGCAATACCGATCGGTTCATTATCTAGGCACAAAGTGGGTGACTCAGATAAAATGAATGCAAAGATAGCGAGACAGAGTTGTTGGGCTTGTGATGTAAACGAGGCAAGTGGTGGTCTCTGATCGTCAATGACCATTGTGATGGAGATGGGGCAAACAGTGGCCTTTGACCAATGAGGACTACAATGGTGGACGGAGAACAACCTATATGTTTTCCATCCGGCAAAATGGATAAGGAAGAAGGGCCAGCATTGTTGTGGTGAAGGGTGCTACTGCGATTTGGCAAGGTGATTATGGGGTAGTATGATTTTGATAAAAACAAATGGATAGGTAGTGTTTATTGAAAGTTGGCTATTGTTTTGTTGAGTGATGGCTGATTTGGCTAGTGTGGGAGAGATGTACCAGTGAAGGGAGACTGAGGTTAATGTGTGCGACAAAATGTTGTAGAGAAGTAACAGGTCTAAGAAGGAGCGACGGTGGTTGTTTTAGGGCTCTGATACCATGTAGAAAATTGTAATAAGATATAAATGGAAGAAAAAAATACGCAAAAATTTCGGGTAATTCGGTGTTAGAGGCTTATGTCCACCATTAAAGAATTGCCCTTATGACTATTTTTTTCTCTTATTGTCTTGTATACTTTTACAATATAAATGACCCTTTTTATATAGGAAATGCAGGTAGGTAGGGGTGGAATGGAAGGGTAAATTCAGAATCACTCATCTATGGCAAATACGTTGATAAGAAAAATATATCAAACCTAATATAAATGTGTTGGATTCATGTCACCAATGAGTAATGAGATTCAAGTCCCATTTTTACACTAATATATTATTACCATTAATGAAACCTGGCATTCTGCTTGAGATAAAATTGGATTACTTCCAAAAATAAAAAAAAGAAAGTTTTTTTATAAAATTGAGGCAGCCCACATCTCTCCAATGGAGCAAAAGAAGAAAAAAGGCCCATATACACTATGTTATTATTTTTTTTTTCCCAGATAGGTTAGGCCCATATACATGTTATCTGTACTGCAAGGTGCAAACTGTGGCCTGTACAGCCTGCACCCATATGGCGGCTAGAATTCGGACATTTACATATCTATCCGACAAATGGGACCTACACTACACGTGTACATGGCGAACATATCCTAAGATTCGCAAGTAGCCAACAAGTACCCATTACCCAACTGCGAGCCTGTGAATGAGACACATGTAGATATAGAACCCTCCGAATGAGACATTCTTTGCTATAAAAAGCATATCTAAGATGTATGCATAAAAATTTAAAAAAATAAAAAAGAAGAAGAAAAAACAAAGATGTATGCATAATGAAAAATGCTATTTTTTCAGTTTTTTTTTTTTTTTGGAGCATATTAGTTGATGTGAAATGCTTAATTTACTCTTATTTTTTTTTTAATTAAGATTTATTTGAAGGTAAATTAAACATGCTACGTCAACAGAGTATATTAAAATAATACAAAATATCATTTCTCATGCATAAATGTTGCTAATGCTAGTACCTTCGCTTTGTTCTTTTTTTGGAGCTAGAAAGATTAAGGATTATTTAAAGAGAATTGGCTTTGTTTGACAAAACTTTTTTTTTTTTAATAAATAGAAATATTAACAAACAATCTAAAATACAAAATACTCAACAATTACTTTTACTTTTATATCACATGATTATTTTTTAAACAAAAAAAAACTCTCTAAAAAAACATTAACAAACAAACCGTCCCTTAAGGTGGTCTTAACTAGTAAATTAATATGTTTTTCATATTGTTTGCTTACGTTTGAATTCCGTTTTTTTTTTAAAAATTTTAAATTAATTTTTATAGGATATTTTTATGGTATGTAACATTGCTTATCTTAAAAAACTCGAATAATACTATATGCAACATTTTTATTCCTACATCTATCTTAAAACAAGTTATACAAATAATTTATATAGGACAAGCTATATAAACATCACATAAATATTTCATAAAGTTTAGCATCGAATATTATTAATTTTTTCTTGTGAAACAAACCTAAGAATAAAATAATATGGCGGTCGGACAAACTAAACAAAAATGGAAGTGTATGCATATATAAACCGCTTTCGCCCACATTCTTCATAGGTAGTGCCTAGTGGAGAGGGAGTGTCAGTGTTGTGCACATCCTGCGAACCTTGCGACGACGATTCCCTTCCCTCGTTTCCCTCTGCGATTAAAGCCCTAATTTTCGAAGGAAAGGAAAGGTAAATTCCTTTCTCTCTTTCACTGCTCTTATCCTATTTATTATCTCCATTTTCCTTCGTTTTTTCTCTTGTTTTTTTCAAGAGAGCCAAACAGAGGGCTCTGCCACCCTTTTTCGCTTCCTACAGCCGTACTTTGCTTTCCCACGGGACCCTTCGCTCTAAACAGCGTGAAGTTGACGCATTTACGGTTCCCTACGTTGTGTTCTCGTTATAATTCTCTGTAATTGAGGTTTTGTGTCTTATACTCTGTTTTCTTATGTGTTTCGATTTTGCTCTCGTTTGCCAATCCTGAACAAATTGACATGTAAATTAAAATGTAAAGCTTTTTGCTTTTCATAATTTGTGTGCGTTTTGGGATGTTTAATTTAGCAAATCCTTCAATCAGTGTTTGAAAAGTTTGGATTTTCTCGAATTTTGCTGCTCTGTTGGACTATCTTTCGTGTAATCAGAACAATTCTGAATGTTAGAGTGTAATAATTAATCTGATTCCAATATTTTGCTTGCATATTTTTGGTGATTTATTTATTTATTTTTTGGATTTTTAGGTTCTCATTCTGATTTTTTAAGAAATAAGAAGAATTGATAACGATGTCAGCCACCCGATTGAGTAAGGGTGTTATAACGAAACCAACGAGGCCATTATCTTCATCCCGATGTGGCAATGTTCGTAATTCCTTTGTGCCAATTGATAGGAAGGGGATAGGCAATGCAGACATTGTGGGGGGATGCCATTTTTCTTCAAGGCATAGAACACTATTGTCACCACTGGTGACCCGTCGGAGAAAACCTGGGTTTAATGTGTGTGGTTGTCAGTTGAGTTCAGATTGTGATGTGGGTGCCTCTGATGTGGAAGAAAGATTGGCTGTAGGGGAAGAAGAGATCTTGAGCGGTTCAGGGGAGGACACTACTCCGTAAGACCTTAATCCTTGTATTCTACTATTTGTACATACCAATGGTTTTAGTTATGATGGCATGGGAATTTCCTTGAGTGTGGCATGTATTAGAGGCTTTGGATGCTCTTAACTAAATGTGGCCTTCATGCAGAGGGTACAGCCTCTTGAGAGCTATAGACCTGATTATCACTATTTGACATGATTTTAAGTTGTTTGACATGGCAATTCGTAAAAAATAAATATTAGGATTCTCTCTCTCTTCTTTCTGTCTCTCTGTGCACGTGCTTGTGGTCAAGACCTAGTTGTATATCAGCATGAAAATGTCTGCAGTGATATGCAAGGAAGCAAGCAAGTAGCATGCTAACCATAATATGCATGTCTTTAGACAATTGGTTCACTGCATATTATGTGAGATGTTGTTATGCTTGGTTTCTTTAAAAGTTTTTTTTTTGGGGGGGTTTCAGATAATGATTCTTATGCACTAGTATCAATTTTCTTAACTTGTTTGCAGTGAATTGACAGGAACTCATGTCGGTCAATCACAGTCTCAGAATGTCAAACGTGAACTTTTAATGCTTTCTTTGCCTGCCATTGGCGGACAGGCTCTTGAACCCTTAGCACAGCTGATGGAGACTGCCTATATCGGTAGATTAGGTACATTGTGTTTTTCCTTTATTTATTTATTTATTTTTATATATGATTCCTTCCTCATTCTTTTTGTTGGCCTTAACTATCATTGATTGGTGGGTGTCTTACTAGTAAACTAGAAGTTACATGCTTGAAGTGGTGATTTAAGTATTCATAGTACGGGTCTTTTAAGAGCTTAGAAAAGGCTATATTTCTTGCATGAAATGGCCTGTAGCTATAGATATTAATTTTTTTGACGTTCAATTGCTTGATGTAGATTAAAACCAAATGATTTCTTGTTCACAGGTTGAAAAAATTGCAACTTTATTTTTTGTTCCATGATGATATCTGATTGTGTTTTTTGATTATTATTTGGTCACTTATATGTGATGTTTTGGTTTCTTTTTCCTTTGACACAGGGAAAGATTAGCATCCTTTGCGATGTTATATTATAGTAATTTTGATTTTAAGCATGGAGTAATTATTTAAAATGAACTCTTTCTGAATGTATTTTGGAAAACTTGAATTTAATAAGCCTAAACGCTCGTTTCTGTTTGCATCAATTCTGACTTCAGAATTATCAAACCTGAAACAATCTCTATTTTTGCATTTGTAGCTATGGAGCTTTAACCCATTTTTTTTTTTTTTCATTATTCCCATAGGTCCTGTGGAGTTGGGTTCAGCTGGTGTTTCCACAAATATTTTTAACTACGTATCAAAGCTATTTAATATTCCTCTTCTTAGTGTTGCTACTTCTTTTGTTGCTGAAGACATTTCAAAAAATGAAAGCGAAGATTCCGCTTCAGGTGAAGTACAATTGATGGTTGATGCCTTAAACTTTTTCTGTTGAACTTGTATTTGATTCTGGTTTTATTATAAAATTAGGCATATTCTTGGCTCAATACCTTCATGTTCTGTACTAATTTGTTCTGATTGCTGTACAGAAGGGGGTTGTCTAGGAGGCAGTACTAATGGTAAACCATTTAATGGAGTAGCTGAAAGAAAGCAACTAGCTTCAGTATCTACAGCTTTACTGTTAGCAGTTGGGATTGGTATTATTGAGGCTTTAGCCTTGTATTTTGGATCTGGAAAGTTTCTAGATGTGATGGGTCTATCATCAGTAAGTTTTTGCATATAGTTAGGTTTACATCATACGTTTATTAATCGCAGCCTTCTCCCTTCCCTCTTTTTATGCATATGCATACATGTATGTGCATACTTGTACATGAAGACACATGCACACCCATACATGCCCTCTCTCTCTCTCNCTCTCTCTCTCTCTCTCTCTATAGTAATATTATATATATAATATATATCTCTGTGTTTAAATATGGATCAAGTTTTATATGAATGGTATTAATAATGTTTAAATATGCATTAGTCATTATAGATTTTGTGTTTATGTATGTATATTTTCCCACTCTGTTGGGTATAGTGCATTTGGACTTTGGTCTATTTGGGCTACTAGGTAATTACAGGATTGTAACTGTCCTTTATTTTCTTGTAGATCTGTCTTTTTGTTCTCTCAGGTGAATGACTTCTGATTTATTTACAAGGAATATGTTTTTTCTTGGTGTCATTTTCTAAACAGGATTCGCCCATGCGCATTCCAGCACAACGATTTCTTTCACTTAGAGCACTTGGTGCTCCTGCAGTTGTGGTGTCTTTGGCTCTTCAAGGCGTTTTCCGTGGTTTTAAGGATACAAAAACTCCCCTTTTTTGTCTAGGCAAGTGTTTGGGTTTAATAAGTGTAGTAACACTTCTGTTGACAGCTATATCTTCTTATGTAGACTAAAGAAACATACATATCATATGTCATAATACTCACGCAAGTTAGTTTTTCTTTTTCTAAGTTATTTTGTGCCTTGCATTTAATTTTTTGTTTTGCTTTCTAATGGTTTCTTGTATGTTTTGGATTGAGGAATAAAAACAACAAATGGCATGCCTTGTGAAATGCATGCTTATTTCACCATCATTTGAGTCGCATCATATTTCTTTGGGAAAACTTCAGAAAACCCTCATAAACTTCTACGCATTTTGAAATAACCACCTCAAAGTTTAAAAACTCTCAATTTAGGCTATTGTACTTCAATTTTTTTTTTTCAATTTTTCCCATCCGTTAGGGTTTTCTATTAAATCCTAACAGATGTGTGTCAAAATGTTCAAAATACATCTATTTTTTTAAGGAAAAAAAAGAAAAATATTTAGATGTTGGTAAGGATTTAACGGAATTTGCAAAAATACTCACGCCTGAATCTTTAATATTTTTTTAAAAAAACAAGGGTATTTTGAAAATTTTTATAGGATTTAACAGAAAATCCTAATGGACGGAGGAAATTGAAAAAAATTAAAAGTTCAATAGCTTAAATTGAGAATTTTTAAACTTTGAGGGGGTCATTTCAAAACGTGTGGAAGTTAGAGAATTTTCTAAAGTTTCCCCTATTTCTTTTGTTTGGGAACTTAATAAAAAATAATGAAATCAATCTGTCTGGGCATCTGCATCTGCATCTGCCCTTCATCCTAATAGTGATTTTCTTTTCGACTGAGAAAACAAGACAGATTTTAGTGCAAGATGTTTAGCACTGAAAAGGAAGAAGTTCTGTTGCCTTTATTTTTCCAATTTACACTTTATCAAGATCCTAGTTCTGTTTTTCTTCATATGTTGTGCTTCTCTTTCTGCTAATTCATTTTTTGTTCCATGTACAGGTATTGGTAATCTATTAGCTGTATTTTTGTTTCCCACTCTTATGTATTATTTTCAATTGGGTGCAACTGGAGCAGCCATATCCACTGTTGTGTCTCAGTATGTGCTTTTTTGGATTTATTTACTTCTTCCTCTATCTTTCTTTTTAGCCTTATTTGACAGTAATCATGCTAGAAAATTTATGCTTCAGATACATTGTTACCTTCTTACTGATCTGGCAATTAAGCAAAAAAGCTGTATTATTGCCTCCAAAGATGGGATCACTTCAATTTGGTGGATATATAAAATCTGGTAAGTTAGTTTTTTGTCAGTGCTAATCCTTGATTTTTTTTTTTTACTTATATTTTTAGAAAGGCTGGCATTCCCTGCCTCCCCCAACCCCCCCCCCCCCAAAAAAAATAAAAAAAAAAATCCCCAAACAAGTCTCTCCTTCCTAATATATTTAGAAGGTTGATATGGCTAAACTTTTGTTTCAGTCAGTTGCACATTTGCGTGAATTATGCTATTATGATAGTAATTGACATTAGTTTGCTGATAGAACAGTACATTGATTTTGGATGGTGCAATTTTTCAATATTTGTTATTCTGATAGCAATTGATATACATGTTAGACCTTTTTATCTACTTCAGATGTATTTCAATAGCTCTTCTTACCAATTATTGGCTGCTTTAGGTGGCTTTCTTCTTGGAAGAACTCTTGCTGTTCTTACAACCATGACATTGGGGACATCAATGGCTGCTCGCCAAGGTCCGGTAGCTATGGCTGCACATCAGATATGTATTCAAGTATGGTTAGCTGTATCCCTCCTTACAGATGCACTGGCTGCATCTGCTCAGGTATTAAATTCTTTATTTGAATGGTTTCTTATATGCTGTCATAACATTCTTATTTACTTGTTCTCATGCTATCATCCATTCAATTTCTATTTGGTTGGAATGATCAGCTCTGTTGATTGACTGTGGGTAAAATAAGACACTATTGCAGTAGAATATACATAAACACAGGGAAAGTCTGACAACTGGTTGAAGAATGGAAAATATGTGATAAGCACCTTTTGGAAAACATCTCTCTAACGAAAAGGAAAAATGTATCTTTCTGCATTTAATTGTTGGAATTTAAGCACCTCCAAGCAACACTCTTAAGAATATTTAGTTTGTTTACTATGAGATGCTACATTTAGTTCTCAGGATACCTACAGACAAGTTTGTGTATTTGTTGACTTCCAAATTGGATCTATTTGTAGGCCCTGATTGCGAGTTCTTTATCTAAAGGTGACTACCAGACTGCAAAGGACATTACACACTTTGTGTTAAACGTAAGCATATCTTGTATGCTTCTCCATTGTATTCTGAGTCTCTGATGCACATAAAGTTGGATAGATTCTGTTTGAGGACTTGATGTAGCATGTTTTTCCAGATAGGATTGGTCACTGGAATTTCCTTGTCTGCAATTCTGGGTCTATCTTTTGGTTCTTTGGCCACCGTGTTCACCAAGGATGCTGAAGTTTTAGGAATTGTTAGAACTGGGGTATTGGTATGTATGGACACTTATGTTCTGCAATTTGTTTAATTTTTCTATAGCTTTAAAGTTGTTATAAGTTATAACTGGTTGGTACCTTGGCATATTTCTAATGATTTCATCTAAAATTTGTCACAGTTTGTTAGTGCTAGTCAACCTTTGAATGCAATGGCTTATATTTTTGATGGTCTCCATTATGGTATTTCAGACTTCCCATATGCAGCTTGCTCGATGGTAAGCCTGGCTTATGCAGAGCCAAAACTTCTTTGAGATGTCCTTACTTGGTTGTACATATTGCTTCTCTGACATTTTTAATTGATTTTATAGATGATAGTGGGGGCAATATCTTCAGCATTTTTGCTCTATGCTCCATCGGTTATTGGTCTTCCTGGGGTTTGGTTGGGATTGACACTCTTTATGGGCCTACGAACGGTGGCAGGATTTGTGAGGTAAACTTTACAATATTGTGAGAGTATTTTCTTTCATTCCATAAGTTATATGCTCCTTTTGAATATCCTGACACTCTTGACAGTAGGCAAGGGGCCGATGTGCAATTGTTGATGAGTAGTTTTATTATGCATGTCTCTGCTCGTCATATGCCTGGTGTTGGTATCTTGGTGATTTAGTGATGTGAAAGCATATTTGAGTTCTTCTATTAATCTTTGGTCCAGTACCCTATATTACTAACGATATCAACTTTTATTTGTAGTCAACTTTTTAAAAGTTAGGTATTGTTGGCATTATTCCCTTTTGGCCTGTCAATGTTACTGAAGACTTTTGTAGATGCTCATCTGTGTTGCTCTGCTTATGTAGATTTGATCTTTGCTATTTCTTGCTCGTTGACTAATTTATAATCCATTTATTCAGATTACTATCAAAAAGAGGTCCATGGTGGTTCCTGCACAGGGACTTACAGAGAATCGAGGTTGGTCGATATTCATAACTCTGATTATGGATCATAGTGTTCTAACATTCTGATACATATTAACATCATATATATTCTTGTAATTAAGTTTTTTGCTTGTCTTCAACTAATGATAATTCATCTTGTCTTTGGTCCTACAAATCTATGCATGACAGCGGGTGAGCAAGTCTTCCTAGTTCTGAAGCTATGGATTCCTTTGAATATGTCTTCAAATTCGGTTTAATTCACCCCATCAAAATATGGTAAAAGGTTATTTGTAATTCATACTTGTTTTTATTCCTCCTGTTCTCTCTTTCTATAGGTGACTGTCCAGTTGCTTTTTGCACAAAAAATTTATTAGAGAAGAAAACACTAATGATAAAAAAAAACTTTTAGGTGGTTGAACCACCCCCTCATTTGCAGGGGTGGCCGAATCACCTCTAATGACTTTGGTGGTGGTTCAGCGGCCCCCTTTGGCCTGCCGAATAGGGGAGTGGTTCGGCCATCTCCATGCCAAACATAAGGGGTGGCTGAACCAATCACCCCTTATGGCCAATTTGGGGGGTGGTTCGACCACCTCCCAAAAAAACGTAGTTTAGTTGATTTCGTATATATTTCTTGTTTCTCAATTGAAATGGTAAAAAACTGCTGCTATCCGGTAGAATCACTTAAAAAAGTTTGCTGGTAAGGGTTTATCGATTGAATCTGTGTTTTCTGTCTTCTCTCGTCCAGTATCTTTTTCTGCCTTGCGGTTTGGCTTTTGAGTATAGAAGTACTTTTTTTCAGGCCTGAGACTTAAGAAATTAAAACTACTCAACACCTTCTTTTTCGGCTGGCCACTTGAGATGGGAACAATCTGGAATGATTGCAGGACTACTACTTTTTCTCAAGTATGGACATAGATTCCTTGAGAGATCTTTCAGTTGTAACTCGCGGCTTTGGATTGCAAATTCTTATTAAGCTGACAAACATTTTTGAGTTTCATTTGGTATCATCTGGTATAAAGTAAACAAATCAAAACCATGTGTTAGGGTAATGCTGAAATCTATACTTTTATCTAACCACTATTCCAGTCCTTGAATTTCTTTTTTTCTTTTTTGTAATGATTTTATTTTTAAGAAGGGTTAATTCAAGGGGGCTGATTAGTACTGCTACATCAGTATGATGAAATAGTAGTGGGATAAAAGTGTGGTTTTTAACATTACTCTCATGTGTTATCAATTAGATCCTTTGTCAATGAATTTGTTTTTTTATGGAAGACTGTAAATATTGTTACTAAATTGTCATTTATGCTTGTTAGGTTATCATTCGATTATTGATATTAACATGCACCTTGTTAGATTATCAACTAGAATAGCAAATAACTCTAAATTGCAAAACTGCAAATTGGCCGCTAAGAATTAATGGATTTCATTATTTGAAAGCTTTGGATGTATTTACCTCTATGGTTTGTTCCGTGGATGTGATGTGTGCTTGACGATGCCATTCATATTATTTATTATTGGAAAATTTGCTAAATATGATCCTGTAGTATGAGCTTGTAGCAAATATATGTGGTTTCAAAATTAACTTTTAAATCCATGTGATACGCCTCATTAACAAAATGATTCCTTTGTATAAATTTCAGCTATTTTTTAATCAATGAATTCCTTATAAAATTATTATCTTTAAACAAAAAAAATAATATAAAAAAAAAACAAAAGAAACAAAATGATTCCTCTGTATAAATTTTAGCTATTTTTTAATCAATGAATTCCTTATAAAATTATTATCTTTAAACCAAAAAAATAATATAAAAAAAAAAACAAAAGAAAAAGAAACAGTTTGGGAGTTGGCCATCACCTATGATCAGTTTTAGGGGTGGTTGACAACCCCTAAAGACCTTTATGGTGGTTCGACCAATCCTAGAACTCGGTGCTAGGGGCGACCGAACCACCCCAAGGACAATGGGGGTGGTTTTGTCATTCTTAGCAGTCAATTTTGAGGGTGATAGACCAATCTTAAAACCATTCTATAGCTTGGAGGTGGTTCAGCTATTCTCCATCGGTTAGTTTTTGTTAGGCTATGTGGCGCTTGGTTTGTACCTGATTCGATATGACAAAAGGGGGCAACTAACCCATAACTTATTGGTTGATTTTGTGGGTGGCCAACCACTTCTCAAAATTACCTGTAGCCTAGGGGTGGTTCAGTCACCCCTTAAAGGTCGGTTCTAGAGGTGGTTAATCCACACCCATAATTAGCCTCTAAGAATGTATGAACCACCCTCTTTAGCTTGGGGTAGTTTGGTGATGTAGGTTACATGTGGCTTCATGTAAGACTTTTAAGAAAGAGGAGAGTTTTTAAATTGTGGACATGCAATTATGCAAGAGGCAAAAATTTCGCTCAACTCTCACTCAAGCGAGATTGTGGTAGGATTTTTGCTTTTAGATTGGCGGTAACAATTCCAACCAACCATTGGAATTTTTGTTTATTTATTAATTTAAAACAAAGATTGGTCTCAGAATTGATTGAGACCTAACATTTTTAGACAGTTGTGAAATAAAAATGTAGTTTATAACAGTTCTCTTTCACCTTAAGAGGCCGCGTAGTCCATTGGACCATAAGGCTCAAACAACTCAGCAATGAATCCCTTCTTTCTTTTGGGGTTCCATCCCATGTCCTTGCACAGTTGATCATTGTACCATATATGAAGAGCACCGATGCAGGATCTCCTGTAGTATTCGCCGGAGTATGTCTTCATGTATTCATCCCAATTCGCCACATCTTTTTCCATCTCTTTAATGCTCGGCAACTTGAATGTGCCGTCCAGAAGCTCTGCAAGCCACCGGCATCTCATCTCTGAGGTGTACAGGTTTGAAACACTTTCCGAGAATCCAATTACTGCTAGCTGTGGAATTCGTGGATGAATGCATTCCCTAAAAATTTCAAACCATTTCTTATATATATTTTGATTGTTATTTAAATCCCATGTTATGTTTAAAGAAATGAAAAAAAAAAAAAAACCTGTAGAGGGGAACTGTTGCATTGGCGGAGCCGGCTATATAGTCCTGAAAGGTGGTGGACACAAAAATGTCTCTGAGCTTTTTTTCACCCCTGAAGCCGGTAGCCAATATGACCAAATCAGTCGACTGAGGTTGCACCTCGCCATTAACCAAAACACCTTGTTTGCAGAAGCTGAAGCTCTTAGCTTTTTTCAAAACGATGCTTCCCTCTTCAACTTTGTCATAAAATTTTTCTGGCACTGTGGAGATTAAACAAGAACTGATTTCTTTAAGGAAGCTGTGTTTTGGTACCATTCCAAACTTTGCCAACCCAAGCTTCTTCTTTATATGGCTTTCAACGAATTTAGAGAATGCCCATCTCTGTTACATGATCAACAATTTCTTGAGGGTCATGTTTAATTAGGAAACAAAAATAAAGATAAAAGAAAGGGAAAACTTTACTTAACCTATTGAATTGTCACGACTTTTGTAATGTACTCCTCAAACTTCAAAACCCTTCAAAACCTCTTAATTTAGTGTATCCAATTTTTAACTCTTTTCAATGTTTCCCTCCGTTTGGATTTTTTGTTAAATCATAACGGAAGGGTGTTAAATTATCTAAATACCCTTAATTTTTTTAATTTTCATTTTTTTTAAAAAGTGATCTAACGTGAGTTACGACCAAACCCACGGCGGGGTCTGGTGGTGACTCCGCCGTGGGTCTGGTGACCAACGGCAGCTGTGACCTAGTATGGGTCACGACTAAACCCGCGCTGGGTCACAACTAGACCCACGGCGGGGTTTAGCGGTGACTCACGGAAGTGAGTCATAAGGTGACCCACGTTTGGGTCAGACCCATGCCCATGAATTTTTTTTAATAGAAAAAAATTATTTTTTATTCGAAATTAAAGGTAAATTTGTAATTTTTTTTTTTTTTAAAAGTTAGAGGCATAAAAGTCATTCTACCCTTTTGACTGTCTGACTTGACAGAATTGGCTAACTGACCGAGGGGGACATTGAAAATAGTTAAAAGTTGAATATATTAAATTAAGAGGTTTTAAAGTTTGAGGGAACATTACAAAAGTTGTGGCAATTCATAGGATAATTGAAATTTCCCCTAAAAGAAAAGAAAATCCATTTTACCACAGGAGAAAGAATTGTTGCCATGAGACTTAATAGGAAGCCTTCACCAGGCTTATGAACCAAAAGCTCTGAGAAGCGATTAAGGTAAAAGTAAGCCAGAGGCACGCCCCATGGAAGATAATCAGGGACATTCCAATGTTCTGTCTTGTATAATAGAGTACATGGATGTTCAGTGCCTGCAAATTAATTTAGTGCAGTAAATTAATCTGAGCAAAGTAGCACATAGTTATAAATACTTAAGTCGTTCTGTCCTAAACTTAACAAAATGCTACTGAAGTGCAAAGAATTTAAATAGCAAATGTGAGAGAGTCCTTTAAAGTTCTTTTGTTCAAACTGGTCTTGAGCAGCCCGCCTCTTATTTGGGCAGGTAGATCCTACAGAGATTCTCTCAGATTTGATGGCCAAACTTTTATTGGTGTGAATTGGGATCCACAAGTTTCACATTGTAATTATGCAAGTGAAATAGTGTATCTTACCGTTAGCCATTGAGCATTCCATAGCAATGTCCAAGGCAGATTTTTGAGACCCCACAACAGTGACTTGCTTCCCTTGGACGAATTCTGCAGCACTTTGAAAATCCATGGCAGAGTAGTCCATGGAGTGTATCACCTTGCCATGGAATACTTCTGGGCCTTGGTTTGGAGGGAATTCTGGAACGTTCGGAACATCACTAAATCTTCCGATGCAGAGGATCACAAAGTCCACTAGGTACACCTATACATGAAAATAATTGAAAACTCTAATTCGTTACATGGTGTATGTGTATATACATATATATACATACATACCTCTGTGGAAAGAGTAGGGGAATCTTCTACGAGAACCTTCCATTTCCCTTTAGAGGTGAATATTGGGTCACCGGCGCCACCCCACATGGTCCAAGATTGCATCTGTTCCTCCGGTGGGCCTTCATACTCGATGCTGACAACTCTGGTATTGAATTTGATATGGCGAAGCAAATCAAAATGGCGAGCATAGGAGTGAATATAATCAAACACTTGATGTTGGTTAGGGAAATCTTCCTCCACTGAAGAAGGCCATGGAAAATCTGAGAACTGATATGCTGCTTTTGGGGTTTGGAGTTTAGTGCTCTCTACGGTTTTAGTCCATACTCCTCCAATCGTGCTTTTGCCTTCAAAAACGATCGGGTGGAAACCCTTTGACAAGCTGTACTTGCAAGCCAGGAGGCCACTGATGCCGGCTCCGATAATCGCCACCTGCCTGTCCATTGCTTTTTGTTGATGACAATGACTAATTGATCCTCGATCTATAAATGGAATGGAATGGCTTGGACTCATTTGGCAAAGGGTTTAAGTTTTACGTTTTTAAAATCCCAAAAAATATCTTATCAAAATATTTTAATTTTTTATATTCTATTTTAAGAATTTTTTTTTACATTTTTTATTACTATTCAAATAAAAATCTCACTAAAAAACAAATTTTTTTTACTTTTCCATATAAAAAATTTACAACATTTTTTATATTTTATATCACATTAAAATTCAAACTCTCTAATTCCTACGAGTAGAGCTGGGCCGTCAACCATGAAAAAAAAAATAAAAAAAAATAAAACTTTTCCTATTAAAAAATAGGCTTAAATTTATCAAATTCTCATTTTATTTTTTTCTAAGATTATGAAATAGGGATGAATAAGCTGAACCTGTTTTTTGTTAAAAAAAATATATATGATTAATTAACTATTTTTTAATAGAAAAAACATTTTTTTTTTTTAATTTTTTTTATAATAGAAAACGGACACTAGGCGTCTGTCAAAGACGGACGCCTAGCACGACTCAATTCCTACCCAACCATTTGCCAAACATAAAGACAATAAACAACTATGCTATGTGATTTTTCTTTTTTTGTTTTTCTATACATAAATTTTACAAATATTTTTTTTACTTTATATCACATTAAAATTTAAAAACTCCTAACCCCAACCCAACCCTTTCCCAAACGACATACCCCCACTGATTTGAAAATTGAAATTCACTTTCGTTTTCAAGTTGGTTTTGTTTTGGAGTGTCGGCTGCGTCGCACTGTTGGGAAGGAACTAGACATTTAATTGCATATAGGAAGAAGGGGTAATATGGTTCAGCTGCTCGTGTGAACTAAGATTCAAAAGTAACTTTCTAATGGACTAACATTTTTCCAGGTCAAAAGATTTTCTGTTATTATTAACAAAAAAAAAAAGAAAAGAAAAAGAAAATGAAGAAGAGATAATTAAGAGGATAGACAGGTGGTCCTTGGCGTTTTCTGCACCGCTGTTGATTTCTTCCTCACCATCACATGCGGGTGGGCGTCACATGAAGGGGGCAACTGCACCGGGCATCGCTGAAGATAATGCTCTCATTGTTAGCGAAGGATACGGAGCGATGCATACACCACGTATGTGACACTTCCGCCGACCCACTTGGACATCTAGTAACGCGTTGACTTTATTACACATCACACGTGCGCGCACACGTACACTCATATATAAATACATGTATTTATATTACAACTCAGAATTATAGTAATTTAAATTATATTTTTATTACATTATAAAATATTTTATTTTGTATCTTTTTAAGATACGGTTAATATGTTTTCATTACAAAAATAAATAAGAAAATATACTTTGGTCACTCACCCCTACTCATCATGTTTTCTGGAAAAAAGTCCACATACTTCCCTCAAACTACCACCAATTGACATGGTTCCCCAACTTTCAATTGTGATATGTTCCCTCAAGACTACAAAGAAGTGACACAATATTTGCCCCTAAAGACGAACATACCGTTAATAAATAAATAAAAATTCTTAAAAAAAAACTAAACTAAATTTTTTTAAAAAGAAAGACCTGTTGATGGCTATTTCTTAGGTACGTCTTCATCGTATTGGAGCGAGCGCACCGTGTACGCAGCCACGTACGGGTTGAGCTGAGAGCTGAACTCCGCCTGGCAGGGGAGAGGAGCATATCTGCAAATAAAGAGCCATCGAGAATGTCCCGGCGGGAGCGGAAGACCCTCCGGATACTTAGTTATGCAGCCTTATATAACTGAGGGAAATAATGGGGATTTAGAGAGAGGGATGAGAGAGGTAGTGTAGCTGGGCTCTCATGGAGAGGTCCTGTCTGAGGAGAGGAGGTATATCGGGAGAAGAAGTCTCCAATTCCAGAAGAAGTCGAGGAGTCAAAACTCTGAGATCCCACTACGATGGTCTTCCCTTCTCTATATAGAGAGGGATTTGCATTTTTGGCCAAGATGCATTTTGCCGTTACACGGATGTAACCATGTGGGTCCGATAATAAAGACAGGGAGTATTTTGTGCCCACAAAAGTATAATCATAATGGCTATAAAAGACAAGCAAAAATAAAAAATAAAACAGAAACAAAACAAAATTATTAGATTAATCTTTTTTTAAAAAAAAACACTACAAGAACAATTGGACAATAAGAATTAAAAATATTAACTTTCGTTTAAAAATCGGTATGAATTTTTTTTTTTAAATATTTTATTAGTTATTTTCGAATTTTATAGGGTTAAATAAACTAGCATTTTCTTCATTTATAGTAAAAATTTTTTAAAAAAAAAAATTAAACACTAGCTACAACTCAATTAGGCAAATTCAAAATTTTAAAAAATTATAAAGATTTCATTTTCAAAATCTACCTATTTTTTTAAAAAATAAGAATTAAAAATGGGGGTATTTTGGTCGTTATAAAAATGCTGGTAGTTATTTTTGCTTTTTTTGTTGCCCATTTGGGGGAGACATGTCAGCTTCTGTGTTTGATGTTTGGGGGGAACATTGTCACAATTGAAGTTTGGAGGGGACATCTGTCAATTAGGTGGTTACAGTTTGAGGGAAGGTATTGCTGGAACTTTTTCCCTTTTTATTTACGCTTCCAAATTACCAAATGTGACACTTAAATATGTCAAATTACCATCGTTAGTAAAAAAAAACTCACCCATCAATATCAAACGTTAAAATGGATGAAAAAAATAGTCACGTGAACACTTTGACATTGCATAGAAATAATAATGTTCTAACAAGAGTGGGATAGTGAGTGAGGACCTAAAAGTTAAGGTGGAAAGAGGCTCAAGAGAAGAGTAAAAGTAATCATAAATAGAGAAATATGAAACCTTAACTGCCCCTAAAAGAAATAACTATTTTCTAAAAAACGGTGGTGAATAACATAAATGGAGATTTTGATGGTGAAAATGATGAATTTTGAACTAAAAAATTCGCTCATTGAGCGTAACTCAATGACCATGGTATGTGCATCGAAGAGAGATTTTCAGATTGGGGTCTTATGCACAATTTCGACTCTTGCAGTCCAAGTTATGCCCAAATTACACCCATGTGCGCGATGCAGCCCAATTGATAAAGTATGAAAGGACCGAGGAGAGATAGGACGAAACAGATCAAAAAATGAAGGTCGAACAATGCAAGGTTAAGAAGTTCTAGCAACTAGCTCGATCAACTGAGCACTACGCTCGATCTACCGTGGTTGGACACATGGCAAGCTTAGAATTTATTTTTAAGGGAAAAAAGTGAAGCTTGATCGATTGAGCCTGCACAATGCAGTTGTGTCAAACTCAAAATTTGACTAATTTGACATGCATTAATTGCGAGTCATGATGGCTTGGTTGATTAAGAGTCAGGCTTGATCGACCCAGACATGTGGCATCAATCTAGGGACACAATGAAAAAGGGCTTTATTGACCAAGCCATAAGCTTAATCGACCGAGCACTATAGCACCAATGTCAAACTCTATAAATAGAACTCAAAACGTAAGGAAACTTGTCCATTTATTTTTTCGTCTCGTCCTTGAGTGTGAGTGAGGTTTAGAGGAGAGGTTTCTTAATTAATGGTGAAGCCCTGTAGGAGTAAAACTCAACATGTGATGTTAGGAGGTGCTCGCAAGATGTAATTTGAGAGATATAAAACTTATACTCTCACTTTGTCTATTTGATATACTCCAAGTTATGATTATGATGGTTGTGACTGATGATAATTATTGATGCTTTTAAGCTAAGTCGTCTAAGGTTTAAAATGGTCTGTTGCAGTCTCGTTCGAACGAGAGTTAGGGTTTTACATTTTTCGCATAGCAATGTTTGAACGGAGTACAATCGAAGTTGCAATCGAGTGTCTTGGATCTGACTTGATGACCATCCTAATCAACATTGTGAGTGGGGCATTCTGTGAGTTTTCTAATTTAGGTTAGATTGATCTGGATGCATTCGCCTTTGTGATCGAGCCTTTATGGTGCTCAAATTTTGAAGTCTTCTAAGTCCTCGTGCTCTCGGCATTGCGAGTGGGGCATACTGTCTCATTTGAATGCTATACAATCGATGTTGAGAATGAGCTATTCTATTATTCCCCTTGAACACTACCAAAATTGGCTCACTAGCAGCCACATTTTTTGGCCGCTAATGAGCACTTTTTGGCCCCTATTGATCAATAAGGGCCACATTTGGCCACTGATGTGGTGGCTACCAAAAGTTGGACGCTGATGATCATCAACATCCACTTTTATGATGGCCACTGATTATCACTTAACATTAGCTACTTTTTTTTTTTTTTTTTCGCCACTAACGATATATATTGTGGCTGCTAAAAATCTGCAAAATTGGGCCAAAATTAGCCGTTAATTATTGATCATTAGCAGCCACTTTTATGTGGCCACTGATGATCACTTAGCAGCAGCCATTTTTCTTGCCCTTAATGATATATATTGTGGCTGCTAAAAATCTGCAAAATTGGACCAAAGTGGCCGTTCATGATTTATCATTAGTAGCCAAATTATAGTGGCCCCTGATGACCTTTAAAAAAATTTAAAAAATAAATAAAACATTATTAGCAGGGACTATAACGTCACTACTAATAATGTTTTATTTAAAAAAAATAAAATAAAAACACAAATTCCATAGGAAAGTGGAACATACACACCATATGTATTCATATTAGTTAAAAACAATGATAAAAAATAACGACAATATGAACTAGTGAGACAACAAACAAAACTATTTATAGTCCATATTAATTGTGAGTTGGCTACCGACTAAAATAGGAATCTAAGAACCAAGATCACTCTCATGTTCATGATCTGCCCAAGAACAATTGTCCTACGGTGAACATCTTACAGAAATCTATAACTGCCTACCCTGGATTCACAAGTTTACAAGACATGCAAGATAGTATAAATTGACTAAGGCTTTTAAGTTCTCAAGCCTTTATACGTATACCACACAGTGTGATGGCCATTTCATTTACCCAACAACTTACCAAGACTTAAGAATTCTCTTTTCAAGTGAGATTGGATTTAAATCTTCTTGACTAACAGAAAATATGCTAAAAGCTTGATGTATATTGGAAAAGAACAAGAGTTCTTACTGTGAAAGATCATTGACAAAAGGCATATCAACATGTAGGTACAAGTACAACATTCTACTGCAATCATCACAGTGAAAGGTGCAAAGATAACAAAGGTAGCAATGCACAAATAATTCTAACACAAAAAGGCAAAAGAGAAAAAGAAAAGAAAAGAAACTCATTAGACATTTGATCACCGATTTATGATGGCAACACAAGTTTTATATTGACATACTCATAGTAGATGTGGGAAAAGAAGGTGTTCATATTATCTTTTTTTTTTTCTTTCTTTCTTCTCTCCTTCCTTCCTTTTCTTCTCTTCTCTCTCTCTCTCTCTCACTCAAGACACAATTCCCCTGTTGCAGCAGGAAGCTTGACGCTCCCAGCAGGGAGCATGAGGTCCTTGCTGCTGTAGGGAGCTTGACGCCCCAGCGTGCTCCCTGCTGGGAGCGTCAAACTCCCTACAGCTCTAGGGAGTATGAGCTCCCTACTGTTGAGCTCCCTATTGCAGGGAGCTTGAGCGCGAGCTCCCTGCTCACAAACTTAGCCGCCTAATCACCCTACAAATGCACTCCACAAAAGCTGAAAATACAAAATTTAAGCTTCAAAAAAATTGATTCCCTACAATTCACAATCCTAACCACCCAAAATACCCCTCAAACTCCCACTCCACAAAAACTTGAACCTAAAATCATGACAAAAACCGAACAAAAACACACACAAATCATTGTACAAACCATTTCATACACATAAGCTAGAAATTCAAAAGTCAAGTTCAAATCTAATCCAATCCCCTCAAATTCACAAACCTAACCACCACCAACTCACACTCTACAATAATGAGAATCCTACCACACACATAATACATATAGATTTCCTAAATGGCTACATTATAGATTTCTAATTTCATAATATATATAACACTACAAGTGTGATTAAAAAACTCTGATTATAACAGTAATGTTACAATCCAGTAACTACTTTTCAAACTATTCACAAAAATACCAAAACCACAAACCCTAAACAATGAAATGCGAGATACTTAGCAAATAAAAAACCATAAATCAACCAACATCAAATATAACAACCAAAAATCATTGAACATATATGATCAATAGCCAAACATTCCAAATCTCATTCTACTCATCCTTATAACTCCATGCAAGCCTCCCGCTTGCTACATTTCTTAGTACTTTCACCAACAAGTGAATGACAACAGGATTGAAACAACTTACTATCACTTGAGTCCTTTAGTGCTGCAATTTATTGCCTATATTTTTCTACCTTTGACTATTCTTCATACACTTGAGAAGAAAATTATTTTATATAATTTAACTCCCTTGCATTGTTTACCCAAAGTTTTCTAACCTTGATAAACATGTTAAGGGAGGTTTACTACTCAAAGTTCTTAAACAAAAAATTGTATGCATCTCTTACCCTCTAATACATACCATAATTGTTCGAATCGTTTATACTATTATACAATATCTTCAAAAAACTACAACAAAAGATCCCTAAAATTTTCCCAGGCTTGATTGACTTCCATGAGAGCTCCCTCCATGCCTAGGAAGAATAGAATGCATATAATAATTAATGATCTTTCTAATAATTACTTGATATATGTGTGTGTGTGAAAAAATAAAGCGATTGAAAACATTCTCTAACCCTCCAAAACGAAGTAGTAGACTCTCCATCCTTAATGCCATTATTGCTTCCAAGTCTTCCCGTACCCTAGACTCCGACACCTTCATCTTTTTCCGCAATTTGTCTTAATCTTCCTTATGCCTAGCCTCCCTAGCCTCCATCTCTTCCCGCAATTTGTCTTGATTTTCCTTATGCCTAGCTTCCATCTCTATCATCTTGAGGTTGCATTCATCATGGTTGTTAAATTGGGAGGCAGAACGAGATGAACTTGACCGAAGAGGTATGACACCACACCCCCAGCCTCTAACATGTCTTGAATGTGGTGGCTTCCCTTGGTCTAACACTTGCGACATAATTTCTTCTTGGGTGCACTCACTCACTATCGGAGTTTAGTCTTAATTCCATTTCATTCTGCACAAGTCATAATGCAATTAACTAAATAATTTATGGTAGTTAATTAATTATTTACATTCATTACAAATAAACATTTCATTTACTTACATATTGTTTCTCAGCTTCTTCATTCACAAAAGTCATGTTCTTTCTAATGTAGGTGTCCTTAAAAAATTCGATCGCTTCTGGTTCGACACCAGTTCTATTTGCACATAATACACATAATGTATAGTTACACTTGAGAACATTACATTGATAATGTAATACAATATAATTCTTACCTTCATGTGATGCGTGTTGACGAATGATACGGTGCCAGCGGTGTGCTTTGAAGTCATGTGGCTTTTATTTTCCTTATTTTTTTCACACCGCTTTTAGAGAATTTCAACCCAAAATCAAATTTTCATTAGTTTTGTGCTTTGAAGTCATGCGGCTTCTATTTTCCTTATTTTTTTCACACCGCTTTTAGAGAATTTCAACCCAAAATCAAATTTTCATTAGTTTTCTTAATGTTGTATTCAAATGTTATCAATCTTAAGTAACTATTTAGAGTAATAATATATATTTACCTTCCATGAAGGCTTCTCAAATGATTCACAAATCAACTCCCACTTTCCTAGAGAAAGACCTTCTGGAACATTGGATATCGCTTCAGATTTAGCATGGGCCATAGCCGCCGAATCGCGCTTATCAATCCCTTCGAAATAAATTATGTAGTTCTTTCTTTTTAGGTCTATGTGAATCTTGGAATAGTTTTTACGCATTGTATATCTTAATGACTTCAATCTTCTCTCATTTAGGATGAATGAACTCTAAGACATTGTAGTTAAGCAAAAAAAATGGTCAAGACTTGTCATATTATTTATAGTAAGTGGCATAATACACATAAGCAATGAAAGTCTTACCTTCATGTGGTTTTCTAACATCAACTTCAGTTCATTCGGGACCTTGGTCTAATTCTCATAATGTAGGTCACAATGGTGGTAGACAACTAGACTAATCATCCTCGGCCACAACGTAGCATGTGTGCCCACTGGCAAACGCATCTTGTCTTGGATTTGTATTTCAACATGACCATATTTATCTACAAATTTCTTGAACTGCTTCATTTTGTTCTTACCTCTAGGGCGTCTAACCTTTGTGGTAGCCGCTAGTCAAAACATGAAAAGTTGGTCAGATGCATCTGTCAAAGTAGTTGGCAAAGTGTCTACAACAAAACCAAAAAAAAAAATTTCTTGAAGTCATCCCTGAGAGTATGCATGTTACGGTCCTCTATATGTAGACTATCAGCAACAACATTGATGTCGTTGCTGATAGTAGAGTCGTTGCTATTGTTCCGAGTTATATTAAAAAAAAAATTAATAAAAACGTATCAAACTATTAGCAGTAGATCAATAGCAACGACTTTTGTTGTTGCTATTGCTAAACATTATATTAAAAAAAAAATTTCATAAAAACATATTTGCAACAACAATGATGTCATTGCTGATACATGATCAATAAAAATCGTTGCTATTGCTTTAAGTTATATTTTAAAAAAACGTTTAATAAAAACATATCAAACTATCAACAACGACATTGATGTCGTTGCTGATAGTAAATCAATAGCAACGATTTTTTTTTTTTTTTCGTTGCTATTGTTCAACGTTATATTAAAAAAAAAGATTTCATAAAAACATATCAACAACAACAATGATGTCATTGCTGATACATGATCAATAAAAGTCGTTGCTATTGCTCTGAGTTATATTTGCAATTAATCAATCAGACGACCAAATGTTCTTTGTGTCATTGTATAGTGTATTGATCTGATCGTAGTTTTTTCTTACGACATTTTCTAATTCTAGCAATCTTTGTTGCTATTGCTCTCGTCGTATATTTTATGTTAAATAATAATAAAATTGTAGAATATATACAGTATTCAGCAGTGATCAATATGTGGTTGCGTCTGATAGCCTACTGTGTATATATGTTTATTGCATTATATAATATAAAAATTAAACCTATCATTTATATTTATTTATTTGTGTCTTTTCTTTTTTTGTATTTTATGTGAGAATAAATTCTTTTTAGTTATTGTTAGTGAAGTTTTTCTATTGTTGTTATTGGAGTCTAGTGGTGGTTAGTGTGTGTGGTTTGTTTGGTGTTATTTTTGGAGTTTGCATGATTTTTATTTATGTATTCCTTTTTTTAGTAAAAGTTTCATATTTAACTGAATTTGTAATAGTTTGTTTATTTTTTTTTTTATTATTGTTTATTTAATTTGGTTACTTTTTGGTTTTTGTTGTTTTATTTAAAAGGAGGCAAGAGAATTTAGATATTTTTACATCTAATTTTAGTGTAGATCGTGGTGTTTGGTGTTAGAAAAAAATAAAGAAAAAATTATTAATTCCCGTGATAACTAATTTGTTTGCAGGCTAGTTCTATAGTGTATCCAAGGACTAGTTCTTCGCAATGACTAATCCATTTGGATTCTGTGTATCATTCTCTTTGGCTCCTCCTAGTCTTAATGATCGAATAGACTATGAGTTCAAAGGATCGAGGCTTGTGTTTGTGATGATTCTTAAGTATTTTTATCATTTTAGTGCGACAGTAGTGGACGTATCTGTGATTCTGTGGTGATACTTTGATGATTCATGGTGTTCTGTCGTAGGGGTTCAGTTGTGAGTTTTTTGCACGTATTGTTTTCAGAATCGATTTCCGTTTTGATACCTATGAAAGATCGGTTGAAATCTTTTCAATTTTGTATAATATTATGGTGTACAAATCGATTTATCATGACAACGAGGTTGATATGATCGGTTTTTCTTTTGATTTTATAGTGTATGTCGTTCAGGTGCTTTTAATCATATTTCGTATTTTGTGATACGATCAATGTCATTATTCATTATATTCTTACTTATATATTTGTTTGTTGGTCTGGTGTGGTGTTTGTGATGTTGGTTGTGTTTTTGTGTGGTTTTTGTGGTTGTTCTTTTTGATCTCTTTATTGGGATTCATATTTACTCTTATATTTGATTTTTTTTTTTGTATCATGCGCTTAATTGTATGCTAGTTGATTGATCTGTGAGCTCTTTACTTTTTGTATTATTCTTTATCTAGTTAATGCATCTGATCGTTATTGTTGATGAGAGCGGAGCTAATGTGGTCTATATGAGTCACGAGTCTTGGATCATATGGGATCTTTGTTTAGTTATGATGTTCTTTGGGAGGTCGGTTAGCTGATTACGATTTGTGATGTCGTGGATACATGATCGATATTTGGAGTCGATGTGCTTCGATTAGTGTGGATTGGTGGTGGTGTGTTTCATGTGCCGTAATTGAACTAAAGTTCGATAGGTGAGGGATTCGTTGGTACTATCCGATTATGTGGTGATTTTGTATGATCTTGCTGCCTTTTGGAGTGTGTGTGTATTATCTAAGGCACTAAAATAGGGTGTATCCATTGATTCTTTGTTGGAATTTTGGTTGTATCTATTCCTTCCGTGTATTGGGGAGTAGATTCGTTGTTGATTCTTGTAAGTGGTGGTGTTAGTTGTTACGTATTTCGAAGGATTTAGATCCTACCTCTTTGGTGTTTTGTTAGTTTCATTCCTTAGGGTGCTACTAATCCGAATTCAATTGTTGTTTATTATTGGTTTTGTATATCATTTAGCTCTATTGATGGTTGATGTTTTCCTTATTCACTTCTCATTTAGTGTTGGGTTTTTTTTCACGCCGCACTAGTCAAATCGATCATGATACTATCGAATGTGATGAAGATCAAACTCTATCGAATTTTGTATCATCCCTAGTTCTTCATGCGATCGAATTGATATGATCGAATTGATCAATCAAACTCTCCTTGGATTTGTTTTGCATTGCTTAATCGATTGTGATACGATTGAATGATTGATAAACTTGATGGATTATTGTATCAATCATTGCACACTTAGTGGCGAGGAAAAATCGGTGATGGAAGCATGTATTAATTCGATCGTGAATTGATAAGATCGAATGAGTGATTGACTCCTTTGGGTTTTTGTTATAATCTCGGTGTATTAGTTCATTGATTAATAATATATAAGCGGTGATTTAATATAGTATCAAAGTAAAATATCTTGAGTTCAAACCTTGCTTCTCTCATTTAAATTAAATATTTTACATATTATGTTTCAGTTATTAAGATGAGTGTTAACTTTTAAGATAAGTAGTGATTTAAACAAATACATTAATATTTTAATTAATTGGAAGCTAAAAATAATCAAGGTAATTTTTTTTTTTTTTTTGTTGGGGAAAAGTACACCCTACCCAATTCAAACTACCCCCTTTTAAAATTAAGAAAAAGTATAAAAGATTTTCGTTTTTTAAAAATTAATTTTCCTTTTTTTAATTTATAAGGGTATTTATAGCTTATTAAAAAATTTGTAGGGTCATT
>FXXK01000596.1:15569-30790 GCA_900184695.1 Betula pendula | reverse complement strand
TTTTTTTTTTTTTGCTAGCATTAAGGGTACATTGACAATTGTTTAGTAGTTTGAGATGACATTGTCACAATTGAAAGTTTGAGAGAACATTGTCAATTGAGTGGTAATTTGAAAGGGGTATATGGAAAAGTCCATATATATATATATATTTGTAGACTATCAGCAACGACACCAATGTTGTTGCTGATACATGATCAATAACAATGACTTTTGTCATTGTTATTGCTTTAAGTTATATTAAAAAAAAATTTAATAAAAACATATCAGACCATCAGAAACAACATTGATGTCGTTGCTGATAGTAGATCAATAGTAATGACTTTTGTCGTTACTATTGCTCTGAATTATATTAAAAAAAAAAATTAATAAAAAACATATGAGACTATCAGCAACGACATTTACGTCGTTACTGATAATGGATCAATAGGAATTACTTTTGTCGTTGCTATTGCTCTAAGTTATATTAAAAAAAAATTAATAAAAACATATTACACTATCAACAACGACATTGATGTTGTTGCTGATAGTAGATCAATAGCAACGGCTTTTGTTGTTACTATTGCTCAACGTTATATTAAAAAAAAAAAATTCATAAAAAATATTAGCAAGGATAAATGTCATTGCTGATATGTAGACTACAGCAACGACATCAATGTTGTTGATGATACATGATCAATAGCAACGGCTTTTGTTGTTGCTATTGCTCTAAGTTATATTAAAAAAAATAAATTTAATAAAAACATATCAGACTATTAGCAACGACATTAATGTTGTTGCTGATAGTAGATCAATAGCAACGACATATTTTTGTCGTTACTAAAAGTATAATAGATGGTGTAGTAGGAATAGATGGCGCTAAGTGAAAATTTCACATCTTTCTCTCTATCTCTCTCTTTGAAAGTATAATTTTTGCCCAAAAATTGAAAACTCTCACATCTTTCTCTCTATCTCTCTCTTTCTCTCAAACACCTATCTCTCTCTCCTTTGCATTCTGCCGTTGCCCACCAGCAACCGCCGTCGCTCGGTAAGTCTTCTTTTCTGTTTTGTTTCAACCAGACCCACTACGGGGTTTGGTGGTGATTCCATGACCCAGCGTGGGTCACGAGTAGACCCACAACGGGGCTGGCGATGACCCCGCTGTGGGTCACGTTCCAGACCCACAACTGGGTCACAACAAGACCTAGTGTGGGTCACGACCGTGATTAACTCTATGTTGATTTTTTTTTTAAATGTTTTAATTAATCATATGACTAGTCAGCAAATCTATATACAATGGGATGTGATGTTCTAACTATCAGGATTCTCTCTTTGAATTGTTATAAAATTTAGGTTTCATTGTTGTTTTTGGGTTTGTAAGATGACTTTTGGGTTGGTAATAAAATCTTGTTTGATGTTTGTTAACGGAAGTGGCTTTTCTTGATCAACATTTTTCCCTTCTGTTATATGTGTTTGTGTGTTTGGTTGTGGGGATCAAGAGAGAGAGAGAGAGAGAGAGAGAGAGAGAGAGCTGTTTCAATCAACTAATGGGCGCACCTTGAAAGTTATTGCTTGATTTTCTGGAGGATGTGCATTGTGATGCTCTAGTCTTTTCATATTCAAAGATATGTGAATGAACTTGACAAAGTGGTAAAGTTCAACATGTGATCACTACTAAAAAACCGGTGTTTACCAATGTTTATTTTAAAAACGCTTAATATAAACGTTGTTAAAAATAGTGTTTACCTAGTTTAAAATAAAACATGGTAAAATTTTACCACGCTTATCACAAACGTGGTAAAACTTTTATCACGCTTATCACAAACGATGTGAATATCATATTTTAACAACGTTTGTGGTTAAACGCTGTGTAATATCCCATATCTAACATCGTTTAACTATACGGTAAAGATAAAGTACAGTCCAGGCTGATGCCATCAGCCTGGGTCTATATGGTGGGTCTCCAAAATTTTTTTTTTTTTATTATTATTTTTTTTTATTTCTGATTCATGCCCAGACTGATGCACTGTAACATCAGCATGGGATGATGTATATCACAGCCCTTAACTATAAGAGATGTTAATTTTTTTTTTTTGTAATCCGCGCCAATTTTTTTTCCTTTTCTTCCTGCTCCCCCGCGCGCCCAGCCAATATTGCTCTCTTCAATTCCCGCGTACGACGTGTGTGCTAGCTGCTTAATTGTTTCTCTCTCTCTCCAATATGTAAATACCACTATATCTCGATCCTTCTTTTTCTTCCTCCCCACCCAGCCATTTCTTTTCCTCCACTGCCTAGCCAGTTCTTTCCTCCCCTGCATCTCAGCACCCCTGCATCTCAGCACGTACGTACACGTCTCTCTCTCTCTCTGCAATACCACATCTCAGCCTCTGTCTCCACTGCATCTCAGCCTCGTTCTCTCTCCCGCTTCTGGTCATCGTCTGTGGATCGATCAGGTACTTTCTTCCTTTTAAAATTTCTTAATTTCTTCCTTCGACTTCATCATTTACTCTGTTTTTGGGGATTTTGTCCTTGGATTTAACGGAGGTTAGTGATTTTGTTGATATTTGGGCGTTTTGGTGGAGAAGAGGCGTTTTTGGGGATTTTTACATGAATTTGACGGAGGTTAGAGGAGAGTGTGGAGAAAAGGCCGTGGCTTTTTGGGGTTTTTATTACAAGTAATTTTCTTTTTTTTTTTATAGATGCAGTAGTCAGACGCACAAAACCACCAAGCAATTGGTGGTGGTGGCAGCGACAGCCATGAACTCCCCATTTTCTGCTTTTCCCCGTCTTTCAACACTCTGGTTTTTGGTCGCTGTTACTTTGTTGGACTACTAGAAACGCACGAACGAGGGCGTGGGCCGAGATATATGCGTTTAGGTTGATTTTTTAGTTATTTTATCTTTCGAATAAAAGTTTTTTTTTTTTTTGAAGGTAAACATGAGTAATTGTGGTGTTCTGTTTTCTTTAGAAAACCGAATGGATATTTTAGTGATGTTAATTCTGATTTTGTGTGATTTTGGTGATAACCTGGCACTCTTTTGAGGACTGAATTATATGCTCTATTTGTTTAACCCGAATGGCGTTGTGATGGATTTTGGAATTGTTTTGCTACTGTTTTGATAGTTAATTGTTATGCTGATTTTAAGATGGATTCGCATCTAGTTGGGCTGTTTTGTATTGAAGTATTATGTGGTGATTTGAGGATTTGTTGTCTTTAATTGCTGCTGGTTTTGTATTATATGTAGTGATAGATCATGGCTGTTTTGATGCCAAACGATGTGCTATTTGGTTATTGTTTTGCTGGAAGTGTGATGATGAGTTTAAGGTTGGACTTGTATTTAATTGGAATGTTTTGATGACCAATTAGTATTCTGTTTGGGCTGTTTTGGATAGCTGTAAAAATGATGATTTTAGGTTGTTTATTTGGTTTTGATTATGTTGTTGATGTATCCTTGAGTAATAGTCGAGTTGTTGGGTATGTGAACTTGGACTTCTCTAAAGTAACCGGTTTAGTTTTATGTAGAGTCAAGGGTTCAAGATGAGTTTCTTTAGCTCATGGTTTTAAGGTTGTTTGATAACATGATGATAATTGTATTAATTGGATAACATGATGCTGTCAAGGTTTATAGGATAACCTTATGCTAACAAAATGATTATATTGCAGTGTTTGTAAAGACATGTTTATATTTGTATTCTTCAAAGCACTGTAAGTACTATGGACAAGAGTTGGACGACAAAGTGGAGAGGATCTGGAACCATGCTTGAAAATGGTGGATTGTTTTCTCGTAACAGTATTGCACTAAGGACACGTTCATTAGATTTTGAATTTGATTGGATTTTCTTTGCAGAGGATTAATTCCCTCGATGCTTTCATTGTTGTGGCGAGGGCAGAGATATGACAAGAAAATAGGGAAACACTAAATTAGACATAAAGTGTAAGAGGAGTACAATGCTTATTGATTATCTATTTCGTGTTTCTTGATCCTATTTCTTTCGCCATTGCTTATTGATGCTTCCTTTGATGCTTGTAGGAATCTCTTTTCTTACTGAATTACTTATGTACTTTTTCCCCTTTTCCTCTTATCTACTAGTGAAGTTTGCTTGTCTTGAATATTGCAGGTTTATACAGTGGTTTTGGCTGGTTGGCTTTGGGGAGAATTTTTGGTGTTGGAGCTCACTTTGGGATCTATGAAATATTGACAGCTTTTTATAAAGGTACTCTACTTCAGTTTCTTATATTTATTTCCATGATTAACCACCTTATAATTAGGTTGATGAACTGCTACAAGTTAGTATTATTATATGTATGTGGAATGTCTAACTTTATACAATAAATAGAAACTATGAATGAACATAATATGTATTACATTATTCTATATCTGAAAGCTACTATTTTGCATGAGATGGATAAAAGTTTAGGCCAAAATACATTTTGGTCCCTTCAAGTTTGAGTTTGCTGTCATTTGGTCATTGAAGTTTAAATTTGATCAATTTAATCTCTCAAATTTCTATTTGTTGTCAATGTAACTAGGGACGAAGCTTGGAGGGGGTTGAGGGCTTATCATCAATATAATGACAAAAAATCTCATAAATTTTATTTTCAATATTCTGTAGGGGGCAATGGCTTGCTCCCTTTACAATGTTGTGTTGGTTGTGGTTTTGGTATGATTATGATGTTTTTGGAATGCGCATTTTTTTTTCTAGGTTCCTTGCCCTCATATTTCTGATTCAGCAGAGAAGTATATATCTTTAATAATCCGTGCATTCAAAGGATAAGTTGTTTTCTTATGAGGTATCATTTTGTTCCTTTCATTTGAGTTAGTATTGATGGCCATGAGGGATGATTATATCATGATTGCAACCTTCAGATTGTATCCATTGTCATATTCATGTTCTATTAATGACATGGGATGCTTGTCTTTCTAGCTCTTTGCCTTAACGATATAATGGGTATAAATGGTAAGGGCTCCCCCATATAAGCAGATGGTAGATTAGTTTTCTCATTTGGGCTTAGTGATATTTTCAAACAATGGGATCTTGTGCTTTATTATAAGGTTTTGATCATTTTTGTGGATCCATTAGTTTGAACTATGCTCAGTATATGGTAACTAATCTTCCTTAGCATGAGGGCTGGGTATTGGTTAATTCGGTGTCGGTAGAGCCTATTTTGACTACCGAACCGAAATTTTCGGTTAAGCGGTTAATTATCGGTCGAGACCGTGCTGAGAGAGAGAGACTGTGACTCCGTGAGAGACTTTGAAACTGAGAGAGAGATCGTGATCCGTGATTGTGAGAGACTGAGAGAGTTTGGAGTTTTTGGACCTGCTAGTGCATGTTGGATGGCCTGGACCTGCTGGTGAGTGTTAGAGTTGGACTTGCTGGTGCGACGTGAGGAAATGAGGAGATTGAGAGTCTGAGACAATGGGTGGGTGGGTGTAACCGTGTAGGGTTAGGGTTACAAAAAGTGAAAAAAACTAAAAAGAGTCAAAATGGTGGCGTTTCGATTAAAAAAAATATATATAAACTTTCAAAACGATGTCATTTTGGTTAAAAAAAAATTAAAAAAATATATATGTGGGTTCGGTTAATTTGGTTAACCAATAAAATAAAATTTATATCGATTAACCGAATTTCGGTATAGATTTTTATACCGACTACCGAATCGATAACAGTCGGTTACGGTTTGGTGGTGGTCGGCAAACGGTTGGTAAGCGGTTAACGGTTAATTTGCCCACCCACAACATGTTTAATGTTTGTACTCTCACTTCATAAATATTACCTTCAATCTCCCCCCTCCCTCCTTGCTTGTGCCATTGGTCATTAGAGGCATCTACATTTACTTGCTGCTTTTCTTTCTGCGTTGTTTGGTTTTTGCGTTGTTCTTAGTTGCTAGGTGACTATATTTCTTACTTCTCTAAATATGTCTCTCCTCTAAATGTGATTATATTTCTTACTTCTTAGTTGTTTTATGTTATTCAGTTCATGGAGTACTTCTGCACATTGGAACTTCTTGCATATAAAATTTCATGCAAAAATGTGGACAACCTTGGATTACTATTTTTTTAAAACATAAAAATGGATATATATATATGACATGGCCCTATTTGTCTAGGTATGGTTTAATGTGTCTGTTTATAATACAGGGTTGAGTGTTTCATTATACCCTTTTCTTTCATGTTTTCATGCATGTTGGCCCCAATTACTAATGAATTTTTGGTTTCCTAATGTATTGATATGCTACTCATATCTCTCACTTTCAATGATATAGAAACAAATTATATGCTAAGGACATATAAAGTTACTCTTCTCTAAACATATTGATTGTAATTTATCGTTTAGAGCGATTAAAGTTAAAATTTTTCCACTTATATTTGTGATTAATGCAGGTACTATAGAAGATGGTTCTTCGGTTGATTAAGTGGGAAATAAAATCAAGGGTCATTGCTAATGGGCGATTTCGAAAAACAAGTAAGAATGTTGTGTTGTGCAACAATTAAGATGTTGATCATATAATTGTATAGATTTGGTTGTTTGTTTATGTATTTGCAAGCTTTTTTTTTTTGGGTTTGTTGTATTGCCGTTGTTATGAGATTAGGTGTATTTACTAGATTTCAAGGAAGGTGTCTTTTTGGTTGTTCTGAGTTTTGGTGTAGGATTCTTGTGCTATGTAGTGTATTTGGGTATACACTCTTTTTGAGTGAGTTTTTGTAATGAATTTTTTTTTTTAATAAAATGATTAATATTTTATTTGATTGGAATACATGTTTTAGCAAATGGTTATACATTATGTCCTTTTAGTGTGCCATAATTAGTGCAAATTAAAGTAATTACAAATAAAATAAAATAAAATCAGCAACGGCATATATTGTTTCTAATAACTTATTATTAGCAATGACTTAGTGTTGCTGATAATCAATTATCTACTATAAGTCATTAATGACTTTGCTATAATGATATATCAGCAACAACTTGTAGTCGTTGATGATATATCATTATTAGCAACGACAATGTCGTGAGGGTTCTTCTCTTATTAGCAATGACATTAATCTTTATTAGCAACGACATAATGTATATGTGACCAACTTACTGTAATGACTTATTAGCAACGACTTTGACACTTTTAGCAACAACAAAATGTCGCTGCTATAGACGAAATTTCTTGTAGTGAAGGAGCATGATTCTTATTGGTTGAAACTGAAAGATGAAACTTTGATAACATATGCTGGATAGTACGAAAAGCTGGATGACCCATACGCCGATGCTAGTGATGAGTTGATGTTCTCTCACCAACAAGGGCTTGTTTTATTGAAGGTGAAGAAGAAGAGGGATCAAGTTGATAAAGAGCATTGTTAAGTGGGCCGCGATGAAGAAGCATCCCGGTTCGGCAGTCCTTGATCAAAAAAGAAGAAGCATAAAATTCAAAAAAGACACTATTATCATGAGCAAAATTGCCGAGTGAGAGACAATTTTTGCAAATTAGGGGAACATGAAGAAGTTGTTTGAGAAGATATTTTCTTCGGGAAACAACAAGAGTGGCAGAACTGATGTGGGAGATAGACAAACTTATATCATTCCCTCCACGAATTTGATTTGAACTAGTATACTCCTTAGTGAGATGATGGGTAGCCCTAGTGTCGGGATACCAATTTTCATCATTCGGTAAAGTTGGAGAAGAGTAGTATGCCTGTGGATTGGTGCCAGAATCAGTGGAGAAACTGAAGTTGGAGTGGTCATACCTTTGATAACAGTGAGAGGCTGTATGACCGAGCTTGTTGCAAAGCTGGCAGACAGGGCGAACAGAACCAACAAAGTTGTTGGAGAAGAAATGACCACATCCTCGACCGGAGGAGTGGCTGCCACGACCACGAAATCCACGGCCACCAGAAAAAGAACCACGACTACGAAATCCAGCAGAGCCACGACCTCAAGTTCCAGACGACCGAACAGAGAGATTTGCAGATGGCTGAGACAAATTTGCATATGGGATTTGATGCTCAAGACGTATCTCGTGGGCTAACAAATGCCCATAAATCTCACTGAGGGTTAAGGGATCCACTCGAATTGTTACTGAAGTAACAAAGGGATCATAATTAGATCCTAGACCCGCCAAGAGGAATGAGACGGTTTCAAAATCGCTCAAAGGCTAGCTAATGGCAGCCAATGTATCACTAAGAGTTTTCATCTTCTGGAAGTATTCAGTGATTGCAGAATTTCCTTTCTTCAGTGTGGCAAGTTGATAATGGAACTGCATCGCATGAGCTCGTGATTGAAGAGGCAAACATCCTCTCCAATGAATCCTAGAGATCATGAGACGTAACACACCCTATAGCATGAGTCACAAGGGGCTTAGTGAGTGTAGAGATAAGAACACTGAGGATCAGTTGATCTTTCTGAACCCAATGATTATATTCTGGGTTCACAACAGTAGGTGGTGCATCAGCTTTAGAGGATGGATTAGGAATAGTGTGGGATGGAGGAGGAGTAGTGCTGGATATGAAACCATAGGTGTCTTGACCCTTGAGATAGGCCAAAAATCTGTCTTCCAAGCCATCTGGTTGTCTTTGGAAACCGAATCTGAAGGGAGTGGTTCGTGTTGGGAACATTGAACAAAATGGTGGGTGGAGTAAGAGGTGGGTTGGTAGTGGATGAGCTAACAGGGGATCCAGGAGCAAAGGATTCAGGAGTAAACATAGAGACGTTAGTCTTTGTGTAGCTTTGATACCATATAAGATCACACAAATTAGAGAAATACTTTCTCACCACTTTACCACACTTTGTGGCTTGTATATCTATTTATCACACAAAATGTTTTTGTTACAAAACAGAACAACAGGATAACAAGGATTTGAATACACACCTAATGTATAGCTAAGTGATTACACGATGATAAATTTCTTGTAGTTGATCTCTTTTCCTTATCTACATTCTGAGTAGGATTGGGATAACAATGACTTTGAATGTCCACCATTGGAGGTGGTTAATCTGGTGCTTTAACATGCTTGACCATGCCATTCACTTTATTTATTATTGGAAAAATTGCTAAATTTGTTCTTGTAGTTTGACCATATAGCAAATAAATCTATGTAGTTTCAAAATTAATTTATAAATCCATGCGATAAGCGTCTTTAACAAAATGATTCATTTGTTAAAGATATGCAGGACAAACATCATTATAAGTTGTTAAAGTTTGCTATTCTTTTTTTTCAAGTAAATCCCTTATAAAATTATAATTTATCTTTAAAAAAAAAAATGATAAAAAAAAAAAAGGAAAAAAAAAAAAACAAAACAAATAAGAAGAGGAAGAAGAAGAATAAGAGGGTTTGGAGGTGGACGGCCATCTCCTATGATCAGTTTTAGGGGTGGTTGACAACCCCTAAGGACCTTTATGGTGATTTGACCAACCCCAAAAGCCGGTGTTAGGGTGGCCGAACCAACCCCATCTCCAAGGGCAATGGGGTGAGTTTGGTCATCCATAGCGGTCAGTTTTGAGGGCGATTGACCAACCCTAGAACCATTCCATAACTTGAGGGTGGTTTAGCTACCTTCCATCAGTTGGTTTAAATGGTAAATGAACCACCCCATAGCTTAGTGGTTGATTATGTGGGTGGCCAACCACCCTAGAACTACCTTGTAGCCTAGGGGTGGTTCGGCTACTCTTTAGAAGTCGATTTTAGGGGTGGTTAATCCACCCCCATAACTAGCCTCCGGGAGTGTATGAACTACCCTTTTTAGCTTGGAGTGGTTTGGTGATGTATTCCTAATTAAATGTGGCTTCATCGAAGACTTTTAGCAAAGAGGAGAGTTTATATTGTGGACATGCAATTCTGCATGCAAAAATCTCGCTCGACTCGCACTCGAGGGAGATTGCGGCAAGATTTTCGCTTTTAGATTGACAATGACAATATTGAAGTGACACTTCCAACCAACTATTGAAATTTTTATTTATTTATTTGAAACAAAGATTAATCCCAAAATTAATTGAGACTAATCATTATAAGATAGTTGCAGAATAAAAATGTAATTTATAACATTTTTCTTTCACCTTAAGAGGTTGCGTAGTCCATTGGACCATAAGGCTCAAACAACTCAGCGATGAATCCCTTCTTTCGTTTGGGGTTCCATCCCATGTCCTTGCACAGTTGATCATTGTACCATACATGAAGAGCACCGACGCAGGATCTCCTGTAGTATTGGCCGGAGTATGTCTTCATGTATTCATCCCATTTCTCCATATCTTTTTCCATCTCTTTAATGCTCGGCAGCTTGAATTTGCCGTCCAGAAGCTCTGCAAGCCACCGGCATCTCATCTCTGAGGTGTACAGGTTTGAAATACTTTCCGAGAATCCAATTACTGCTAGCTGTGGAATTCGTGGATGAATGCATTCCCTAAAAATTTCAAACCATTTCTTATATATATTTTGATTGTTATTAAAATCCCATGTTATGTTTGAAGAAATGAAAAAGAAAAAAACCTGTAGAGGGGAACTATTGCATTGGCGGACCCGGCCATATAGTCCTGAAAGGTGGTGGACACAAAAATGTCTTTGAGCTTTTTTTCGCCCCTGAAGCCAGTAGCCAATATGACCAAATCAGTCGACTGAGGTTGCCCCTCGCCATTAACCAAAACACCTTGTTTGCAGAAGCTGAAGCTCGTAGCTTTTTTCAAAATGATGCTTCCCTCTTCAACTTTGTCATAGAATTTTTCTGGCACTGTGGCGATCAAACAAGAACTGATTTCTTTAAGGAAGCTATGTTTTGGTACCATTCCAAACTTTGCCAACCCAAGCTTCTTCTTTATATGGCTTTCAACGAATTTAGAGAATGCCCATCTCTGTTACAAGATCAACAATCTAATAATTAAGCTTCACCCTTATGAGGGTCATGTTTAGGAAACAGAAATAAAGATTAAAAATAAATAAATAAATTTACCAAAGGGGAAAGAATTGTTGCCACGAGACTTAATAGGAGGCCTTCACCAGGCTTATGAACCAATAGCTCTGAGAAGCGATTAAAGTAAAAGTAACCCAGAGGCACGCCCCATGGAAGGTAATCAGGGACATTCCAATGTTCTGTCTTGTATAATAAAGTACATGGATGTTCAGTGCCTGCAAATTAATGAAGTGCAGGAAATCTGAGCAAAGGAGCACATAATTATAAATACTTAAAAGTCATTCCGTCCTAAACAAAATACTATTAAAGAACCGGCAGTTCAAATAGAAAATGCGAGAGAACCGCTATAAAGTTTTCTTGTTTGAGCAGGTCTTAGAGTAGCCAGCCTCCTATTTGGGTAGAAATTCTCTTAAATTTGAAGGCCGAACTTTTATTGGTGGGAATTCGGATCCACAAGTTTTATATTGTAATTATGTAAGTGAAATAGTGTATTTTACCATTAGCTATTGAGCATTCCATAGCAATGTCCAAGGCAAATTTTTGGAACCCCACAACAGTGACTTGCTTCCCTTTGACGAATTCTGCAGCATTTCGACAATCCATAGCAGCGTAGTCCATGGAGTGTATCACCTTGCCTTGAAATACTTCTGGGCCTTGGTTTCGAGCGAATTCTGGAACGTTCGGAACATCACTGAATCTTCCGATGCAGAGGATCACAAAGTCGACTAAGTACACCTACATTTTCATTACATGGTGTATGTGTATATACATATCATGAAAGTAATGGAAAACTCTAATTCGTTACGTGGTGTATGTGTATATACATATATACATAAATACCTCGGTGGAAAGATTAGGGGCATCTTCTACGAGAACCTTCCATTTCCCTTTAGAGGTGAATATTGGGTCACCGGCGCCACCCCACATGCTCCAAGATTGCATCTGTTCCTCCGGCGGGCCTTCATACTCGATGCTGACAACTCTGGTGTTGAATTTGATATGGCGAAGCAAATCAAAATGGCGAGCATAGGATTGAATATAATCAAACACTTGATGTTGGTTAGGGAACTCTTCCTCCACTGAAGAAGGCCATGGAAAATCTGAGAACTGATATGCTGCTTTTGGAGTTTGGAGTTTAGTGGTCTCTACAGTTTTCGTCCATACTCCGCCAATGGTGCTTTTGCCTTCAAAAACGATCGGATGGAAACCCTTTGACAAGGTGTACTTGCAAGCCAGGAGGCCACTGATACCGGCTCCGATAATCGCCACCTGCCTCTCCATTGCTTTTTGTTGATTGATCCCCGATCGATATATATATATATAAAAGAGCGGAGATATTTATCAGTTTGGGCCGAATGAGTCATTCAGCCCAGACTACATAGGAATAAAAAAAAAAAAAAATTATTTTTTTAATAATGTGGAGTCACAAAAAGAGAAAAAAATGCATGAACTAATGAGTATAATTACTGTATATGAAATGTTTGGAAGATGTTAAAAGGCAATAAACAATGAATGGGCCATGTGGCGGGTTTCCCGCCCTATTGTTTATTTATATATTCCTGTCAATAATATTAGTGGAGTGCAACGCACACAATGAAATGATGGTTTTATTCATTAAAAAAAAAAAAAATGAAGGTGTCAGAGCACTTACATTAGACTCAATAAAGTAGCTAAAAAGCTACTTTGTTGAACCTGTAGCAAAAAAATTGAAAAAAAATTTCATATCAAGCTTAACAATTTACCCAAAGATTTGCTGAGCTACACTGTAGCTAAGCAAATTATTAAAAAATTATTCTTTCTCTCACCTCCACATCTCCTTCTCTCTTTCTTTTTCTTTTTTGTCCTGCGCCACCTCTCTTCTTCGTCTAGTTACTTCTTCTCTCTTCTTTCTTTTTCTTTTTTGTTTTCCCTGCGCCTACTATCTTCTTCATCCAGTTACGTGAATTTAATTAAAATGGTGTATTAAATAAATGCTTGTTATTTTATATTTATTTTAGAATAATATGATCATTAGGTTATAAATTTGGTATTGAATGCCNCTTCTTCATCCAGTTACGTGAATTTAATTAAAATGGTGTATTAAATAAATGCTTGTTATTTTATATTTATTTTAGAATAAATGATTGTTAGGTTATAAATTTGGTATTGAATGCCTTTTTTTTTTTAAAAAAAAAAAAAACAGTTAGAAAAAAATATGACCATTATGAAAAAAAATAAATTTTAAAAAATATGATCATTAAAAAATGATAAATTTTAAAAAATGTGATGATTAGAAAATAATAAGATTTTAAAAATATAATTGTTGAAAAAAGAATAAAAAAAGAATAGATAATGAATATTTAAATGAAATAGTAAAAATTGTTAACTAAAATGCTGAGTCGAATGTAAATTTTTTTAAAAAGTTGTTAGCTAAAATAGAAAAAATGATGTTTTAGTTAAAATATAACCAAACATTTGCCGACCCGGATATAAATGCTCTTTTATTCAGTGAATTATATTCCTCAACATAACTTAGTGGGCAGAAATTACCGTGGATCCTAAACCCTCAACATAACTTAGTGGGCCGAAATCACTTTATTCAAGTTAGTTTTGTTTTGGAGTGTCGGTTGCGTGAACTTGTTTTGGACGTCGCACTCATGTTGGGAAGGACGAGCTCAACCGCCGGTGAACTTGTTTGGGTTAAATTTGATTTCATTTTAGGTCGAATACTAAATGAGTTGTTCGTGAATAAAATAATATGTTTAAATATTAAATTAGACATATTTGTATAAATTCAGCTTATTAAGCTTGTATAAACTTGTATAATTTTATTTTTATAAATTTTTTTAATATTATTTTAATTTTGTAATAAGAACATCTAAAGTAAAAAGAGAATTATCTTTCTAATATAATAAATATAACTTGAATTATTATTGCTATGAGTTTAGTTTTTTTTAAAAAAGTGGACAAATAATTTCAACGACTATTTTCTAAGTTCGATAAGGCTTTCGCATTGCAGGTAAATTCAAAACATGGCTTTTAGCATATATAAAGTGAATTCAATTTTCTTCTAATTAACTATTTATCCGTGCATGTAAATGAGAGGTGAGTCGAACGTCAACTTCGACAGCACACCTGTTTGCCAAGGTGGTTTTGCCCATGTAAAAGATGATGATGAAGATGACAACGAAGATGAGGTTAATGCTTAGGTATCTACGTACTTTTGTATTCCTACTGGCTGCTTTGCGCTTATTTCATTGATTAATTGCTGTTAGACTTTCTCATAATGCATATGTAAAGCTAAGCTTAAGGAGCTGCTTTTAAAAACAAAATGGTTTGCATACATTCCAGAAACATTATAATCAGATCAGGGGATTTTAAAATAACTGGAAAATGGTTAGTTTGCACTCTTTGGTTGAATTCTGTAATCCATTTATGCTTTTCAATGAAGAAGTTGCAGTACACTTGCCATTCTAATTCCTGCTACAAACATCTGTTGGTGCAAATTATTCCAAGATGCCACATTTGCCGGTGTTTTTCACTTTTTGGACATGTTTTTCTCATTAATCAAATACACTACTTCCTTAAACAACCACGCAGCTTAAATAGTGCAATGCTGCCTAGAACATGATCATGCGGATTCAATTTGCTCAGTTACGACGTCGTAACTTCCACTTTATGCACACATCTAAATGACCAGAAAATATCATAGACGTATCCGGAGGAGTAAATACAAATTTTTATTGGGTTCATCACAATCTTTTACTTAGAGCATTCTCTTCCGGTTCTTTATTATAGGGAATTTCTTACTTTAAAAGCTAAAATTGATTTTAGACCATTTTAGAGCATTCCCATCCGCCTTCTTACTGTAGAGATTTAGATACTTTAAAGAGCCAAAATTAATTTTGAACCATTTTATTGCTCCTATTCGGCTCTCTACTTTGAAAAAAAAAGTATGAAGCATGAAATGGCCCCCTACTAGTAGAAAGTCATTTCACTCACTACTCTTATTTTTTCTAATAAAATCTTAATTTCTCTCTTCAACTTTTTGCTTTTCCCAATTTTTTTTATTTTCTTTTTGAGGAAAAAAGTATGGAGCGTGAAATGGCTCCCTACTAGTAGGGAGCCATTTCACTATCTACTCTTATTTTTTTTTTTAACAAAATATTAATTTCTCTTTCTAACCTTTTGCTTTTCCCAAATTTTTTACTTTTATCGTTTAATTTATTTATTTTTTTCTTTTCTTTCTCTTTGATTGAGGTTGAATGAGAAAATTTTTGATTGAGGTTAATATTATATTTAAATGAAAAAGTCAAGGTGGATTCCTAGTTTAAAAAGCCGAATGTAGGTGTTTAGAAAAAGTGGCTCTTTAAAGT
>FXXK01000595.1:313878-327929 GCA_900184695.1 Betula pendula | reverse complement strand
AATATGAGGTTTAATTTTTTTAAGAAGAAGTCTACATGTCCTAGTCATCTATCAAGTATTATTCTTTTCAAAATTGATGTAACTTTTAAAATCATCATTAAAACAAAATCTAATAGTTATCTATCACATATTATTCCTTTCGCAATTAAAAAATCCATCTAATGGTAGATATATATGAACTGTGTATCTTTAATTCAACTAATTTGTCCTAACCATTTCATTATGGAAATCTGTTTTGCTGGAACTTTTTTGCCTGTTAATTTTGGTTTAATTAATCTGTATATTGCTACCTTGCTCCATGCTTTAGATGATGTCCAACTTGGTTAAGGAAACGAGCGTATATTAATGTTGGCCTGATTTTGTGTTTTGGTTTGGAATTTTCGCTCAGTTGAGCTCATTGTTGAAGATGCCATCATTTTGACTTGGGTAATATGCATGGAGTCTTGCTGTGTATGTTTCAATCTCTGTTCTTATTTTTTCTTCTTTTCCATAATCAAATTTCCTTGAAGAGATATAAAATTTCATTGGACAAAGTTTTTCTTCAAATTGGGTTGAAAGAACTTTCTTTAATCTGATCTACAAAAATGAAATGTGTCTATTTGAATGTGAAAAGTACATATATTTTTTAATTACAACGACTAAGCTAGTTGGAAGAAATTTTATTAAAAAATGCATGTATTCTTCTAACTTTGTGCTTGCAATTTTTTTTTTTTAAAAAAAAGCATGAACTTAATTAATTATTGTAATCATTCATTAAAGGGGGGAAAAAAAAAGTTATTGTAAAACAATATTATAGGGGCATATACTTAATCCAAGAAAATGCTTTATTAGTAATTGAAAGCAAAGTTATGCCAATAGTACAAGGTTGTGATCTTACCCTCCATATCTCATTTAATTTAGTAGGATTTTAATTAAGATAACTCCTACTTAATTGAGAGGGAGAAGGTGGATTGACAAACAACGTACATTGCTAACATTATTTATAAATACTACCCTAAATATTAGCAGGAGGCCGGCGGCTTCCCAAGCATTTGCATTTTCCGTCGAGACAAAGCAGGAGGCCAAACCGACAAGGAATCTGATAAACACACTCAACATCGCGAGTACATTGTGAATGTTGCACTGTCACCCTTGCTTCGGCTCCTGGTACCACCCTTGGAAATGATACACCTGCGCGCATGCAGCCAATAATATTTCATTAATTAGATGCCATTATATGAATCAATCGTAAAGGACTATGTTTATATGTTAATGTTTAATTATGTGAAAGAGAGACTAGATCCAAAATAAAAAATAAAATAAAATAAAATAAAGAGAGAGAGATATTTTTTTTAGGCTAAAAAAACTATAGTGTGGAACTCACATTAACATAGGGGAACTCACTATAATTAAGAAAACATGTGGAGAATTAGGCGACAAAGCTCGAACAACGCAGGAGAGCAATGGATAGAGGAGGTCTTGCTGCAACCTTCCCTGCGTGCGTGAACCTTCCCATGTGTGCGTGAAACAATGAAAAAAAAAGGGGGAAATAAAGAAAAATTGGGAAAGAAAGGTTGGAAGATAATTAATTATTTATTAGAAAAAAGAAGAGTATGAAGTGAATGAACTTCTACTAGTAAGAGAGCATTTCATATTCCCTTACTTTTCTTCACAATTAGAATGCCGTGGGAGCAATATAAATGATCCAAATCAATTTTAACCTATTTAAGTAGAGAAATCCCTATAGCTAGGGAACGGTGAGAATGCTCTCTAATTAGATGAAATTTTTACTTTAAAAACTCGAGAGAATGCTCTAAATTAGAGAACCGGTATGATGATTGCTCTCTAAAATTAGTTAATAATTTTTACTTTAAAGAGCATGTTTATCCGGTTCCTATCTGTAGGCATTCTTTATCTCAATAAAAAATAAGAAAAAATATTTTTTTAACAAAAATAAGTTCAGGCTTATTTCATCCCTAATTTCATAACTTTAGAAAAAATAAAATGAGAATTTGGACAAATTTAAGCTTATTTATAATAGAAAAAGCTTTTTTTTTTATATTTTATTTTTTTTACAATGAAAACGGACGCTGAGCGTCGTTCAGGCTCTGCTCGATTGCAGTAACAGAAGTGCTGAGAGGTCAACACTAACTTGTGGTTGCAAAATTTGCACCTTTTTTGCATTGCCTCGCCAACTCGTGCTACACCCTACGTATACATACATTTTTTTTTTTTAATTATCACCTATAGTATACCCGCCCTGAGTTAAGAAACATAACATGGTATAAAAGTCTCTTTTTCACTGCCATGTGCTTAAGTGTGATATTAGATGGGTTGGTTTCAGATCGACTAACACGTTACAACCCAGGAGAATAGGTGGGTTAAAAGTAAGTATTATTCAGCGTTTTTCATTTGTTATTTGACGTTATTCATACATGGTTAATTTACCAACTCCCAAAATGGATTCTAGCTAAACTGAACTAAAGAGTAACCACGAATATAAATAGAATTAGAGGAACTTACTTAACACGATTATGTTTGGCCATTTTTATAATCATACTTCAAATTTAGAAAAATTGTACGTTTATTCATGTTTACAAGTTTATAATGTCACTCTTATCGTTAGGATTAATCAGATGGTAAATAGTAGATAATCTCTTATACCACTCAAATTAATAAAAATACAATTACCCGTAATTAAAAAATTCAAAAGTTTTTTTTAAGCTAATTAATGCTTTCTAGGTTTTACTTGAAAAGCTAATATCATAAAGTATATATATATATATAATACATTATTTTCACTTTGAAGCTCGCTCAACTTTGGTTTTTTTTTTTTTTGGGGGGGGCCGCTAATACAACGAAACCAAGAAAACGCACTTAATGAGCTAAATTGATAGACAGTCATGATAGCTAGTCTTTAATTGCATGTTACAAGCTAATCAAAAAGCTACATATCAAAAAAACAAAAAAAAAAAAAAAGCTAGCATATTATATGAATATATACATAGCTCCGATAACATTTCCTTGAGCAATATCAGAATGGTTCTGATGCCAAAAAGCAAAGTAGATTGAATTTCTATCCTCCGACGCTAATAAAAAGAACAAAAAAAAATCATACAAAAAATTTCCAATCCCAAAAATAGGCTTAATTAGTTGGATTTTTCCTGTTTAATATTAATAATTGATAGGAAGAAAATTTAAAGTCAATAGGCTTAGTTTCAATCACCTATATATGTGAGTTTTTAATATTTTTAATTCAAATAGACAACAATATATCATCCAAGATCAATTTGTTGTAGTTGACGTGAATTTATTTAATTATTTTTCAAATAGGAGTAATTGACTGAAGGAAAACTCATTTCTCTCTTGTGTCATCTCAAAATGATGTGACTTTTAAAATTATCATTGGATCCAAAAATTCAATAGTCATGAATCACAGAATCTAATGGATGGGTTAAAACCACATCATATTTTTGGAGGACATGGGATTCCTTCTAGCATTACTCGATCTCAATTAAACTATTGAACAACAATGAGTTAGTGGCCTAAACTAATAGCATGTAATGCTATAATAGGATTTTTGTTCCCTTTTATTCCTAAAATTGTGATTTGGCCTTAGCTTTTAAAATATCAATTGAATTCTGAGATGAATTTACTATTTGATTTTTTTATCCAATTCAGTATTTAAATTACATCAACATTTTGGATAAAAGAGAGACTTTTTCTTTTTTTTTCAATAAAACCATCAACACGACAATTAGTCATATGATATAACTAATATATCAGGATGAGTTTGTTCCTAATGAAAGTTTATATTTTTTATTTCGATATACATCAATGACGACACATTGCGCTGATAGTAGGTATTTTTTCTTCTTTTCCATCTTCGTATATTATCGTCCTCCGTACTCTCTCAGACACTTCAATGCCGCTCGTGTTATCGTAACGCAATTTTCGACTCCATTTGAAGGGCTCGCTTCAGTTTTATTTGTCCAGCTCCATCAGGTATCTAGATATAGCCATGGTTTTGGGGAGGATAAATAATTCTCTAGCTAGTTGCTGAATGTGTTAGTGAAAATTAGTGAAGCATGCAGTAGGGCAAATTTGGTGCTAAGTTTTTGATTTGTTATGTGAGAACTTAAGTTGGAGTAATTTTAAAAGTCTCTCTCATGTCTCTCTTCTGTCCCTTCAAAAATGAGGTGGCTTTTAAAATCACAATTTGATTAAAATTCAATATTAATCAATCACAAGCTTAATGATAATTTTAAAAGTCACATCATTTTTTGAGAAAATTATATTAATTCGGTAATCTTGTCATGCATTTTGATATAAGATTTATTCTCTTTTACGTCTGAGAGTGTGGGAATTAAAGAGAGACGTCCAAATCCTTGTGAGAGGTATGGCAATGATCTAGTACCAAGTATCAGGACCATGTTATAAAGCTGTAAGATTTCATATGCATATCTATCAATCTCAGTGTACATTCACGTACATAATATTCTTTTCACAATTAAATTCGTCTGATGGTGGATATTAATTGTGTATCGTTCAGCTAATTCGTCCTAACCATTTCATTATGGAAATCTCTATTTTGCTGAAACTTTTGTGAAGCTTAATGTTGGACCTTCTTGATAATAATTGTATTCTGTTGTAAGCCATGCATATATGTTTCTCTATATTTAGTTGTGCTATGTTTTGGTGAAGTCAAAAACTTGAGACTTTGGTTATATATTGCCTTCATTTATGTGAGCTTAATTGTTGTGACAAATTGATTTAATTAAATTAAAGTATTTGTAATTAGGTATGTTTTGTTCAGAAATTATTATACTTTATCTATTGTTAGATGCTAGGAAAGACAGTCAAGGATTGCGGTCTTTGCATTTGGTGCATTGGTGTGGTTGCATGCAAGATGTGTTCGGGCAGTACGTGGGGCTTGTTTGGTTGAACTTTGTTTATAGAGGAGGGACATGAGAAGTTGTAGTTGTAACTAGCTAGTTATGATGATTTAAGCATTTGACTTCTCATGATTTTCATATGTTAGAGCATTTTCATCTGGTTTCCTACTTTTACTCCTTATTTTGAGGATAAAATTATTTTTTTCTACTTTAAAATGCCACTTTTTCTAAACACCTACATCCGGCTTCTTAAATTAGGAATTCACTTTAATTTTTTCATTCAAGTATAATATTTTAAGAATTTTTTTATTCTTTCTCCAACATCCATATATTTGAAAATTTGTATTTTTCTAATACTTATATTTTTTAAAGTTTGTCTTCATGTTTTTTTAAAGTAACAGTAATATTTTTTTGTTATCAATTCTAATTGTTGATAATTCACAAAAATTGCTATTAACGTTCATTTTTAACATGAGACTTGGCCACCAAAAAGTTAACGGTCATAATTTTTTTTAGGCTAAAAAAACTATAGCGTGGGAACTCACTATTAACATGGGGAACTCACTATAATTAGAAAATAGGTGGAGAATTAGGCGACAAAGCTCGAAGCAATGCAGGAGGAGCAATGGATGGAGGAGGTCTTGCGTGAACCTTCCCCTGCGTGCGTGAACCTTCCCATGTGTGCATGAAACAATGAAAAAAAAAGGGGGGAAATAAAGAAAATTGGGAAAAGCAAAAGGTTGGAAAGAAAAATTAATATTTTATTAGAAAAAAGAAGAATATGAAGTGAAATGACTTCCTACTAATAAGGAACCATTTCATATTCCCTACTTTTTTCTTCACAGTAGAGAGCCGAATGGGAGCAATAAAATGATCCAAAATCAATTTTAACTATTTAAAGTAGAGAAATCCCTATAGCAGGGAACCAGATAAGATGCTCTCTAAATAAGTGAAATCTTTACTTTAAAGAACTGGATGAGAATGCTCTAAATTAGGGAACAGGATGAGATGCTCTCTAAATTAGTGAAATTTTTACTTTAAAGACCATTCTTATCTGGTTCCTTCTGTAGGGATTTTCCTACTTTAAAGAGTCAAAATTAATTTTGAATCATTTTATTGTTCTCATCCGGCTCCCTACTGTAAGGAAAAAAGTAGGAAGCATGAAATGGCTCCCTACTAGTATGGAGTCATTTCAATTCATACTCTTCTTTAAACTAATAAAATATTAATTTCTCTCTCTAACTTTTTGTTTTTCCCAATTTTTCTATTTCTTTCAATTTTCTTAAAATATTATATCTAAATAAAAAAAAATAAAAAAAAATTATATCTCTAGTTTAGGAGTTGGATGTAGAGGATTATGAAAAAATAGATAATTAAAATAGAAAAAATGTTTTTATTTTCAAATAGAGAGAAAATGTAGGAAGCCAAATAAGAATATTCTTAGAGCCATAATGAATATTATTTATTTAGTAATTAATACTGCAATCTAGTATAACATCAATTTTTAAAATTGAAAACAGCAATTTCTTGGAGTTAGATTACACGCCAAGAGTGTGATGACTCCTGTGCGAAAGAATTCCTTTCCTAGCAAATACATTATGTATGCCGCGCAAGTTTTTTCCTAGCAGATAAATATTTGTACCATGAAGTTGCCTTCTCGACATCGAGAGACCTTGCATAAGCTAAACGCCAGCAGTTAAACGGCCAAGATGATTTCTTGCGTTTAAATCATACTTCTGGCGTTAAAAAAAAATATAAAAAACGCCTGGTACACAATTTTTTTGTATGAACCAGCCCAATATATTTGTGTTTGTACTAAAGAAAAAAAAAAAAGAAAAGAAAAGAAAATGGCTTTAGCTAGATTATTTATATGAAATGTTTTTTTTAGCATAACGCTTTTCTAGCTAGGTTTTATTTGGAAACGCATAATATCATAAAGTATATGTATGATATATATATATTCTAAGACATTCTTTTCATTTGAAGCTCCGCTCAATTACGGATTTCTTTTTTTTTCAAAAAAAAAAAAAAAAAACTGTTGGTTTTTTCTAATTCAAGTTGGGGAATTAAAGGCACAGGGAGGAGATTATGGAGCCAATTTTTTTTTTTTTGTTTTTTTTTTAATTGAATAGGAAAAAGAGTTACGGAAAATATGGAGCTAATTTGATTACCAGTACATTATTATTATGGAAGTAAAGACTTGGAGATTCAAGAACGTCAAAAGTGTGTTCTATATACGCTTCACCCATATATATCATATGCTGAAGTACTATTGGATTAATATTAGTGGCTAATTCTGGGAGATCATTGGAACTTATCAATGCTACATATATTGCTTTAATTCCAAAGAAAAAGGTCTCTTCACGGGTCACTGATTATCGCCCAATCAGCCTTTGTAATGTGATTTACAAGCTTATTTCAAAAGTACTAGCTAATAGGCTTAAGAAGATTCTCCCACAGATTATTTCACCCACTCAAAGTGCAGTTGTGGCAGGCAGGCAGATTACTAATAATATAATTGTTGCATATGAAACCCTCCACACCATGCAGACATCATTAAGGGGCAAACAGGGGTATATGGCTCTCAAGTTAGACATAAGTAAAGCCTATAATAGGGTTGAATGGAGCTTTTTTGGAAGGTATTATGAGTCGGTTGGGTTTTCAGTCCAGCTGGATCAGACATATCATGAGATGTCTTAGCTCTGTGTCGTACTCTATCCTTATTAATGGGGATCCATTTGGTTATATTACTCCATCTTGTGGGATTCGTCAAGGGGATCCTATTTCACCATATCTCTTTATTTTGTGCACTGAGGCTTTTAGCGCATTGCTTATGCAAGCTGAGCAGGCTAGATGTATTACAGGGGTTCCTATAGCCCGTGGCAGGGTGCGTCTCAACCACCTCTTCTTTGCAGATGACAGTCTGCTTTTTTGTAAGGCTAATATGGTGGAATGGGCAAATTTGACTCAACTGTTGAAAAAATATGAAAGTGCCTCAGGTCAGCGACTAAATCGGGAGAAGACATCCATTTTCTTTAGCCGGAATACCCCCACTCACACTCAGAGTCACATCCTGGCAGCAGCTGGAATTAGATCTACAAATTCGTTGGAGAAATACTTGGGGTTACCGGCTGTGGTGGGTCGTTCTCGAAGACAAGCCTTCATGTCAATCAAGGACCGGATCTGGTGCAGGATTAGTAATTGGATGAATAAGTTCCTCTCACAAGCCGGCAAAGAAATTCTTATTAAAGCTGTGGCTCAATCGATTCCTACATACACCATGAGCATTTTTCTCCTCCCCAAAATGTTACTCAGAGAAATCAATTCCGTGCTGCAAAGGTTCTGGTGGAGTCATTTTGAGAAGGAAAAAGGTATTCATTGGGTGAAGTGGGATAGGATGGGATTCGCCAAAAATCAAGTTGGATTGGGGTTTCGTGATTTGGAGTCCTTTAATAGAGCCTTGCTAGCTAAACAGTGTTGGAGAATTTTACAGCACCCGGACTCTCTCCCTGCCAAGCTTCTTCGAGCAAAGTATTATAGGAATGGATCTTTTCTCACTGCCACAGTGGGCAGGAGCCCATCCTACATTTGGAAGAGCATTTGCTCGGCGAGGGATCTGCTTCAGAAGGGGCTTCAATGGAGGGTGGGTAATGGAGAACACATCCGAATCTGGAAAGATAAGTGGATTCCAGGAACTACAGCTCCTCTGCCTCTGTCATCTGGTGCGGGACTTAGTGAAGATGCAAGGGTGTCTGACCTCATTGATTGGTCGACTTCAGGCTGGCGAACACAAGTGGTGAGAGAACTGTTTGGAGAAAATACAAGTGCAGTGGTGTGCCAACTCCCCCTTAGTTCCTTTGCCAATTGTGATAGGCCTTTTTGGCCCCACACGGCCTCTGGGGAGTTTTCGGTACGTAGTGCGTATCATTTAGACAAACAGCTCCTAAGTGCTTCAGTGGGTGAAAGTTCCCTTCAAAGCCAACAGAGCATTCTATGGAAGCAGTTGTGGAAAATGAATATTCCTAATGCAGTCAAAGTCTTCATTTGGAGGTCCTGTTCCAATGCATTGGCTACCAGATCAAACATGTTCAAGCGTCGAATTGTGCTGGACCCGATCTGCTCTCTTTGTGGAGTGGAAGAGGAGACAATAGGCCACGCTCTATTGGGCTGTCCAGCAGCAAAGGCAGTATGGAGTTTGTGCCCAGGTAGGATCCAGAAGCGCAGCTTCGAGTCGCCGGAATTTTCGCAAATCGTGGAGTATATTATGGGCTGTTTGGATATCCCTGAGGTGGAATTCTTTATGGTTGTGGCTCGGCAAATATGGTTTAGACGGAATGCTTTTGTCTTCAGTAGTCCACTTCCTTCAATGTCATCTCTGGTAAAGTCAGCTTCTGAATCTTTGCAGGCTTTCCAAGGTGCGAATTCTAGTTCTTTTCCCCTCACTTCTGCAACTCCCAGTATCGTCCCTCTCTGGTGTGCACCTCCAATCGGTGTTGTCAAGCTGAATTGGGATGCCGCATGGGATGAAGCGCGAAATAGAATGGGGATCGGGATTGTTGTGCGCAATCACTTGGGTGAGGTTCTAAATTCTTATTATTCACACAAGAGGTATATCTCTGCTCCAGATGTTGCTGAAGCCATAGCTGCCCTACGTGCTGCTCGGCTATGCCATGAGTTAAGGCTTAATAAAGTGATTCTTGAAGGGGATGCACTTCAAATTGTAAGGGCATTAAATTCAGATGCTCCACATTGGAGTAGATATGGACATATCACTGAGGAAGCTCGTGGTTGGTTGTCTAATTTAGTATCCTGTGAGGTTGTTCATGTCCGCCGTCAATGTAATGGAGTGGCTCATTCTCTTGCTAAACTTGGTCTGTCCATGGGGGAGGAAGTGCTCTTACAGGGAGCTACTCCGGATTGTGTTGAGTTTGTAGTCTCAAAGGAGCGTTGTACTTAACTAGATTTTATAAATGAGAATCGCCCTTTCCAANNTTAAAAAAAAAATATATTAAGTGCTAATTCATTGACCGTTGCAGACTTTTTGCAGTAACAGAAGTGCTGGAGGTCAACACTAACACTGTGGTTGCAAACTTTGCACCTTTTTTGCATTGCCCTCGCCAAGCTCGTTTGCTACACCTACGTATATATACAATTTTTTTTTAATTACACCTACGTATACCGAGTTAAGAAAACATAACATGGTTAAAAAAGATGCTTCTTTTTCACTGCCGTTGCTTAGTGTGAATGTGATGGGTTGTTTTCTAGATGGACTAACACGTACAACCCAGGAGAATAGGTGGTTAAAGAAGTATTATTCAGCTGTTTTTCATTTGTTTTTTTGACGTTATTCATACATATATGTTAATTATTACCAACTCCAAATATGGATTCTAGCTAAGCTAACTAAAGATGTAACCACGAATATAAATTAGAAATTAGGTGGAACATTACTTACACATTACGTTTTGGCATTTTTGTAATCATACCTTCAAAATTTTAAAAATTATAATATTAGGTTATCATGTTTTACAAGTTTATAATGTTACCCTTATCGTTAGGGTTAATCAGATAATAAATAAGTGATATATCTCTTATACCATTACAAAATTAATAAAAATACAAAATTACCCTTAATTAAAAATTCGAAGTTAAAAAAAAAAAATCACGAATCACGAAGTTTTTTAATGATTTATTTATTTTTTTTAAGCTAAAGCTTTTCTAGGTTTTATTTTGTCTGCTTAATAGTACTAATAAATTAGTTCCTTTACATAGTACTATCTAATTTTAACTTTTAAGGCTATTAAAATGAAAAATGGAAGTTGCAATTAATTTAGAATCTGGAGAATTATTCTTCCTTATAGAGATGTCTGGATAAAGTTTAGATCTAACGCACAAAAAATCGGTATGATCCAAACGGATGAATTGTCTCCGTTTAATATTAATAATTATGCTAAAAGGGGAAAAAAAAAAGTCTTAATAAGGCATTCTTAATCCTAATATCATAATATAATAAATTTCCTGCAAGTGTTGAAAATTTTGTGCCAGATTTAAAGCCAATAGGCTTAATTAGTTGGATTTTCCGTTTAATATTAATAATAATGACAGAAAATTTAAAGTCAATAGGCTTAGTTTCAATCACCTATTAATTTAGATTAAATATCTTTCTTTTCTTTTCTTTTTTTCTATATATAAATGTGAGTTTTAATATTTTTTTAATTTCAAATAGACAAACAATATATCATCCAAGGCTCAATTGTTGTCGTTGATGTGAGGTTTTTTTTTTTTCAATTAGGAGTAATGCATGAAGGAAGACCCATGTTCTTCTGGTGTCATCCCAAAATAGATGTGATTTTTAAAATTATCATTTGATCAAAATGCAATAGTCATGTATCACAAATCTAATGATGGTTTAAAAGCCACGTCAATTTATAGAGAATATGGATATTCCTTCTAGCATTACTCGATCTTCAATTAAACTGTTACCAACAATAATTGAGTAGTGGCCGATAACTACATAGAATAATGCTATAAATAGGATTTTTGTCTCTCTTTTATCCTAAAATGCGATTTGGCTTAGCTTTTAAAATCATCATTGAATTTGAGATGAATTGCTATTGAATTTTTATCCAGTAGACATTTTGAAATAAAAGGGGGACACATTCTTTTTTTTTTTTCAATTAAACCATCGGCAACGACAATTAAGTCGTCGTTGATAACTATATATCAGTGATTAGTCATCACTGATGTAAGTTTTAGTTATTTTTTATTTTCAAATATACTATCAATGACAACATTTGCGTCATTGTTGATTGTCTATATATTAGTGACAACACGTGTTGTCGCTGATATGAGGTTTAATTTTTTTTAAAAGAAGTCTACATGTCCTAGTCATCTATCACGTATTATTCCTCTTAAAATTGATATAACTTTTAAAATCATTATTGGATCAAAATCTAATAATTATCTATCACATATTATTCCTAGCTTTCACAATTAAATCCATCTAATGGTAGATATGAACTGTGTATCTTTAATTCAACTAATTTGTCCTAACCATTTCATTATGAAAATCGGTTTTGCTGGAACTTTTAGATGATGTCCAACTTGGTTGAGGAAACGAGCGTAAATTAATGTTGGCCTGATTTTGTGTTTTGGTTTGGAATTTTCGCTCAGTTGAGCTCATTGTTGAAGATGCCATCATTTTTTATTTGGGTAATATGCATGGAGTCTTGCTGTGTATGCTTCAATCTCTGTTCTTATTTTTTCTCCTTTTCCATAATCAAATTTCCATGAAGAGATCTCATTGGATAAAGTTTTTCTCAAAATTGGATTGAGAGAACTTTCTTTAATCCAATCTACAAAAATGAAATGTGTCCATTTAAATGAGAAAAATATATACTTTTTTTAATTGCAACAACAAAACTAGTTGGAAGAAATTTTATTAAAAAGTGCATGTGCTCTTCTAACTTTGTCCTTGCAATTAAAAAAAAAAACATGAACTTAATTATTGTAATCATTCATTAAAGGGAGAAAAAAAAGAGAAGAGAAGAAAAATAAGTTATTGTAAAACAATATTATAGGGACATATACTTAATCCAAGCAAATGCTTTATTAGTAATTGGAAGCAAAGTTATGCCAATAGTACAAGATTGTGATCTTACCCTCCATATCTCATTTAATTTAGTAGGATTCTAAGATTAACTCCTACTTTATTGAGAGGGAGAAGGTGGATTGACAAACAATATTGCTAACAATTTTTTTCGTTTATTCTTTTTGCTTTTTATTTATAAATACTATCCTAATTAAATATTAGCAGGAGGCCGGCGGCTTCCAATGCATTTGCATTTTCCGTCGAGACAAAGTAGGAGGCCATACGGACAAGGAATCTGGGGGTTAACACACTCAACATCGCGAGTACATTGTGAATGTTGCACTGTCACCCTTGCTTCGGCTCCTGGTACCACCCTTGGAAATGATACACCTGCATGCAGCCAATAATATTTCATTAATTAGATGCCATTATATGAATGAATCGTAAAAGACTATGTTTATATGTTAATGTTGTATTATGTGAAAGGAGGACTAGATCCAAATAAAAAAAATAAAATAAAATAAGAGTAGAGAGAGAGAGAAGAGAGAGAGAGAGAGAGACTAACAAGCTGCAACCAATAAGACGACCACAAAAACAGTTTTGAAGAAGTCTTCTCCATTATCTTCTGATTTTTGTAGTTTGGATGAAAATTAGAGAATTTATCTGCTTAATAGTACTAATAACTTAGCTCTTTTAACTTTTCAAGGCAAGTAAAATGAAGAATGGAAGGTGCAATTACTTTAGAATCTGGCTAAATTAAGTTTAGATCTTTAACGCATAAAAAATCGCGTATTATGATCCAAAGGATGAAGTCTCCATTTAATATTAATTAATGATGCTGAAACGGGAAATAAATGCTTCTTTTTCTTTTTTCTTTTTTTTTGGTGAATGCGAAATAAAATGTTTAATAAGGCTTCCTTATCCTAATATCATAATATAATAAATTTCCTGCTAGTGTTGAAAATCTTGCGCCAGATTTAAAGCCAATAGGATTGGTTGGATTTTCCGTTTAATATTAATAATGATGACTGAAAATTTAAAGCCACTAGGCTTAGAGTCTTTTTGAGATTGCGATTTCAAAACTTATGTGATTTTTAAAACTGTAGTTAAGCATTTGGCCTTTAAAATCACAGTTTAACATTTTAAAATTGTGCGTTTTTAAAAAAACATCCCCTTACTTGCGATTTGAAAACGCAGATTTGGTTTTATGCGTTTTCAAATTGTAAGTTTTTTTAAAACGCAATCCCAACCGATCATTTTTTGCGATTTGGTTTAAAATCACACTTATTATCTACGAATACGAAATCGCAATCCTAAACACATCATTAGTTTCAATCACCTATTAATTTAGATTAAAGATCTTATATTTGTTGTTTTATAAAATTAAATTTTTTTTAAAAAAAAAACTTCACAAAGGCCTCCTAAACTTTCACACGATTTAAAATACTCCCCATGATCTTTGATTTCTCTCAATTTGGCCTCTCATACTTACAATTTGTATCATTTCATCTCTTCCATCTGTTTTTACCGTCAAACCTAGTTGAAATTCATTAAATACCCTTGTATTTTAAATAAAAAAATAAAAA